>SPJY01000522.1:271496-328184 GCA_005191435.1 Raddia distichophylla | reverse complement strand
AGAGAGAGAGAGAGAGAGAGGAAGGCTAGCGTACACCCCAGAGTACAGATCTCTCCGTACTCCTAAGTCGTTTTCAAAATCCGAGATTACTAACAACTGATCCGAACCGTTGATCTTGTTCGTCTCACTGAAATGTAGCCAGTGACCAAGTTTCGTAATTTTTTGAATTTATTTACTATTTGTTTCCTATTTTCAAAAATCAGCTTTTTTGGACGCACCACGACTAATTGGAAGGCTGATTTTTGAAAATAGGAAACAAATAGTAAATAAATTCAAAAAATTACGAAACTTGGTCACTGGCTACATTTCAGTGAAACGAACAAGATCAACGGTTTGAATCAGTTGTTAGACATCTCGGATTTCGAAAACGTGTTGGGAGCACGGATCTCTCCGTGCTCTGGGGTGCACGCTAGCATTCCTCTCTATATATATATTTGCGGTTGATACATAAGCCAAAAGAGCATGAACACCTCACAGCCGTTTACGCCGCATCGAGATTCACGAAAAGAGCATGAACACCTCACAGCCGAGGCCGCAACTCTCCACTTGTCCAGGCCTCCTGCTGTCCTGCAGTCCCGCCTGCTCCGCTCTTCTTGCGAAGGAAGCAAAAGCCGCCGCGCCGCCACCGAGGAGGGGATCGCCGGAGGAGGGGAGATGGCCAGGGTGGAGCCCCTCCGCGCCACGCAACGGCGCATCGTGTCCGGCGACTACCGCAATAAGCTCCTCAAGTGCCGGGAGCTCAGGACGCTGGTCCGCACAGGTAATGCGAGCGGCGCCTCCTCCCCGCTCCTTTCATCTCTATCTCTATCGCTCCGTACGTGCGCGCGTGGATGGCTCGACCGATCTCTAGGGCTCGTGACTCCACTAGGCTGGGTTTCGAGGTGCCGATCGCGCATGGGGAGCCTGGCATTCCGTGGTTAGGAGGGTGCGGGCTTGGGTTCTGGTTAAGGCTAATCTGGGTTCGGGAATGTTGCGGTTTAGTCTGCTCGGTGGGATTTCCATGTGTTGCTTGTTCTCCGTTAGGGTTTAGGGGTGCTAAATCTGGTGGTTTGGCGGCTGATTGCTTGCTAATGATTTTATATTGGCACTTAGGTGAGGTTTGGGGATCGATTACCGTGGTGCGAATGCTACTAGGTATAAATCCTGGATTTAACCCTTGTCAGGCGGATTGCCTAACCAGACAATCTGATACCTTTGGCATGCAATAATCTGCTTAATCTTTCTCTTGTATAACATTTCAGTCTCACACTCTCACTGATTCCAGAATGTTCTCTGTTTTCGTCTGGGCCTGTTAATTGTAACTATCATTATTTGGATTCTATCTATGCTGAATTGTTAGTTGCATTTACTTATACTTTCATTATATTATTTGGTTTGGTCAATTTATTGATTTGCATGCAGCGAGAGAGAATCTAAAAACTGCAAAGAAATATTTTGGAAAAACCGAAGATGACCTGAAGGCGTTGCAAAGTGCGGGCCAAATGATTGGCCACATACTTCGGCCATTGGACAGTGAACGATGTAAGTGAAGGTGGTTTTGTCATTGATTTTTGAACAAAAATGATATCTGTGGAAATATTGAAATACAGAAGGTAATTATATGCTCCTTATGTAAGCAACAAATAGCATGTTGTCCTATCAAATAACTTGATTTTTTTTGGTCTCTTAATTAAGTCATAGTTTACCTTGTTATTGTAAAGAAACTGAAATGTGTCTTTTTTTTTCGAAGTTATCGTGAAAGCCAGCAGTGGACCACATTATGTTGTTACCTGCCGAACTAAAGCAAACAAGGAAAAACTAACAGCTGGAACACGAGTTGTTCTTGACATGTCAACTTTTACCATCATGCGTACTTTACCACACGAGGTAGGTGTGTTCTGAGATTGTCCATTTTACTTTTTATAGGTGTGTTCTGAGATTGTCCATTTTACTTTTTAGTTTATTTCTTTCAAAACTTAAGTATATGCTGTGAGGGATATATTTGCAAACTGTAATAACCATGCATATCACTGATAAATCTGTACCTGCTCAGGTTGGTCCAGCTGTATACAAAATGCTCCATGAAGATCCTGGTAATATCAGTTATTCAGCTGTAGGTGGGTTGTCAGACCAGATAAGGGAGCTAAGGGAGTCTATTGAGTTACCTCTCATGAACCCTGAATTATTTCTTCGTGCTGGGATTAAGTCGCCAAAGGTAATACCATATCATGCAGTTAGCACAAGGAGATTACAGTACATTTTCCATAATCCTGTGGTGCACTAAATGTTGCTATTCTCATTCAAGGGTGTTCTTCTCTACGGCCCACCTGGTACTGGGAAGACACTCCTAGCTAGAGCTATTGCTAGCAACATCGATGCTAATTTTCTGAAGGTATTTTTTTTTGGTTTGCTGCTACCACTTGTTCACATGTATCAAGCACATTATTGCTCACTCATCGGTACTGTTGAAATAGGTTGTGTCAACTGCTGTCATTAACAAGTACATTGGTGAAAGTGCACGTTTAATTCGAGAGATGTTTGGTTATGCACGTGAACATCAGGTAAGTTTTGTTTCTGTGTACCTAATCAGCCTGATACTTCTGTTTATTTTGGGAAAGCTGTCAACAGTGTAGTGACAAAAAGCTAACTGTCTCATTGGCCGTTTTTTCAAGCTATGCTTAGAAGGTTTACCTTTGTTACTTAAGTTCCCTTTTGTTTTGTAAATGAGCTATGAAGTAGCTGTAGAGAGTTCATTATAAAAAAGGGAAACAGAGGAATAAACTAGCAGTGTAGAGTCTTTATATCTAGTTGCTATGTGCATCCTTTTATGCGTCTGCCTATTTTTTTAATTGAAAGCATAGTATCAGTGTACCTACATCACTGACAAGTGTTTTATTTATTTCAATGATTGTGTCTAGCCTTGCATCATTTTTATGGATGAAATTGATGCTATTGGAGGCCGAAGATTCAGGGAGGGCACAAGTGCGGACCGTGAGATTCAAAGGACATTGATGGAACTTCTGAATCAGTTAGATGGATTTGAGGAGCTTGGGAAGGTACACTTCTTTTGTTTAATGATGTTAATACTGCTGAGTGTTGTCAGTGACTAATACAAATAATTTTAAGTTGATGTGCGCATACACAAACAGTCACGTCAAGGTGAGTTCGTATGCTCACGACTCCAGGCTGATAGGTTGAAACACATTTTTTTAATACTTATTATGATATTCCTTGCTAACATTTTTTATTCATTGATCATGTTTCTGAATTAGTAGATTTTATCCATGCCTCATGAGTTCCATATTTGTATCTTTGAAACTCTCACTGCAGTTCACATATTGTGACATTATGATTCATTTTGGTTCTGTGGTTTTGCCAATCAGTTACACAATCAATTATGTCTTGTGTCTTGTGAACTTCCTTTCTTGCCTACATGCTAAGATCATTGTACTGAGTAGTTGATAATAGTGGTTTTTGTGGGAGGGCTTAGCTGGTTTCATGTTAATGCTTGATCGTACCTGGTTAAGGATTAGTTTTGGTGGGTTGGATCTGGTGGGTTAGCCAGTTTAGGTGTGGCAGATGGTGGAATAGCATATCATAAGCACACTATATCTGGAAGGCTCTGCATCAAAACACCATTGTAGTGCACAGCTGGGTGTATCGCCACTCAAGAGAGCCCTATTTGCTTAGCAAAAACAGCAGCCGGAGAAGGATGAGCTCAGCATCCAGAAGACCAGAAGCTCAAGGAAGAAGAAACCAATCACCAGGAGAGGCGAGAGCACCCAGTTCACCTGATGAAAACTGAGTAAGAACTCCTAGCATATTCCTAGATTGAACCAAGTGAACACGACGCTACGACGCTCACGGTGCTTTGTTGAATTCGCGACGGCAGAGGAGGTCCCTGTACGTGAGGATGAGGCCCTTGGCGAGACAACTCTGGCATTGTGGCGGGCCTGCACCGAAAAATTAGACAATTTCCCAGCTTGATGGTTGGAATCTAAACCCACCTGCTACACCCAGCAACCCACCCAACCCGCTTATCAATTTTTATACATGTTAAATGGGTCTGGTTCGGGTGGGCTATGCAACCACAAACACCCCTAGTTGGTAACATGTTGGTCAGTTGCAGAGTGGGATTTTTGGTGTGGAAACTCCAGAAAGTGTAGAGTATAAACCCCTTAGAAAGTTCAAGGTACTGCTGGTTGTCCCAGATTGCTTGGTCTTAATATTATTATGTTTGCATGTGCAATGCTTTCCTGAAATTTTTGCAGTTGTAAGACTAAGGCTATTCTTTATACAGGTTAAGATGATCATGGCGACAAACCGGCCTGATGTCTTAGACCCTGCACTTCTTCGTCCTGGACGGTTAGACAGGAAGATTGAGATCCCACTGCCAAATGAGCAGTCAAGGACGGAGATCCTGAAAATTCACGCAGCTGGTATCGCCAAGCATGGTGAAATTGATTATGAAGCTGTGGTTAAGCTGGCTGAGGTGAGTTAATCTTAGTTAACCCATCGGACACCTCATCATGCTCTCCATTGTCTCTGAAGCCCTAACTCGGCAACTCCAATGTCCCTAGGGTTTTAACGGTGCTGATCTGCATAATGTGTGTACTGAGGCTGGCATGGCTGCCATTCGTGCAGACCGTAACTATGTCATCCATGAAGACTTCGTGAAGGTCGGGTATCACACGCTCTTTCCCTACCTGAATCTCAACTCTATGGAGTCGGTAAAGACATGTCTAATTTTTTGATAATTGGTCAGGCGGTGCGCAAGCTGAACGATGCCAAAAAGCTCGAGTCTAGTGCGCACTACACTGTAGACTTTGGCAAGGCGTGAAGAGAGGCCGACGAGGATCGGAGAAATTTTGGGCGATGCACTAACCATTCTCTCCTATAGCGTGGGGGAGTAGCCATCATGAACAAAGCGAACATGTCTTGTTTAAGTTTCTAGGATGACTGGCTGGCGCCGTAAGTCCAGTCAGCTCTTGATATACACACCAACTTAGTTTGGAACCTCACCTTGAGAAATAGCTGACCGCCAGACCTTACGTTTGAACTGTTTGCTTATGGCTTCTGGTAATCAAATTTCTGCCTGCAGTCATGTTCTGGAACTGCTGTCTTGTGTTGCTACTTTCAGTTGCTATGTGGTGTATTCTGGTTGCCTTCTGTGCCCCCTCCTCTCTCACGCGCTTGTACATAGAAAATTATAAATATAACTGGGTACACGATGGTTTCAGTTTTAGATTAAATGGAAATAGGAGCGAGTCTCCATTAAAAAGAAAATGGTGATGGCATGTTCTGTACAAAATTCAAAAAAGCGCAACTATAAAAGCGTTTTTTTTTTCTCGGAAGTGCACGCCTCTGAACTCTTGTTACTATAAGAGCATCTCCAACAACTCTTTTGTACCCCCTCTAAAAACACTATTTAGCTCCTCTATAACTTTCTCTAAAACACTGCTCAGCCTCTCTATATCGGAGAAATACGATGCATTACACTAAATTCATATGGCTTACACATGTATGTATTACATGTGCGACCATCTGAGTCTGTGACAGTATGCTAGGATGTAATACGTGAAATCATGAATTTTAAAGAGTGTGATACATCTCTATACCTTCCTCTAAAACATTCGTTAAGACATAAAAATGGTGCTCTTCATAGTTTTCGCCTCGATCGTCAAGCGGCAGTCCAGCCTCGCATGCTTCCTCCTGGGCCGCGTGCAAGAAGAATTACCCCGTCGGCGACACTGCACCTCCTCTCTCTAATCTCACCATTTCTACCTCTCCTATCTAAATTCTGGATCAACATTTCGAGTGTCCTGGGTTGTAAAAAAATTGCAAATTTCCTTGTAAATTTATATTGCCAAAATAGACTGCTTCTGTGATTTGCAGGCAACCCAGTTTGTCTGGTGCGCTCAGAGCCCCAGACCATGCGCCACTTGTAGGTGCATAGTTTGTCTAAGAGCATCCACATTTGCTACTCTATCCCCACCCTCTATTTCACTATTAGAGGGTCCCTCTATCCTTCCCTCTAAATTTCCTTCAGACTTTACACTGCACTCTAAAAGATTCCTTTCTGACATCAGACACTCTATCCAGAGCTACAGTATTATAGAGTGCCTGCTACGGATGCTCTAATGGCACCAAAATTCCACTTGTCTAGGCTTGTTGAAATAGAATTCATGAGTTCAGTGTGGAATGGTGATGAGGCGCCAGAATGATGGTTTATGTCTTGCTCAAACTACGTTTCCGTCGCCTATCAATGGAAATGGGGTATCTCCCGGTCTCCCCCCATTTTTTATTCAAAGAACTCAAGAGTTGGATTACAAGATTGCTTTATGAGTAGAAAGTACAAACTCTGCTTGCTCTTGTACTGTACTTCCATCCGCTGCTTGCTCCCACCAGGTCACTGGACAAGTTACTTCTCGACCTTCTCAGCTTAAATTAAATAAAATAAAAACTTATCATTTTATACGAATCAAATGATGTAGTACTTTAGTCATTTTTATATTTTTTTGTGGGAGGGCTTAACCGGTTTCGTGTTAAATAATATTCTTTTTTTTTTGAACTCTCTGAGGTGTTTTTTAAGGGATCATAATTTTTTTAGATTAAAATTTTTAACAACCTTAAACCGAAAAGAACGGGAAGAAACATTTCTTTGGCCCCTTCCATAGAAATGCGGGCAGTAGGGGTGGAAAATAGAAACGGAAAATCCGTATTATTTGGAATCCATATTCGAAAAAAACTATTCGTATCCAATGTTATCTGTATTTGAATACAAACACTATCAGTATCCGATGCTATCCGTATTCAAAAAATGATATCCGTATTTGCATTATTTCTATCCGTATCCGATGTTGAAGTCTTGATTTATATTTAGGATGAGACAAAAACACTCAAAAAAGGTGATATCTGAAACCGTATTCGTATTTGAGGATACCCGGATTTGTATTCAGGTATATCCGTGTTCGAATATGAGATTATCCGAATCCGTATTTGTATTCGCTTAAAAATACGAATACTACGGTAAAGACACTATCTGATTCGTATCCAATCCGTTTCCACCCCTAGCGGGCAGGGTAGAGCTCCGGCAGGGTAGAGCTCGACATAGGGTTTAGAGAAGGGCCCTCGGCGTAGCGTACGGCCTCGCGATTCGGACACCCACTAGCCTTGGACGCTTGTCCCGTACCGACGTGAATGTGCTTCGCCATGCTCCACACCTCGGGGGCCGATGCTTCTGTGCTGACTGATGAGCTCCTGCCTTCCTGATCGATTTCTTTCCCAGATCACTTCAGTCCATGTTGCAGCAGCAGATAAACGCTCCAGACTCTCAGCCAAATTTTAAATCCAAGTCAACAGTGGATGCCACAGCGAACAAACTCTTTGGGAATTCGAAACCGGACTGTATTTGTCAGAAAAAATAGAATGTGATGTGATCTGAAAACGACACCGAAGGCACGATGTTTAATGCGGGGCAATGATTATGATCACTCCTTCTCAACTATGCAGCAGCATGCGGGTCGCCCGAGTCAGCCACAAATCGACCATGGCCACATGCGTGCCTACACTGATACTTGGTCGTTACTTGACTCGGTTACACCAGGGTCGTCTCTCTTTATATAGTAGAGGTCAAACAAGAGTTCGACTTTTACTCTAACCAATCCTGCCTTTTACAACACATAGTTCAATTGTAACCTAGTTGCACATATATTCGACACAAACTATAACAATATTGATCGATTTTGGATTCACAACCCAGTAAATTTGAACCTTAAATACCAATCTTTTTTTTTCTTGAATGAAACACAACTCCTATTCTTTAGTTTTTTTTTTAAAAATATCCATATTGTAAAAGCAGCAACGCCTACCAACTCATACAAAGAAGAAATTGGAGGCCACAACGAGGTAGGGTTGCCACGAGCGGCGGCGGCGGCGGCTCCCTGCGGGCGGCGTAAGACGGCGAAGGCTACGACGGTGCCTCCTCGCGGGAGGCGCTGAGCCAGCGAAGGCTACGGAGGCGGCTCCCCGCGAGCGGCGCTGAGTCGGCGGCGGCTCCTCGCGGGCGGCATGAGACGGCGGAGGCTACGACGGCGCCTCCCCGCGGGCGGCGCTGAGCCAGCGAAGGCTACGGAGGCGGCTCCCCACGGACGGCGCTGAGACGGTGACGGCTCCTCGCGGGCGGCCCTTCCGATCCGCCGTTGCCCCTCCGTGAGCTTCCCTCATCCCTCATCTCTCCCTCTCTGCTATTATTTCTGTGCACAGATATTCTGCATGTGTTCTCATCTTTGCCAAGGAATCTTAATTTTATAGAGCATATGCAAATATCTTTGGTCTCTAAAATCTGTTGACTACCATGAAAAGGTTTGAGTACATTAATATCTTTTAGCGAATCGCCACAACCTTTTAGCAAGCAACATACTACTGGCTGACTACTGGATGACTGCAGATTGATTTAACTATTTGCATCTTATCCATATTTTCCATATGTTAACTCATCAGGTTTCCTTTATATTGTTGTTGAAATCAGTTAATGCTAGTGTAAGTTGACACACATGTAAATTTCAGTCAAATAAATTTCAGCGTCATTTGGACACTTCTTGATTCAACATTTTGTAAATGTAGTTTAAACCTTATTTGTTTTGTTTATGCAGCAACATTGTGATATAATGAGATAGATTCTTCTTTGCTTAAGTATGTCCGTAAACACATCAGAGGGAGACTCCATAGAGGAGATTTCAGCAGTAACCCCACATAGTCATAGCAATAGGAGATCAAAAGTTTGGGAATACTTTGAGCAAAATTTACTGGTAGAGGATTGTCGGCACCCGATTTACAAGATCGGATTCCACCTGCGTAAACACGTACTAGTCTCAAGGATCATGGCTAGTACACACAAATATACAGAAAAGGAACATTGCCAACGATCTGATTATTACAAAAGGGAACTTAGTCCAGTACAAACACAAACAACGGCTCGTAGGTGTTGACACCCAAATTTGGCAGAAAAATCGGATATTCAGAAAAGGTCAAATGTGTTGGAATTGTTTGGCCGAATCGGAAATAGGCTTTATCGGAAAAAGAGAAAAGCATATTGAAGAAACCGATAGAGACTATACTCCTGAAGAGATACGATCTGGTCAGAAGCGCGACGCGGTAAAATAGGTCGTATCGGTATCGACTTTGTAATAGTATAAATAGGACCTTAGGTATCGAGAATAAACACATCATACTCAATACACAAACTACTTTCTCGAATCCGATTGATTTCGTCGAAAGGGTTCAACTCGTAGGTAGAGCTATCTTGATGGGATAATCAATTCTCTCCTTGTAACCCGTATGCATGGCTGTATCATCTTGATCTCGTGTATACAAAGCATGTTAAACTGTCTCGGGATTTACCGATCTTTAATGTGTTATCGCATATTGCACTGTCTCGATTTAATCGATCTGTAATGTGTGTTTATTTTGCAATGCCGATTGTCAAGTATCTTATATGCTTTTTCTGAATTTGATGTATGCAACTGTCTCATTTAATCGATCTTGCGTGTGCCTCGTTTAGGATATTGCATCTATAGATGTTTGCCGATTAACATTGTATTATCTTTATTAGTCTTGAACCTTTAAACCGATCCGTTGGTTTGCATCTAGTTTTAGATTTGAATACTGTCTTGGCCTGACCAATCTATTCGATCTATTCCTTGATTTAATCCGATTCATTGATTAAAAGGTTTAATGCTGATATTATAGAAAATACCAAAAAGAAGTATAAGATTTGTATTTAAAAGAATATTTACATTTAGTTGCTCTATCAGGCATTAAGCCGATAGATCTTGTAATCGGGTTCTTTAAAGCCGATTACGCATAACCTGATCTGGCTATATTAAAAAGCCGATTAGGGATAGTCGCTGATAGTTTAATCCTTGTCGATTTACAGGTCAAATTGACTGGCACGCTTGGTCTTTAGTTGCGACGCAGTCACTGAATTGATGCTTCTGCACGTGTGTTCGCAGAAAGCTCACTTTTTGTGTCAACAGTAGGCCGCAATTCAGAGTACACGGAGATACATGCCTAATACAATATCTAGAAATTTATCCATCCCACAGGCACGAGGGCTGTAGGAACGCGCAACCCTAGTCTTCATAGTCTTTCTCGGAAAACGCCTCCTCGTCGTAATCCGGGTCCTCCTCCTCGGACGGCGGGGCATACTTGGATGGACCAGTTGTTGAAATTTTAAAAAGGGGAGGAGAAAAGGTGGGTGAGTATAAATTGTACTCGCAAGTCGAGAAATATGCAAATGTGGATCGGTACAAGGAGAGCTTAGGATATTTTGCGGAAATGCATTTGTTAGCCTAGTTTTGGCAAAGCAATTTAGAAACAATAAATCTTAACATTTTCTTTGGGCTCTTCTCAAACGGTTCTCGCCACTTGGCCTTAGTTCCATAGCGAGAACAAAATCCTTTCTCATTTTTTTTTCTCAAAACGGCTAGGTCCACTCCGTGCGACACTTTTCGGTAGGCCGACCCCCAATCCAGAATGTAGCCGGTGGCACCTAACTCAAACGAAACCTTTCTCAAATCCTTTACTCATCTCAAATCTTTTGTTTAAAACCCTTTTCTTAAACTGGTTTTATAAATGAAGAACTACCATATAATCAGTCCCTTCGCGTGCTCATAACCGTGAGCACGGCTATCATGACAGTTTTAACTCTGCAGAGTGGGTACGCTTTACCCTCGAGAGGCTACGCACCGAAGGTGTTTTGCCACAAGACCGCTAACCACGAGGGCCAACGACCGGGCCCGTCCCATACCAGGGCTTGAGGTCGTACTGTTATGGCTTAGTTCATAGGATCATAGGATGCACAGTCCTTAGACTAAGAGAGAGTTGATATTTTAGCCCAGTTTTCAAAACGGTGCCTCACTGCACCAACCGACAAAATATCTCTTCCTAGTCGGAAGGTTTTTGGGGTAAGAGGAAAATAATTTCCTACTAAGCATCACCTTTGATGCGCTATCTTTAAATCACCTTTCTCCCAAACCTTTCTCAACAATGTTCTCATTTCACACAATGATTATTTCTCTTCGCATAAAGACTTTCAAGCATTTATCCTACCACAACAGAGTATATAAACATGAGCAATTTATAGTTTAGCCTTAAGTTTAATCCTACCATATCCCTTACGTTTTCTATTTGGCATGATATCTAATTCTAGTAAATACCGCATTAATCATTTTTAAACTAGCATGCACATTTTCAAATCTAGTAATCATTTTCCGAATAATCGAAAATGGCTTCACAATATGATCGAAGGGGACTTGCCTTGATCAGTTCCGGGGAAATCGAAGGGGACATCGTCGATCGGGTCTTCGGGGGCTTGACCTCCTAAACGCGCACACGCATATGCAAAGCAATACCACACACATAAGAAATATTTCATGACTTGCTGTTTTAAGGATGATGTAGAAATCCTGATTTCCATGCATTTTTATTAAAAGAGAGATTATGCCAAATGACCTATGTACACATGAAATGATGCCATTTTTAAGCCATGAATACTTCTAACAAATGCATGCTGCATGGATGGCATGGCAACAAATATTTTCTAAAGCCCAGGGACTTTTAAAGTATTTTCTTTTTATTTAAAAGAAATATTATGACAATTCCTCAAATTCACATGAAATGATATTATTACTAGATTACTTATTTATCCAAAAACGAATGCTATAAGGGTGGCATGCATATATGCATTTTTCTCAGGTCCAGAAACTTTCAGGGTATCTTCATAAATTTTTACCTAATTTTATAGCACAACAACTATTTTTAACTAAAGGTTTTAGGATACTACACAATGTTTTAAACAGAAATAAGAAAAAGAAATAAAGGAAAAGAGGGCTCTCGGCCTTGGGCCGGCTCGGCTGGGCGGCCCAACAGCGAGGCGCTCGGCACTGCGCGGCGGGGGCGAGGCAGCGGCGCGGCTGACTGGCAGGACCCACCCGGCCCCACATGGCAGCGCCTCCCGCACGGTGAAGAGGGGAAAAACAGGGGATGAGCTCCGGCGGTGGCGCTGCCAACGGCGGCGACGATTCCGGCCACCGGAAATCGATTGGCCACGCGGGGAGCAAGATATGGGTGAGGCGAACCAAATGAGGATGTAATTGCCCCGCGAGGTGGTCGGAGCAAACGGCGTGGCGGCCCGCGACGGCGGCGATGCGCTAGCTACGCGGCTCCGGCGAGGCGCTCTACCGGAGCTCAATGCCATTGGCCGAGAGGGTGAAGGCAGGAAAAGGAGCTACCTCTGCGATCACCGGGTCGAAGGGAGGCGGCGCGACGGCAGACTCACGGCGGCGGCGGCGAAGCGGGCATCGGGGACGAACACGGACCGTACGGCTCCTTTCCGCCAGGCGCGAGCTCCACTGGATGTCCTGCACCAAGTATGCGGTGAGGTTGGCGCGGAAACCAAGGCGAAACAATGGAGGAAACGGCGGCGATGCGGAGAAGAGTGGCAACGGACTGGCTCGGGTGAACACTCGTCGTGGTGGCGCCAAGCAAGAGCAGAGGGGATAGCGGTACCCCTCTTATAGGCACGCGGCGCTCGGGGGTTCTTTGACGCGACGTGCATGGTTTGGCAACCCGCCGGCTCGAATCCCGGCCGGTGGCATGAAGAGGAGCTCGGCGGCGTCACGAGCGTGAGACCGGCGACGAGACGGAAGGGACAGAGAGAAGAGGGGGTCCGGGAAGGAGTGATCCGGGCGAGCGACCGCATGGAAGAATGCGCCATTGAGGCCCCGGAAGGGGAGAGAGGGAGCACAGCGGTGGCGACTAGCGAACACTGGCGCGACGCAGGGAGAAGAAGACAGAGGAAAAGGAGGGGCTGACGAGGCAGGCCCACTCGCCAGTGGCGCAACGCTTGCGGCGCAAGGGAGGGAGTAGTGGTGGACTGGGCTGGCGCGGCTCCGGCGGAAATGGCTGGCGCGGCTCGGCGGATTGGGCCGGCGTGGCTCGGCCCATCCTGAGGGAAAAGAGGAGTGGGGAGGAGTGAGGGAAAAGAGGGAGTGGGCCAAATCGGGCCGAGGGAGATTAAAAACTCTTTTGAATTTTCCCCCGGCTCCAATGGGCTTTTATTTTAAAATACCCTTTTGAATAAGCAAAGGCTTTAGCCTTTTTAGAAAATAGTTTCCTCAGATTAAATTAATAGTTTTAAAATTAATAACTTTAGGATTTGGCTTAAATGAAATATTGCATTAACAATTTACTAAAACTTGCCAAAGTATTGTTACTTAGGAAATTTTAAATGCACAAGTTCAATTAAAGGATGATGCATGCGATAATGGAGATGCCATGATGCAACATATAATAAATGATTTAACATTTTTAAATCATGCGTTTTAAGAAATTATTAACGTGCCAAATTGGGTTTAAAAATTTAGGATGTTACAAGGATGGTGTTACCAAAGCTGTGTGTAAATATTGCCACCTGAAATTGATATGCAACGCAAAATCAGGAACAAATAGCCTCCAAACTCATATTGCTGAATATTGCCCGTCAATTGATGATGTTGATAGGAAGAGGTTTAGATCAACCATGAAAAATCTACCACCACAAGGTACATTTGTGTTTGATCCTCAGAGGACCCGTGGGTTAATCACTAAGTATTGTATCCATGCTAAGATACCATTTCAAAAATTCGAGGATCCATACTTTAAAGATTTGATAGCATCCATGCAACCATCCTTTAAAATTGTTGGCCGACAAACAGTTCGTAATGATTGCCTCAGTCTATATGAGCAAATGAAGCAAGATTTATGTGTTCAGTTGCAAAACCTTGATTCTCATATTTGCCTCACCTCAGATATGTGGACCTCAGCTCAAAACTTAGGGTATATGTGTGTTACTGCACATTTCATTGATGATAGCTTCATCCTCAGAAAGAAAATTATAGCTTTTAAGAATGTAAAATATCTACACACAGGATTAGCCATCGAAGAGGCTATTACCAAGTGTCTCACAGAGTGGGGTATAAAGGGCAAACTTTTCACTCTAACTCTAGACAATGCTAGCAACAATAATGCTGCATGTAGATTGTTGAGGGAGAACCAAGAACATGATTTCCAGTGATTCATTAAAGGCATTGGCTAATGCTATGCACACAAAATTTGTCAAGTACTGGGAGAACAACTTCAACATTGCTCTTCTCATTGCCACTACATTGGACCCTTCAAAGAAACTAGATTACTTGGAATTCTTCTATGAGAGAGTGTGTCAAAATGTAGATGAAATTGATAGCAATGTGGAACAAGCTAAAGATTGGATGAAAAGGCATTTCCAAAAATATGAGCAGATTGTGAAAAGGCATAATGCACACTCATTGTCTAGTACTAGTGATGCTAGTCATAGTTTTGGTTCTTCAGTTCTTGGTAAGAGAAAACTCGAGGAAGAATTTTCTCAATACAGATCACAAAGGAGAGGAAGGCGTGAGCCCAAATCAGAGCTTGACATGTATTTAGAGGAAGAGTTTGAAAAAGACAAAGATTTTGATATTTTAATGTGATGGAAGCAGCACGTCGAGAAGTATCCTATATTATCTATGATAGCTCGAGATTTTCTTGCAATACCGCTATCCACCGTGTCATCCGAATCAGCCTTTAGTTGTGGTGGGAGGATTCTTGGGGATACTCGAAGCGCATTGTCACCGGAAATGCTTGAAGCTTTAGTGTGTGCAAAAGATTGGCTTCAAAGAATTTCAGACGGTGAAGGTATGCTAACTTTTGCTATATAAATGTTCTATGCAATTCAAATTTCTATTAATGACTTAGTGCTAACTTGTGCAGGTGAAAATTAAGAGTGATCAAGGTCATGAAACTGAATGTGCAGCTTAAAGAATGAAGGTACTCTCTAAAATCCAGCTTAAATAATTTTGTGCAGCTTAAACTGAATGTAGAATGGTTACTGTGCCAGTGTAGAATGGCTAATCTATTGCTATTTCTAGTTTGCCTACTTCATCCAAAATGGCCCAATATTTTTATTTATGCATGCACACCTTGGCACTCTTATCAATCGCATGGTGCTGCTGTGGATTAAATCAGGAATTTATTCAAGATTTACTCCTATTTTATTTCTAGTGCTGTCCTGATTCAATAAGCTTCCACTTTGCGGTCTCTAACAATGTAGTCTTTTTGTGCATGATCGATCTGCCCAATATAGTGGAAGCTTCATTTAACTCTTTCCAGCAATCCAGCACAAGAGATTATCTGTTATGCTAACAATATTGTGGACTCGATCGCTAGAGGCTGAAGTATTCATTTAGAAGTTTAATGAGATACGTGAGAAAAATAATAAAAGGCTAATAGTTATTCCTATCCAAGTTTGCCGCTTTAGGCCCTGTTCTTTTAAGCTGAACGGCTGAACGGCTGAAATGACTGAACTTCGAGAGCTTCTCGAGATAGTCTCGAGATTCGGATACATTTCGTTTGACTTGCTTTTTAAAGCGTTAGAACCCACCTTCAAAACAACGAAAAAACGGACTCAAAAAACTCAAAACATATGTGTTTTCAAAACGTAGATAAGTCGTTAAGCTGTTAAGACGTTAATCTGTGAAGCTGAAAAGAACTGGGCCTATTAGTTTGAAATCTCAGCATCTCAAGAGCATTTATAATCCATGCCCCATAGATACTTTACTTCTTGTGGTATGTTAATTGTATCCACTTCCGTTGAAGTAAACTCCATTATCATCCATTATTCAGGTTGCGCTGAATAGTGCATTGCTTTGCTGATATCCAGTTTTGAAAAAAATTCCTTCATCAGATCGAAGAATCTGAGCATGTTATAGATTAGTGTTTCTGTGAGATTATAGGTAATGCATTGGCTGTTGCTTTGCTTTTGTTTTGTGTTCCTGTGTTTGGGAATATGTAATTTACACGAGTCTCATATTTCTTATGCTTGACGCAGTTCTTTTGGAAGCTGCCATGTAAATTTGTGTGCTGGTTCACAAATGGCTTGTGCTACCTTTTGTTCTTATCAACTTGTCAAGAAGATTGCATTGTTGGTGGCTTCTCCTGGATGCTCATAAGGAAATGAGATCCATTATCATCTCCTACAAGTTCAGATTAATAGAACTGCTCCGTTGTGTTCTCTTCTTACTATCCTTTGATCGGTTGCACAAGTATTGTATTCGACTCTTGCTACTCTATCCCCACCCTCTATTTCACTATTAGAGGGTCCCTCTATCCTTCCCTCTAAATTTCCTTCAGACTTTACACTGCACTCTAAAAGATTCCTTTCTGACATCAGACACTCTATCCAGAGCTACAGTATTATAGAGTGCCTGCTACGGATGCTCTAATGGCACCAAAATTCCACTTGTCTAGGCTTGTTGAAATAGAATTCATGAGTTCAGTGTGGAATGGTGATGAGGCGCCAGAATGATGGTTTATGTCTTGCTCAAACTACGTTTCCGTCGCCTATCAATGGAAATGGGGTATCTCCCGGTCTCCCCCCATTTTTTATTCAAAGAACTCAAGAGTTGGATTACATGATTGCCACATGAGTAGAAAGTACAAGCCCTGCTTGCTCTTCCATTGTACTCCTACTTCGATCCGCTGCTTGCTCCCACCAGGTCATTACACAAGTTACTCCTTGATATGGTCTTAGATATTAAAAGCAATTACGAATTTGTGCTTAGTTTCTTTTAGATCCACTATCGATTTTATGCTGCTTCTTGGTCCTATGATTTATGAATTGCTATTGTTCGCTTGTTGGTTCTCTCTCTCAACATGATACGTAGAGGAGCATAACTTTTCAGACCTTACCTCGGTCTGGGTGAAAATCCTAACGGTCTTGCGACGGCGGCGAGTTCTCCCCGTCTCTACCTTGTTGGAGGCGTCATGGTCGCCATCTCGCGCTATGGGTTTCCGTCGGGTCTGCTGCTCTGGGAGTCGTTCGTCGTTGTGTGAGTGTTAGTGGTGTTTCCCCTTCTCCCTCTACTGTATTTCTCTTTCTTGTTTCTCGCTTGTTCGGCCGTCGGCCTAGGTGACAATAGTAGGGCTGCTTTCCTTCTTTTTCCTCTGTGCGTGGTGTTCCAAGCAGTGGTCAGAGATGTGCCTAGCTTTGGCCAGGGTTGCAGCGGAGCGCTGTGGTTGTACCTCGTGTTTGCACGGGTTTTTTTCTCCTGCTTATCAATGAAATAGGAAAGCAATTCTTTCAAAAAAAAACATGATATGTAGAGGTAGTAACACAATATATTTTGACCTCCAAGAAATGCCCATGCACTCGACTAATTATTTTAAAAATAACTTGATGTCATAAATTATAGAAAAGTTTGCACACTGCTTCACTACACACACTACATGAAATGGAAAAAATATATTTTGGTTTTAATATAGCTTTAGCATCCGTACGATCATGTACTCCACTATAGTTATGTCATATATTGTTAAAATTAGATACATGATGCATTCACACACATAATAAATAAAATTTATAATGTGAGATAGGTCTAGTTTTATTTGTAAATAAGTGTGGTGAAAATTGTTCATGAGTCGAGCCCTCTTTGGTTCGCGTTTCGGGTACGGTTTTGATTTGGGTTTACAAAATTTCTTATTTTTGTACAGACCATTCATTATAATGTTTTTAAATATTTTTTAGGCATTGTGGGTTTTTCTCAAATATCTAAAAAATTAAATGATTTTTTAGTTTTTTTGAGTCTATTTTTTAAAAGTTCTCAACTTTTATAACTATAACCAAAATCAAATCACAAGTCCAAAATCTTCGGTCAGAAATTATTTATAAAATGTAAAATATTTTTTCCATTGTTTGCATGCATGTACAAAGACATCTCGCGAAGCGTAGGGAGGAGGTTGTGGGCAAATGGAACTACGTTCAAGTTAGTCTTCACTCTTCTTATTTTACATGGATAATTAAAAGGAGGAAATAAATAAAATAAAACTCAACCAGAAGCTGCCCAAATAGCCCGGATGCGCTGCCACGTGTTCGGTCAAGGCGCCCCTCCTCTCCCCGCGCTCCATCCCGTCCCATGTATCCAACGGTCGTTATCTCCCCATCCTCCCCCGCACGAATCTCTAGGCACACAGCCGCTCAAAACAAACGTGCGCTAGCTCGACGCGGCCATGCATGCATGCAGGGTCCTCCCAAAACTCGATGTTCTTGTCTCATTTTCCTTCCAATTTCTGCGTGGAATTCCTCGCGATCGATCGATTCGGTTTAATCGCATGCACAGATGCATCTGGCTTTGATGGTCGTCGACGCCGCTAGGTCGTCGTCGCACGCATGGCGAGCCTGAAGAGCACGGCGTCCAGCGTCGGGCGGCGCGCGGAGGCGGAGGAGAGCGCCGGGCTGGTGGCGGCGGCGCCGATGAAGCTGCTGGTGCGCGTCGTGGAGGCGCGCGGGCTGCCGGCGATCCACCTCAACGGCTCCAGCGACCCCTTCGTGAAGCTGCAGCTGGGGAAGCGGCGCGCCAAGACGGCGGTGGTGAAGAGGAGCCTGAGCCCCGCCTGGGGGGAGGAGTTCAGCTTCCTCGTCGGCGACGTCGGCGAGGAGCTCGTCGTCTCCGTCCTCAACGAGGACAAGTACTTCAGCAGCGACGTGCTGGGGAGGGTCAGGGTGCCCCTCGCCGAGGTCATGGAGACCGACGACCTCTCGCTGGGCACCGCCTGGTACCAGCTGCAGCCTAAGAGCAGCAAGTCCAAGAAGAAATGCCGTGGTATATATTATACTATATTGCATTGCATATTTCCATGGCATGGCATCGCATTGTGCTGCACTGCAGCCTTTTTTTCCGGATGAAAAATTGGCGAGCTCTCTTTTCTCCATCTTGTTGGATTTCTTTGCCTATCATGCGGTGCCGGAGCTTCGACCACAATTATTATTTTTTCACTCTTACTAATCATCAGAGGACTGTTTTTTTAATAAGTTTCAATCGATTTCTCGTATATCTATCTAGATGCTCCTGTTAAATCTTTTATATATCTTATGCAAGTGTTTAATCTATGATCTAGAAAATCGTCGGAGATTTTTGATGTCAAAGGACGAAAATATGGAAGATGACCAGGAGCATTTTAGCGAACCAAGATCAATTTACCTTACCGTTGCTAAAAAAATTTGTAGGGCAGAGCCCAGCTAGACCCTCACTAAGCTCCACCCCCTGCTATCATGGCAATGCAAGATTCATATATTTAAATTTCGTTCACATCAGTGATGTGCTTGGATCACTTTACCCAGAAAATTTCACCTTTTTTCTCAACAAACATTGTTTTTCCGAAGAAATATGCCAATCAAGTTTTGCTTAATTTTGATTAGTACTAATAATCATGAGATAATTTAATTTTTGTTCAACTGCAGGAGAAGTTTGCCTCCACATATCCTTGTCTACAAGGGCACATGTGTCTGAAGAACCACATAATGTTCCACAACCCAATTCAGATGACCTAGCGTCCAGCTCTGATAGGTCAGTGGAAAATAAAGATGAAACTCTATCAACTACTAGCAGCTACATCGACCTTTCAGCCTGCGCTAGCTTGGTCGAACGAGCATCGCAGAACAGCGTGGAGACTTTGGCAGACAACACCATGGAGCAACCACCGCGTAGAAGCATGGATCAAGCAATCAGTGAACCTGGAGTAGCTGCTGATAATGATGCAATGGCGAATCCTTCATCGGTGGTAGAGGTCTTGTCTCGCTATTTCTTTGGTAAACCCGTCAACGTGGCGAATCCTTCGGCTTCATCAGACGTCGAGCCGGTGGATCACTTTCAGGAGTCAAAAATGTGCTCTGAAGATCATGAAACCCCTGAGAATGCTACATCATCTGAATCAAACCTTGATGAGCTGCTGAAAATTATGGAGTCGAAAGATCAAGGCTGCGAAATCCCTGGGAACCTTCCTGGAGGTGTACTGCTTGACGAATCTTATGCAGCTTCGCCAACTGAATTGAATTCCCTGTTGTTTTCGGCAAACACGGATTTCTGGCCAGCAGTAGCAGAACTTCAAGGAACAAGTGGGTTTCAGATTGAGCCATGGAAGCTTGATGGTGCTGATGGTTTTTTACGAAGAACATTAACTTACACTAAAGCTGCAACAAAGTTAGTTAAAGCTGTGAAAGCCACAGAAGAGCAGAAATACTTGAAGGCTGCTGGAAATTCTTTCGTTGTTTTGTCTGTTGTTAGCACTCCTGATGTTCCTTGTGGAAATTGTTTCAAGATAGAGATACTGTATTGTATTACACCAGGTCCCCAGTTATCATCTGAAGAACAGACAGTACATCTTACTGTAAGTTGGCGGGTGAACTTTATTCAAAGCACAATGATAAAAGGAATGATTGAGAGTGGTGCAAAACAAGGCATGACAGAATGCTATGCACAATTTTCTGAAGTACTCTCCCAGAGAATAAAAGTAGCTGAGCTTGATGATGCAAATTCAAACAAAGAGAAGATTTTAGCTTCTCTACATGTACAAAAGGAATCAGGTTGGAGGTTGATTGTCCGCTTCCTTGGAAATTTTACATTCATATTCTTTGTTATCATAGCACTATATGTTATGGCACATCTCCATTTATCCAAGCCAACTATGACCCATGGACTTGAATATTTCGGGATTGACCTTCCTGATTCAATTGGAGAGGTGGTCGTTTGTGCTATATTGATCCTTCAGGGACAAAATATCTTGAAAGTTATACAACGCTTCTTAAACGCATGGAAACAAAGAGGTAGCTATCTTGTAGTCACTATTGTTCTCCACTCTAAAGCCGATAGCATTTTTGTTGTGTGCATTTGTTTTGGTTTGGTGCTACATGATTTATTTGTTAGTTTACACAATTACACTGCAGCTAAATATTATTGACTTCTTTCTTCCTGTGTTAGGTAGTGATCATGGGGTCAAAGCTCACGGTGATGGTTGGTTACTGACTGTTGCACTTATTGAAGGCACCGGTATAATAGGTGCTGGTTCATCTGACTTATTTGATCTCTACGCTATTTTTACTTGCAATGCAAAGAGGAAAACAAGCTCAACTAAATTTCAAACGTCGGACCCAAAATGGAATGGTTAGTTTCTTTCCCCTTCCTTTCTGTTGCTTTGCCCTCAATTATGATCATTTTTCTACTGCTACTACTACTACAATCATGTATGTCCTATATGAACCGACACTTCTCATAACATATATCTAACTAATTTGATGTTTGACTTTCTAGAGATATTCGAATTTGATGCAATGGATGATCCTCCATCAAGGATGGATGTGGCTATCCATGACTCTAATGGAGCATTTGATGAGTCTCCCATTGGTCACACTGAAGTAAACTTTCTAAAAAATAATTTGTCAGATTTAACTGACATATGGCTTCCTCTTGATGGAAAATGTGATCCAACAAGCAACCCTAAGATACACTTAAGAATCTTTTTGGACAACTCAAGAGGAACCGAAGTTGTTATGAATTACCTAGCAAAGATGGGGAAAGAAGTTGGTAAGAAGGTGAGGAATTGAGTACCTTATCTGTGTCTCACCTTGTATTCTTTTTCTACAATTACATCGAGCAAAATGTGCAGATACATTTAAGGTCAGCTCAAACAAATGCAGCATTCCGAAAACTCTTTATCCTCCCTCCAGAAGAGTTCCTCATCGATGATTTCACCTGTCATTTAAAACGGAAGATGCCACTTCAGGTATGACCATTTGGTTTCATTGTTCTTCTCTGTTTGTAATTGTTCAGAGTGGATTCTTATGTGCACTGTACTACTGTTTATTTTTGTCATAAATTGCCTGTAATGTATGACATAGTAATTATATGAGTTAGAGAATAAAGCATATATTTTTTATATTTGCGTAACATGATTCGTTTGACATGTGTCGTTATTTATATTTCAACTCCCCCATTTGGTCTTTTCAATATTTACAGAAAACTGAGATCCTCTTTATTACAGGGGCGCCTCTTTTTTTCTCCAAGAATAATTGGATTCTACTCTAATATATTTGGTCACAAGACCAAATTTTTCTTTTTGTGGGAAGACGTCGATGATATCCAGGTCATAACTGCTACACTATCGATTGGTAGCCCATCCCTGATGATTATCGTTCGGAAGGATAGAGGTCTTGAAGCAAAACATGGAGCCAAGGGAACAGATAATCATGGAAGACTCAAGTTTCAATTTCAGTCATTTGTTTCGTTTAATGATGCTCACAGGTAGTTTTCATTCATTCTCTTTTTGAAATCAATTGACATCTGGCTTGACAGTGATTTCTTCTATTACTTAGATCTTGACTTTTTAAAAAGAAGAGGATTTAGGTGGTGCCTTGGAGTTCTAGGTCAAATTGTCCTTGAGCAGCCTGGCCTAACATATTGGGTCAGGTTCATTCTTTGATTTTACCAAGTCTGCAAACACCTAGCCCGACAATAAAGAAAATAATATGTTTGTTCCAACATACTGCCATTAGGAAATGTTTTTAAAAATAAAAAGATACATGCTCTGCTAGGGCAATCAACAGAAAGAAACACATTAAAAAGATCCAATTAGCATTTTCCTAGAAGATATAGCAAAAATATGAGTATTATTCGGTTCTTTTAGGTTTAAGACCGAGGAAGTCAAGCAAGGCTAGGCTTCGACCTAGTACTTGTATTACACTTGTACAATGTTTTTGTAACATTTTTTAAATTTTTGTAGGGGATGTGATGATAATTCATGTTTTCTGTACATATGCAAGCTCACACCTTTATAAGAAAAATGTAACCTCACAGAATACAAATAAGCGAATCAAGCAGGCATAAAATTCTACTAATAATAATACCACTTGATGTGCTCCTTTGTTCTATTAGCATCACTTCTCAAACTACTTTCTACTTCTCTGCTAATGATTTATCACATCAAGAAATCTTTATGTGGTAGAATAATCATGGCGATTTGGAAAATGCGATCACCAAGTCCTGAACAAAAGGGGGAGACGATTGAAAAGGAGTCTGAACTGAAAGAGCTTCAGTCTGAAGAAGGTGGATCCTTGTTCACCCATGAAGATGTCAAAATGTCTGAAGTATTCTCATCAGTTCTTCCTGTTAACGTAAGTGACGTATTCTAGTTTTGCAAGCTTGATGCATGACAACATGAGCTTTATAGGATGTGGTTTCGCAACATATAATTTTTGTGTATGCAGGTTGATTCCCTGATGGAGATATTTTCAGGAGGTCCCTTGGAACACAAAGTGATGCAAAAAGCTGGCTGTATGGATTACTCACCGACAGAATGGGAACTTGTAAACCAAAATATGCACCAGCGACAAATCAAATACAAGTTTGACAAATCCTTGTCTCGATATGGAGGAGAAGCAACTACCACTCAGCAGAAGTTTTCCCTAGCTAACCAAGATGGCTGGGCCATTGAAGAGGTGATGACCCTACAAGGCGTTTTGCTTGGGGACTACTTCAGTGTAAGATGTCGCTCCTTCAAATTACTTCTGCTGAACTAGTACTTAAAATTGTGGTATTACAATGGCTCATAACTTGCAGCTCCAGCTGAAGTATCATATGTCAAACATTCCGTCAAAACCAAACACTTGTAGCGTGCAGATTTTGTTGGGAATTGTGTGGTTAAAGAGTACCAAACACCAAAAGAAGGTCACAAAGAATGTAATGTCCAATTCCTCTAATAGATTGAAGGAACTCTTTGCTGAAGTTGAGAAGGATCTTACTTTAAGAAATGGTAATCTTTTCTATACAGCAGTTGGTCTCTATTATCTCTAATATCATATAATTAATTGCAAAGTTCACATCAAATCAATGTCTACAATAACTTAAAGATTTAATAATGTAAAGTATCACAGGAAAAAAGTTTATATCATTACTACTTTATCAAACGAATTAATTTCATCAAGTAAGGTAAAACTCAATTAAAATGAATCTGGTATAAATTTTGACTGCTCAGTTGGAGAACAAACTATTTCTCTTGTATTGTATAAAACAATGATGCTTCTTTTATCTTATGTGAGAGTGGTACTGATTTTTTTCTCTCTGTGCAACGAATTTCCAGGTGCAAGCTAACATCCGCAGAGTGTAAATAGTAGATGGCTCATTCCATCAATCAAATGTGTTTGAAGAGCTTAGCAGAGGCGATGGACTGGTGCAATTTTTTTTACATGATGCATTGCTGCAATTTGTGCCTGTTTGGTAGCGGTGCTAGATGCTTCAGCTCTTGCTATCAGTATTGTTGGTAAAGTTTTCACACAAATGGCGAAGCCTGAAAGTGTTGTTGCATCGATGTGAATAGATTGTTTCAAAAGCAGTTCAATTTTTTTGGGACATTTCTGATAGAAGGCCTTACCTTCATAGGAAGTAAAATAGAGTTGTATATGCATAGCCCACCTGTACAACACAAATTACATAGTAAAAAGAAGCTAATTTTTATTCGTAGAATTATCTCTCTCTCAATCATTTGGTGTACTGCAAAATAGGAAAACAAGAAATATGTGAGATTAATTCCTACAAGCATTGTTTTCTTGTTATTACGTTTGCCTTCCTCTGCTCCTTCGTAGCTAGTATTTCTATCATATTACGTTTGCTAAGAATGCTAGTATGGAATGGATCTGTTACCGCCAAGTTCGTCGCGCGTCTCCGTCCTAGCGTCGTCGTGCCGCCGAGGTCGCCGTGCACCGCGCCGCCATTCGAGCGCCATGTTGCGCCGCCATCCTCCCTCCGTGGTGCCGTCGAAGTCATTGTGCGCCGCGTCCTTCTTATTTTTCCCGGGAACCCGCACACGGAATGGCTGCCGGCCTCCGCCCTCAACCCGAGCGCGTCCCCACCGCCGCCTCCGTCTCTCTCCCTCCCTTTGTTCTGTGCCTCCAGGTGGATGGAGGTCACCAGGCACCAGCTGAAGAGAAAGAAGGCAAAGGGAGGGGCCAAATATGTGAATACTCCCGTTATTTTTTTATTTATCGTCTTGACTTCTAGACATGCACTTTCACCATTCGTCTTAGTCTAAAAAACATTCTAAGTATTATTTATTTTATTATGTTTTCTTTTATCATTAAATGTACTTTAAGCATGACATATATTTTTTTCATATTTGCACTAAAATTCTGAATAAGATGAACGATCAAAGGGTGTTTGAAAAAATCAACGACGATAAATAAAATGTCATGTATGCCATCTATGTGGCAATACCCTTTATCTAGGCTAACAAAATAATCCTCAAAACTGCTCTTGAAGGGTTATTTGCACCACTCCCATGTATCTGAGGGGGGTGATTACCTGGTTCAGGTCAGAGGTTAAGTGTACTATCTATCATAGTTGAGGTGATGAAGTATACTTTTCATGTTTTTAACAAGGGTGTCTTTGTTGCGCAATTGGTTATTGCTATGAAATCTTGCAATCCCCCGTTCTTGGCCTACGGATCCTCATCCAACCCTAACAACTGGTGGATACCATTTTACATATCAATGCTCGTACCACTGCTCATCTATCCATAAGATCTTTCAAACAAAAACTTTTAATATTCTAGTCCACATCTAGTTGGTTCATAAAAAAAGGAGCCCTCTCCTCCATAGCTAAATCTTGACATTGCATCAGCGTCGCGGGCCACCACCTCCTCCATCGCTATCATTGTCCCTCCCCCCTCTCTATTAGTGTGTGTGTCTCATTCCTCTCTCACACCTTGCTTGCCTAGCCACAACTGCTCCTCCATTGGAGAGAAGATGTATGGTGCCCCTCCATTCTCAGTGACACCTACCTCCCCTACCACTTTCAAATCTCACCGTCAATATTTTTCTGAAGTAACATTAATGAATCGAATCGGACACACATTGACCTTATAGCTTAGACACATCAAAGAATCCCTCAGCAATAGTCTACAAATAAATATGAGATGAAACAATTTACATAAATATATTCATCACAAATAGAATCTCAACATACACCTGCAATGAGGAATGAAAATGAGTGGGATGCTCAATTGAATATCTCAATTTGCAACCTATTCTATTTGTATACATGAGACTAACGAAGACAAACATGTAAGTGTTAGTCTTGATGAGATGATTAACATGAGATGTACCTTGCTATGATGGATATCCTGTTCATTTGACATAACTGATTCCCCTATTAAAACGAAAATAAAATTGAGCTTACAAATAGACTTGTTAGGCTCATAATAAGATCTACCATATAACATAGGTTTATCATTAGGCATGCAATAAATCAAATATTAACCACATTTGTCATTTACATATTTGTCATTAACTAGTTTGTTATTCAACAATAATTGTCATTAAATATGTTATCATTAGTCACTAAATTCACAAGGGCCGTTCAAACTTATGTAAAATGATCGGTGAATCTAATATAATAGCAAGTGTATGTATAATAGATTCAAGAACACATGATGAATGACCCATTATAACTTGAACCGGGCGATGCACGCAATTCAAATGTGTGCTAAAAAAAAGTCAAATGCGTCATGCACATCTGCTGGAATCAATAGTGTGTACTGAATAAAAAATGCATAAAGAATGTCTGTTGACCTCACACCAATCTGCAAGAATTTGCGTATTACCGTCAATCCATGAGCATATGCTTTTTATGTTGTTAATTGCTGCACAAAGTTGAAAGGATGTGCTCACCAAATACCATCTTTATTGGGCCAAGAGAGATCATTTCAGTTGTTGGTTTACTGGACCAATAAGTTAAAACACAAATACCCTCCATCCCGTATCATCGCCTTAATAAATCTATGTTTGTTAAGTTGGTGGGATGTGGTCAAATGAGCTGAGATGGATGGATTATATAGTTCGTGACTTATCTTTTTGTTTGGATGCTATAATTTGTGTTACACAAAGTTTGATTGGTGGGACGGATAGGTGGGATGAGATGATACAGAATAGTTTTTTTTTCTATATTGTATAAGATGGTTTGGATTTATTTTATGGAACAAACACATATAACTATTGCACCATCATGTTTATCGTGTTTTATTTCATCCGATCATAATTATGTACAACGAACCAAACACACCTTGATCTATCAATCCTTATCCATATCCAGCATAATTATCCATGGACGAAAAATTAGACATAATGCGAGCGCCAGGCGTCGGACGTCCGACGCCTGGCGCTCGCCTTATCTTTTTGTTTGGATGTTATAATTTGTGTTACATAAAGTTTTATTGGTGGGAGGGATAGGTGGGATGAGATGATACATAATAGTTTATTTTTGTGCTATATTGTATAAGATGGTTTGGATTTATTTTATGAAACAAACACATATAACTATTACACCATCATGTTTATCATGTTTCATTTTATCCGATCATAATTATGCACAACGAACCAAACACACCTTGACCTATCAATCCTTATCCATGTTCAGCATAATTATCCATGGACGAAAAATTAGGCATAATTAAACAGTACGAAGTAGCAAGTTAATCCATGGTCGGCATTTCGGCGTAACTGCAAATTATCGAGTCAATTTTTATACGGGATAATTTACTTTTTTTGCCCTCAAGTTCATTGCCAATCTACTATTTACCTCAACCAACTTTCTTCTATATGTTTTGCCCCAAAGTTGATTGGGTTATCTATTATTTGCCCTTTTTTAAATTTTTGATAAAAATATAAGCAAATTTAGACATAGAAAGACCATCATACCCCTACCAATGCAACATCTATTATTTGCCCTCCTTTTCACCGCGTCTCTATTATTTGTCTCTCTAATATTTGCCATCCTTTTCATTGCCTCTAATATTTGTTGTCGGTGATAGTTGCCTCTAATATAGCCGCTTAAGATTGATGCATCCGTTGATCCATTTGATATCCATATCCATCTTTATCCTTAGATATATTACATGCCATATCAAAATAAAACACAGCATCCAAAGTTTGTATGTAACATCATATTCATATGAATGTTAGCATATATGAAATGCAACAAAATAACATCCAGAGCGTACATCCAATGTAGCAAAAGAGCATCTAGAGTGCACACTCGTGCAACAAAATGGTATCAAGATTGATTAATTTCATTAGTCACTTTTTTTCGCTATCTTGGAGTCAACTTTTTGGCAGCTGCTTTGGACCTTGTATTAGCTACAGGAGATGACATGCTGCTCTTAGTTTTGCTAGTTGAAACATGCGAAAATGAGGGCAAATAATAGAGACGCAGTGAAAAGGAGAGCAAATAATAGATGTTGCATTGGTGAGGGTATGATGGTCTTTCTATGTCTAAATTTGCTCATATTTGTGTCAAAAATTTAAAAAAGGGCAAATAATAAATAACCTAATCAACTTTGGGGCAAACCATATAGAAGAAAGTTGGTTGGGGTAAATAGTAGATTGTCAATGAACTTCAGGGCAAAAAGTAAATTATCCCTTTTTATACTGCTCTATTCCCTTCACCAGCTATCATGGCAGTCCTAGATTCTGTTCTACTCCGCTCCAGACGCTGAACTGATCGGAGCTGCGGCATACTCGAGGGATAAACTCGGTTTTTTTTTTGGCAGGGGATTATCTCGGTTTAGCATCGGTGTGAAAATGACACAAATAGGTAGTAAAAACCCTCCGGAAATAGTCCGCCCGGCCGGTTCAGTAGCCAGGATAATGGCCATGGAGGGTCAGCGATAATCTCTCGGTAAACGGTGTGGCAAACCCTGCCATGGATATGGATATATATGATCCATAAGTAGTTCCTACGAATTAGGAGATCATAAAAATAGCAATAGCGTGTGTGGTTGTTGCGACTTTCAAGGCCTTAATTAGGTTCATGCATTGTTAAAGCTCATTCTTTGATCCCCTCCCAACTTTGTTACTGCTTGCCTACAATTTCTAGAGATCTGATCTAGGATCCATAATTAAACTGTACGCCAGTGTTTGTTCTCAACAAAAGGTAATTCAACTCTTGTGTCTCATCCTTTACTATCTTGTATTTCTTTAGTTTGCTTCCAAGTAAGTGTTTCCAATTCGATGATCTCAAAAGAACAAATTTTTACTCCGAGTTTGTTAAGGGATCTCTAACAAATTTCCACTGATATTTTCCTACTTTCATTGAGTTCGCCTCACCGGCTCTTGGGTTGCTCAAACATTTGGTTTTGATTTTGTGATGGCGGCTTGTCATCGATCGTTGGATCGATGGATTGATTGATCAGGTGCCAAGATCGCCGTCGTCGCTCGCTCGGCACGGCACGGCATGGAGGAGCAGCTGCACAGGCCGGCGACGATCAAGAAGATCACGCTGCCGGCAAAGAAGCCCCACCGCGTCCACGCCGGCGCGTCGGGGAAGACGTTGTCCGCCACCACCTCGCCGGAGGCGCCGGCGGTGATGGTGAGCACGCCCAAGACGGCGCCGCACCCGCTGGCGAGCCCGCGGGCGTGCCTCTGCTCACCGACGACGCACGCCGGCTCGTTCCGCTGCAGGCTCCACCGCGGCGGCGACGGCGGCGCCGGCGCCGGCTCCGTCGACTCCGGCCTCCACGAGCTGGGGAAGAAGCCCGGCGTATGACGCGTCGTACGGCGTACACGCCGCGCGCAAATCTAGCCAAGAAGCAGCGAAGCGAAAGCATCAATGACTCAATGGCGTCTCACTCTCACGTGCTAGGCCACTAGATCGGTGTGTTCTTTCTGGCCATTGTTGTACGCGCGGGAAGGAGTGGAGTCTCCTTTTCTTGTATAGCTTCGAACTGCAGCTCTTTCGGGATTCGAGATTTTAAAATTCTACCAAGGAAATTTAAAGCTCCAACTCATTCAAGATTCGAGATTTTCAAATTTTACCAAGGAAATTAAAACGCTTCTGTTTGCAGGGAGAAAAGGTTCTGTGAGCTGTCGAACGTGTTAAAATTTTGCCGAGAGGTAAACAGTAAACTCAAACGCTTTGCTGGTGAGAAGGAGAAATATGAAACGGTTGTGTATAAACTGCAGCTGCAAGAATCACGAGTGATGATTGACTGAAAAAATTATAAAAATTATGTTTTTTTAGAAACATATAAATAAAATTATGTTCAGTGTAGGAGTTTTTTTTAGAGCTGTTCAGTGTAGGATTTGAACCCACGTCCTTCCGGACAAGGCATTTCAACTGTTTTGATCTTTTACAATAACACACTCTTAAATCCATAAAATAGGAGTGTAAGAGCGTCTCCAAGAACCCTTTATTGGTTGCTATCTCTATATCTTTAGATTTTTCAAAAAAAAATCAACTCCAGTAATAGTAGATCCTATCTTAACAAAAAAAAATTCCTAAAAAAGCTTGGAATCCTCAGAGAAGTTGATAAACATAACAACTCAAATATCAAGCCCTATATTTGGTTTCACTGTGTTTGATGAGTCATAAATAGAAATGCCAGTTTAATTAAATAGATATATATGTTGTAGGGCTAATTGTTGGAGCTAACATATTTTTTAAGGGCCAAAAACTTTTTACGTAGTACCTATAATATAATATATGACTTCATTTTTACTATCACTCCTAGAAATGCTCTAAGGAAAATTTAACAACAAATTGGAACCGTAATTGTTTGCAACGTTAACACTTTGACTTCGTATGGTACATAATCCATTAATTCAGGATGCAGTGGTTGAGCATCGTAGGGGCGAGGTACTCCATTAAAATTTTGGGGAAGCCCGAAATCTTCCGTGATAGTTTCCTAAGTAAGAAGGGCAGCCTTTTCGGAAAGGCTCAGGATTAGGAACACTATGTCACTCCAATTGAAAACAAAATGGGCACTCAATTAGCTCATAAAGGACACCCATTCCTAGAAACTAGTATTTACAACGCACAACACAACACTTACAATTGATGTTTGAATAAAGACCCAATCGGCTGCCAAAGGCTGCGCGAGAAACATACTCCTACATACAAAAGCCAACGCAGATGGTGCTGTATCCGGCGGTAAATACGGACCATCAGATTTCATCTCCGTGTTAGGCCCACGAATCTGAGTCAGCCCGGCAACGCGTGAATTAGCTGAGATACCATCCGACATAACCTTAGGATCATCGTGCGTCCCGGCTGAAGGTCCCGAATAGAAACCATGACTTTGTCAAGGCTTGGCTGTGCTAGCGTAGTCTGAACCTCGCATACCTTAATCAGCAACTCGGATGGCTCGGAAGGATAAACCGCGCTGTTCGAAATTAAGAAGCAAGGTAGCGTCAGAAATAAATAGTAGAGCAATGTACGAATAAGGCTCCAGTTTCGCTGAACTAACCGGTTCAAGTCTGTCATATCAATGGTCAAAGCAATCCTCTTCCCACTCTTGAAACTCATGAACCGAAGACTGAAGGCAAGCTGACCTGCTTGGAAAGGTGAAATTCAAAATGATTACTCAATTGCTTCATCAACAGTGCACTACAGATAGAAAGAACTTGATCTATGTGTAGACTACAGTTATCAGAATAAAACCATCTTCTATTAAGTAATGACCGAAGCATATAAGGTTTTTACATTTTCTCCAGATGCATCTTCACTGAATAAAACATGACATCTCTATTCTTCTCCACTGACACTTGAACAATAGTATTCCCTGATAGCCCATGCACTATCTACCTCTAATTAAGTAAAATAACAATAACAGCCTATGCATTGAGAAACTGAAAAAAAAAAGCAGTGCACCCATTTAGCTGTGATTATTAAGTATATCCGCATATGAATGTAAACTTTTAGAGAGTTGTAATGTTATGGGCTATCACTTTATTATACAAGTGCGACACGTTGCCACTATTTGAAAATACAAAAGGTAAGGAATACAGGGTAGACCTGTCTGGGAGTCCACATCAAAAGCTGCAGAGGTCAAATTCAATAACTCCACTTTAGCAACCACAATTTCTTCTAGGACATCAATAAGATTACCTAGAAGCAAACTTGTTTCCTGCACAAATAGACGAGGCATGTCAGCCTGCAGTAAACAGAACTCTACTAATGGAACTTCTAATCATACATAAAAGTTTGTTTCTATGCTCAAATCGATACAAATGATGTGGTAAACTATTGTTATATAAAAACACACAAGTGTAGCCTACATGTCTAAGAGAGTAACACTCCAAATACATATACATGTGGTACAATATGTTTGTGTGATGCCTGTGACACAAATTAAGATGCCCCCTGATGTTTATTACCTTAGGCAAAGAAAAAAAAATCAATCAAATGCAATTTGACATTAAGTTTTTAACATGCATAATTAGGTCTACTTCAAGAATAAAATGTAGACAAAACTGTGTCGCACCTGAAAAGCTTTAATGAGTAATAGCAAACTCACCATTGTCTTCTTCTGCAATGATCTTAAGTCACCAACTCTTTGATTCTCCTCAGCTTTGAAAATAAAATTGAATGCCAAAGGAGCATTCAAATTTGGAAATGTCTGACCAAGAGTACAACGTCAAGAGATTTCTTACATACAGAAGAAAATATCACTTCCCCCATCTTACCTGTCCTATTTTGGTTCTATTCAACGAGTTATTCACAAATATGCCGGACATATCACTTACGTTTAAGATGATCCTGTACAAGGAACAGTAATGTAACAAGTAAGACAAAGAGTAACAAGGATATAATACTTCCATTGCTTGCTAGTGGCTTGTTGCCAGTAATTACAAAAAGAAGTGCAGGATTTTGTGACCAGGACAAGGGTTAGACACAAACTTTTGGTTTTATTCTTGCAGAGAAATATTATCTCTTTCACAGAAAAGAGTACTTTTGACAAGTACCAACGACCTGGAAGGTTCCCATGACAGAGTAGATGATAATGGAAATGTAGTTGCTATGTACTATGCAATAGGAAAATTGTAGTTGCTATGTCATGCAAAAGGAAAAGGGTAATTATGAAAATGATTACCTTTGGAACAACAAACTGCAATAGTTGAGAATGACATCACGCTTATTTTCCCTTTTAACTAGGTCATTCAGTTCCCAGAGCTGAAAATACGAAAAAAAATGCAAGTCATAAACATGTGAGAAGTATGTACAACCAATTAAATCGTACACAAATACCCAAGATTGCTGGTGGATAATCCGGCACTGATTTCTCATCTCCAATTTCTCATCAGCAGCCCTAATAACTTCGTCAAAGCTAAAATCACCCTCCATATTGCAAATGCATTCAAGAGAACTTTTTACGTTCTGCACCTTCTGTTGAATCATGCTGAGTTCAACCCTCTTTTCAGTTATCATAGCAAGTCCATCCTGAGTAAACAATAGATGTATTAGTCATTCCAAAAAAAGGAAGACAGAAAGAGATGTACTTGAGTGGATACATACATATCTGCAAAAATACCAAAGCTTCTTTATTATAATTTAACGAATGATTATGGTAGAAGCAAACAATTCGCCAAGAAGGAAGAGTAAACAAGAAATAGAGCAAATGGGTGTGTTGGAATAATAGATCAAATTCACGATAGAAACTGGAAAAGGTTCTATATTACTGAACGTCAGATCTTCCACCATAATTGTCTACAGCCGACAGTTAAAAATTCATTTTTACAAATTTTGAATTAAGATACACTATGACAATAGATGAAAAATGTTCTAATTTCTAGACCTATAAATATGAACACAACTATGTTAAGTGACAAACACACCGCATGAGGAGGAGCATCTTTCATTTGTTCAGCACCCGCTCTGGGACCACTAAGATGTGATATTTTAGATTTCAGGTAGCAGAACTCTTGACGACCAGCTTCACATAGTTGTGCTGTTCTCTGTGCCAAAACAGAATGAAAAGAAATTAGCTAGCAGCTTACTGAACCTCATAAGCCATAAAATTTGCTGAAATAAAGAGGAAATGAATCTTACTTGCAGTTTATCTAGCTTTGCACGATTTATTTGCAGTTTTGCCTTTTCATATAAAAGCTTGTCATGAAGAGATCTTGCCTCGGCTAATCTGGAAGAGGTAAAGTTATATATTCGCTACTATCTCATAAGCAGTGATGCATGATATACATATGTCAAACAATATGTACCTGTTCTGCTTATCATTGAAGCAATCATGGATCCTCTGAGTTCAGAAAACAAACACATCACAGAGGTAAGTGAAAGAATTTTCCTAACAGCAACAAACTGCATGATACCAACTAAATTGTGATAGTCTGATAGCATACCACGGCAGTAGAAAGCCTCTTATATTTTCTAGTCATCTGAATCTCTCCCAACATATCTCCTAACCTATTAAGCTTCGTCCAGAAATAAACAAATAGCATAAGATACAACAGGCCCACATTTCGTAAAAAAATCCCACGGATCATTTAGAATGCTAGATCTACATATTGAAATATTAAAAATGAGGTATGAAATTTACTGAACAGAGAAATTAACAGAGAACTGTGAATTCTGAACATCAGTTAGCAACTGCACTCCTGGTCCAAAATAGGCAAGTATACCATATCAGACTGGTCTAGAGGTATCGGTTCGAATAGTTGCTAAAGGAATAGCTAAAAATTACAGCTTCCAGATTCGAGGATAGATATGTCTAGAAACAATCAAGAATTTTTTGTAAGAAATTTAATCATCTGATTACAGAAGTAATCTCAGATTGTGTAAGGTGATGTTTGTTAGATGTGTATTGGGCTTGTGTATTGGGCTGTGTATATGGGCCTAGCCCGTCCTTTGTTGTGTTAGGGTTTTCTAGCCTTCTTCCCGTTTTGCCGTTTTGCCCTTATACTCTATATATATACTGGCCCTTTGGCCTCTAGATGAATACAAGTGTTATTCCTAACATGGTATCAGAGCAAGGTTAGGGTTTCGTTTACCTCTCTAGCCGATCCACGCGTTGCACTTGCGCGCCGCCGTACCAACCTCTCTTCCCGTCGGTTCTTCCTTCACGGATTAGATCGCCGCCGGATCCTTCACCATCGCGGCTCTCCCTAGTCGCCGCTCTCCGGATCCTCCGACGCGGCTCTCCCTTGCCGCGCTCGGATCCGACCGCCACCGCCGTCCACGGTCTTGTTTCAACCGTCGCGCGCCGTCGTCGCCTTAGGTTCGCCGCCGCCATTGCTTTCTCCGGCTCATCCCGCCGGATCCTCCGCCGTCTCTCCGGCTCGTCCCGCCGGATCCGCCGCCGCCGCTGATCCAGATCGGGGTCGGCATCTCTCCACCTGGCCGCCGCTCGCCGCGCGACCCTCGCCGACCACCGTGCCACGCCGCCGGGCTTGCCGCTGGCGACCCTCGCCGGCCTCGCCCCCACCGACGCTCCTCTCGTGTCGGTGTGGGTGTGTGAGTCCGGTTCGGGGACGGTGTGAGTGTGGGTCGGTGTGGGTCAGAGTGTGGTTTGGGTTGGTGTTGAGTTAGGTTTGGGTTGGTGTTTGTTAAAAAAAAAGGAGAGTAAAAAAAAGAAAAAAAATGTCGTCTGGCACCGTTTCTGTTCCTCGGTGCCCCGTGCTTTTTGATGGGCTCAATTATCAGGATTGGGCCCAGCACATGCGCATTCACATGCGTGGACAACGCCTCTGGGATTTTCTTACCGGCGAGCTTCCTTGCCCGCCGCGTCCTGATCCCCCGACGCTGCCTTCTTCGACGTCTACAGGTGATACTGACAAGAAGACCTCCGATGAGTATAAGGAGTGATTCTCTCATTGCTTGGAAGACTAAAAAGCAGAAGGCAGTTTCTCGTTCTAGTGCCAAGGCTGAGTTGCGGGCTATGGCTTTATTGACGACAGAGGTTACCTGGCTGCGTTGGTTACTTGAGGATTTTGGTGTTTCTGTTGCTACGCCGACCCCTCTTTTATCTGACAGTACAGGAGCTATTGGTATTGCCAGGGATCCGGTGAAGCATGAGCTCACCAAACATATTGGTGTTGATGCTTCTTATATGAGATCACAGATTCAGGAGCAGGTTGTGGCTCTTCAGTATGTGCCTTCAGCAGATCAGTTGGCAGATTTTTTCACAAAGGCTCAGACTCGACAACATCATTATTCTTGTCTCTCCAAACTCAGTGTTGTTGATCCACCATGTGTTTGAGGGGAGGTGTTAGATGTGTATTGAGCTTGTGTATTGGGCTGTGTATATGGGCCTGGCCTGTCCTTTGTTGTGTTAGGGTTTTCTAGCCTTCTTCCCGTTTTGCCCTTGTACTCTGTATACATACTGGCCCTTTGGCCTCCCGATGAATACAAGTGCTATTCCTAACAATGTTAAATATTCCTAAAAATTAAAATAATAGAATTCAATCTTATCATGTCCAAAATTACAAGAGTAAAGGCTTACATCCTAAAAGCGACAAATAACATATCCACTCAACAAAATCTAAATAGGGCACTAGCTTTTCATCTGCTGGTAAAAATAGGGTGTTCTTTAAAACTTATCACCTTATCTGCTTATCTATCTATTTGCTTATTTCCGCTTTCAAAAATGTAAACGATTTGGTTTTGTAGCCTTTTTTAGTGTCTCAAGACTAAAAAAACAAGCCAAACAAACTGCATCCGACTTTCGAGGCCACCTTACAAAGCTCTCGAAGTTTAGGAGAAAGAAAGTAGACAAGACATATCTCTGCTACTTAAAGAGCATGAATAGTGTTGAATTATGAATGGTACATCAGCTCATTTTCACAATACACTTCAAAACTGATGGTCCACGATGGCATCTTCCAGTCGGCAGTCACAGCGTGCAGCCCTTCATAGACCCCCACCACCACCACCCCCCACCAACTGCCATCTCACTACTCCCACACTCCCAACCTCAGCGTTGATTCCCCACGCCAATCCCCTCTCAGCCTCTCCCCATCTCTAATTCTCTATTCAGTATCAGCGTCCTCCACCTCACATGCTTACCCCCCCCCCGTAATAACACACACACACAAGCTCCTCCATCGATGCCACCCCTACTCTCCCGTACAATTGATGCGTCGGGTTGTAGAAGTGCGTGACAGTGAGGCCAGGGATGGGGAAGGTCAATGAGCCAGCAGTGGCGCTGGGGATACAGGAGGATGACGACACCATAATTGTAAGTGCCCGATTTGCATCCTACAACTGGCAGATAAGGACTAGACAAACCGACCAGCTATGCTCAGGCCTAGCATGGAGCCGACATTTGCAGAGCACCATAGCAATTTAGCAAAATTAGCTGACTTCTTTAATGTGCTTCAATAATTATTTCTGCTGAAGTATTTCGTTGACTCAATTATTTTCTAATAGCCATTGCAATACTTGAATATAAACTGTGGGTGTTCTTTACAGCTTATTTTATTTAATTACCGACTGAGCTATAAAGAACTCCCCACTCCCCAAGTTCTGAATTCATCTAAGTAGTGTGCTGGCTATTAGAAAAAAAGTCACAAAAATACACTCCCTTGGGCACCTCAGCAAGTAAATAAGCTGTAAAGAACCCAAAGTTTAGATTCATTTAAGTAGTGCGCTGGCAATTATTAACAGAAAATAAATGAGTCCCAAAAAATACTCTCCCTTGAACCAAAATAATTATTGAAGCACATTAAACAAAATAGGACCATTTCAATTATGTAAGAGTTTCTGAAGGCTTGAAAATCCATAAAGAATGATGTTTTCATGTAGTAAAAGAGAGAAAATATACCTGTTGTAGGCTAAGCTTGCTTATAGATGCTGAGAAGATTTGCTTCGTGGTATTAGATATGATGGATGCTACCTGTACAGGAAAAGCAGCTCAGATTTTATGTAGATAGTGACTTTAAAGTTCAAACACCTTGAAGAGACAAACATGAAGACTTAAAATATTTGGACTTTGGATATAGTTTGAACTGGCAATTTCTAGTTTTTACCTTGTTATAATCATCATTTACTGATTGTCCATTATTATTAATCTCACTCTGATTCTCTTCTATCATGCGAGAAGATAAAGATACATGGGGAAGCTGTTTTTGTGATGTTATTGGGCTTTTTGGTCCCTTTGCTGTTTTGTCAGGCAGCTCTAGTTCAGCATGGCCATTTTGTTTAATACTCCTTTTTCTTCCACCACCATCCAAATCCAGAAGGGAATTGCATTCATGACTAGGTTGCCTATCCAAAGAAATGTCATTACATTTAGTATCCCCAATCATAGCGGCCTCATATAACCCCTGTCTTGGAGTCTCTAGAAAAGACGCCAAACTGGTTCTCTTCAGCTGTCGTCGTGGAACAGAATTAGAAGAAACCGATACAATGGAGCCATGACCTTCGGCTTTGATGAATGTGCTATTTGATTGAAGATCAAGTTCATTCCTCTCAACCAAGGGTGATCGGAGACTACGAATTGCCGGCGATTCATGAAGCCTGAACTTCAGTATATCATCTTGCAGAGCTGACATTCTCTTACCATGTTTTATAAATTCACTCCCCAAAGAACAAATCTCATGGCCTACCATATTATTTGCAGAAAGACCAATAGGCCTAAAGAGTTGCTGCCTTTTGGAGCGTAGGGAGGATACAGAACCTTGTGTAATTTGCAAGGACTGAATTATGTTTCTAGGAGTATGTGGAACAGTTTCCAAATCCATCACTTGATTTTGTAGGTCCAACTGCTCAGCATCCTTCATTGAAGAGGAAGTAACTGCACTAGACAAAATAGAAGCACTTGATCTGTTATTTGCTCCAGGTGGTTGATCTTTTGATAATTGTTGATCCAAGAGAGGGGTTTGCAAGTCAACATCACTCATCAAAGATCTAGCTGGAGATAGCATTGAAGGAGCCTTTACAGTTTTATTAATATCAGGGTGAATAGATATACGGTCATCGTTGGGGTTCTCCTGCAAAATATACAATTCCAAATATCAGATATATGCAAAAGGAATGTGTGGCAAATAATACAAATAATCATCAACAGAATGATGAAGGAACTGTGAAACAGGAGCCATAGAAAAAACTCATCAAATTTTAGCATGCATTAACCAATGCAACTGTAATATAATTGGCCCAACTACTGCTATAGCCTATAGGATGTTCGTCTTTGAAAACAATGTCCTACATGCTATGAATCCAGTTGAAAGATCCAATAGTCAACTTCAGTTTTAAAGTGATAATTTAACCCAAAATGGTCACAAAGATATCTCAAATGTAAAGAACATGAAAATCCAAAAAAAAGTATTCTCATCATGTTTCATATTCTCAAGTAGGGTTTTGGCACATAAAAAATGCCCTGGAAAACCTTGATCTACATCATACCCCCTCCGTTCTTTTTTGTTTGAAGCCTTTGACTTTTAGACATGCCTTTGACCATTCGTCTTATTCAAAAAAATTATGTAAATATCATTTATTTTGTTGTGATTTGTTTTATCAATAAAGGTACTTTAAACATGACTTATTTTTTTCATGTTTGTGCTAAAATGACTTTTTTTTTTTCATGTTTGTGCTAAAATTTTGAATAAGATGAATAGTCAAACTTGTGTCCAAAAGTCAAAAGCATCAAACAAAAAAAAAACAGAGGGCGTAAATCTGAAGACATACGAGTCATGATCAAGGTGCATTGAGGACAGGACATTGGTTTAACACAGGAAATTGCATAAGCCAGCAAGATGCTCCTGTTTGTCAACAATTGGAGCATCAGGAAAGACAACTTCTGAGTTATATATTGCCAGAGAGAGAGAGAGAGAGAGAGAGAGTTCTTTGTGATGGTGGTGTTATGGGTTATAGGGTATTATGGTTATATTTTTTAAAAAGAAGCAGTGGACTAAGGGATTGTTCTCGAGATGTAACGTATATAATTATCTCCATATGTTGGCGAGTTAGAGAGTTTGAAAAACTAAATTCTTCGACTTATTGAACCCGGTTTTAAAGAATCTTGAAGCAACTATTGCAAGCTTTAAAAATATTAGGAACTATGTGAAATAACTTCTTATATTCGTTTCTACAAGATCTTGAAATTCGCCCAAGTATTTTAGTAGATAATCAAATACATTACGTCTCGAGAAGGGCTTGTGAGATGTTGTTCTACTTAGTTCCCAATATTTTTTAAAACTTTCATTAGTTACTTCAAAATTCTTTAAAACTGAGGTAAGAATTTAGTTCTTCTAACACCCTATCTCACCAACATACAACGAAAATTAGATACGTTACATCTCGAGAACAACCCCCCAAACCAAACTTTCTGAAAAGAAATGAATCCCAATCAGAACCAAATTGAACTTGTATTGTGACCTGACTCCAGTCAATCGACTATTCAACTTATAAATTAACATAGCAGGTACTTAAACATGTTTATTATATTTCTGACACTTAGATCCAATAGCCATCGGATTGGGTTGCGACAAACACATCTTAACTGAAAGTAGCACACAAGTAAACCAAGACTCTAGCCAACATGCTACACCATGAAATGTAATAATCTGGAAAATCTATGTGCATTGATCCTTTTCTGTTATTAGTAACTAATAGATGGCTGAACGGGCACAAGAAAGTCTGAGATGGAAAATAAATTAAAATTGTTATGGGACAACCAAACATTTTTAGATGGTTATTATCATACAATTATTACTTACGCATTCATCAAAATTGGTTCATCACACAAGGGTCCTTCTCTCGTAATAACTTCGTATAGCATACATTATACGAAGTTATACGAGTAAACAAAAATGGTTGAATACCTGACCTGAGAATTTTCATGAATATCAACAACCATTACATTGTCTTCTTGAATCGGAACAGGGCTACTACATACTGGATTGCTCATGGAAATGTGCTCCTCAAGAGGATCAACAGTGCCTAGCGCATTGGAAGAGATACCATTGCCAATACATGATTTGTCAACCCCAAGTTCTTCCTCAGATGCAGGCAGAGTTAAAGCATGACCAGGAATTAGAGAGCCAGTGTCGTTTTCCAGAGGCTTTGGTTTCTGGAGCTCATTTACCATCTGCATTAGATTGTTCAATGTGGGTGACAACTTAGCATAATCAAACCGTTCTGGGTTTTCTGTAAACAGACTCATGTCAGTCAATGCATCTCGACCACTAGTTGATTTTAGACCAGAATCAGATGCAATCAGTTCCTTTAACTGTCCAGTAGATTCCAAACGAGGTGTTTTTAGACTTCCAGCTGAGCTGGCTGAACAGTCATCTGGTGGAGCAACATTGCGGAAATGCAAAGAGAATGTTCGGGAATCTAAAGTTATGTCATGGTTGTCATCCTCTGACATTCCAGAATCTGATGGTCTTCCTGATTGAATAAAGCTTCTTGACACGGGCCCAAAGAAGTTGTCATCTGTCATAATAAGGGGCGTGCAAGTAAGAAGACAGCATCTTTCTAAAAAATCTACCTGGCGTTCTAACTAACATATAATTAAGAAGAGGTTATTAGTCAAATACAACATGGATATTTTGTAGTCGATGAAAAACACCAACAATACCACATATCATCACAGTGCTCCAGAGAGGAGAGGCGTGACAAGTGAACCTGCCAACACCTTCAGATGGATCAATAATGTGTTTCTGATAGGTAATTTAAGAATATTTGTTCCTAAAAAACATTAGTCATCCACAATTATATCAGCCTGCACATACAAATAAAAATTGCCTCATCTTTCCTAGACGATTTGATGACAATAACGGAGAAGGCATAAAGCGTAACCCCTACTTCAGAACTGAAAGTCTAAATAATTCCCTGCTTGGTTTGGCTTATGGTTTATGGCTATTGGCTTATTGACATTTCTCTGAGTCAAACACTTCCACTTCTCAAAGCCACTCTCAAAGCCCAAACCGAGTTCCCCAGCTTCTCAAACCTCTCAAAGCCCAACAGCCATTCAGTCACAATCATACAAAACAAGGTTATAGCAACTAAGTCTAAAGCTACAATTGCAAAACAAACATAAGGCGTTGACTTCCCTGTATTTTCGAAGCAACATAAGCAAATAAGCATTGTCTAAGGGCAGCATTTGAGATAAACCTTTGGGTTGGCTACTTATAGTGGGGTAAGGAACCACTGAGCAGCTAAGATATATAAAATTAGCAGGCATTGCCTTCATAAATTCAACAATCCGGACCTCAAAAGCGGTATCAAAAAGAACAGAAATTCCTATAGCACCCTGTAAGAAGCGAATTCGGCGATGAGGTTATCACCATCATTGGAGGCGACAGATCCGACGGCGCTGCCGGGGGAGGACGAGTCGACCTCCCCGCCAACAAAGCGGAACGGTGGGCGCAGGAACTCCTCCTCCCCCTCCGTCTCGTCGCCCTCCTCCGCGTCCTCCGCGGCCGGCCCCGCCGGGGAGGGGGAGGCGGAGGGGGAAGGACAGGGAGCATCGGGGCGCTCCTCCGGGGGCGTCTCGAAGTCCTCGTCTCGGTCGAACACGTGAACCGCGGTTGTCTCCGCGAAGCTCACGCGGCGGGAGCGCTTGCGCGCGATCGTCTCCTCCTCCGTCGCCGGCGACGGGAAGTCGCCAACGTCCATGGTCGGAGCTCGGAGGAGCGGGAGCTAGGGTTTTCGTTCGAAATGGTGGGGGAGGATGTGGGAGTGGGAGTGGGACGGCAGGTCGGCAGCTAGCGAATGGAGACGCGATTTTTGGAGGGAAATTTCCCAAAAAGTGTGAAGGGTGAACTGAGCTCTGTGCTCGCCGCTGAGCGTTGCGGGCTGGGCGGCCGGAGAAGTAAAGGCCCATTTGTATGGCGTACTGGACTTCATGGGCCGAATTGCCAGATATAGGTAAAATAGGCCACCTATTGCCCACGCACGAATATCTATTCCCTTTCTAATAGAAATGGTAAAATAGGATTAGGGATATAAATGGGCTGATCCTAGAGTCACCTTTGACCCTCTATAGTTTATTTTCTGTACTGAAAATTTAATTTCTAATCTATTTAGTACAAGGGGGCGACTACGGATCGGACGTCCGTTCGGCCAGTGGGCCGTTCGGATGCCTCCTCGGCCCATTAACTCCTGCGCGTGCAGCCTAGGCAGTGAGCGGAACAAAAACACCCCACGTTTGTTCCGAAACCCGTCCGTTTTGTTCTAGTGGTTCCATAACCATATAAGACACAGGAGCTCCCATCCCCCAGTTGTGTCCCAGCCCCGGGATCCACCGCCTCTAGCCGCCGCCCGCCGCCGGCAGGGACCTGCTAGATCCACGTCGAAGACTCGCCGCTCCCCTTCTCATCGAAACCCGCAAGTCCACGTGTTGTTCCAAAATCAGGTGTGTGCAACCCCCCTTAGCCCCCAAAAAACCCACGGATCATCGAGGATGGGGGAGTTCGGATCGAACCTGACAGCGGCGAAGAGGCAAGCGCACTAGGGCTGACACGCTTGGGGCGGAGGGCAACATGTCAGAGGAGGAGGGACGCGGAGTCAGCCTCGAGTCCTCGGCGGCACAGGGGAGTACGACGTCGACGACATGGGGTAAGGACGACGACGATGACGCGGCGAAGTGGAGCTCGAGTCCTCGGCGAGGCGGCACGGGGGAGGACGGTGGCGAGGGCCCGGTGCAGGATGGGGTCGACGACGCGAGGAGGAGGACGGCGTCGATGGCGCGGCGAAGTCGGGCTCCAGTCCTCGGCGCGGCGGGGCAGGGGGAGGGCGGTGGCGAGGGCGCGGTTTTGATCTGCTGGGGTCGATGCGCGCTGGGCCGCGTTTTTGGGCTGAGACTGTCCGATGTGACGGACGTCCCAATAGGAGCATTTTCCTTAGTACAAACAAATGAACTAGTGAGGGTCAAAGGTGGCCCTACGGCCAACTCATTTGCATCCCTAAATAGGATGGGTGGTGCTGAAATTTTTTGGATGTCCAGCCCCATGTATGTAGGGTCTGTTTGGTTGGGTGAAGGCTAACATTTTCTAACAACGATGCAACTAAGATGTCAAGCCTATCTAACTTTAGTTCATCAAATTCTTAGCGACACTTTTAAAAGTTTATACAAGTTAGCCACATTTTGGGTCTATTTATATAGGATCCATATGGCAGGAAAGGAATCTTATCTAACTTGAGTTATCAACCAAACAACTAGATAACTCAGTCAAACCTAACTAATTGGCGTGGCATAGCGTGACAGACTTAGTGCTAAATCCAAATAGGTTTGTAATCTTCATATTCATTGCCTTACAAAGTTGATGTTCTACCCTCAATCAAGGAGGAGAGTTGATTGCTTGGCGATTAGGAAGAACGAATCTCAAATGAAGTTGATTCTCTTTAACACTGTGAAGATGGGGAATCAGCGCTGTTGGAAAAGCCACAACGACCTGTACACCAGATGATCAAGGAGTACAACCTAGACCTACTAGGGAATACTGGACTACTGGAGTATGACGGTGCCTTGCATTCAGTCGAAATTGCGAACTGTTAATGCCGAGAGAAAATATACTATGAATGCCGACAGAAAATATGCAGAGTGACAATGGATGAGTTGAATTTCCCGGTAGCTAAATCATAGTTAAAAAAATGCAATTTTTTCATATCAGTGTACGGCTATGGTCCTCTTTGGTTGCGTTACTTGTACAGTTCTGATTCAGTTCGTAATTTTTTTAATTTTTACGCAGATCATTCATAGAATATTTTATAATAACTTTTGAAGGCTTTGCGTGGTTTTTCTTAAAGATCTTAAAAAAAAATCAACTACACCCAAAACAAAACCTGTCACCAATCAAAGTTCGTGTCAGTTGGACGAAGGTGTCTCCTGTGTCGCTGGTTTTAACGAGCTAAACAATAGAAGTACCACTTGGAGCTGTGCATTGGATGTGCTTATTTTACCGAAACGATTTCTGCAAAGGTAACAATAACGCATTGATCCTCCGAATGAAATATATGTACAGAAATTACCGAAATTAAAATACGTAGGTCAAAGGAATTCAAAAGAATATCTCGATATATGCAAGAAACCTTCTGTGAGTAAACTTCGAAGTGTTCGATAATACATCAGTCGTACGAAAAGATGAAGGAAATTAACAACTGGGCCGAAGCCCGGTAAAGGGCAACAGCCCAACAAGTCCGACCTCTCAAAGGTTACACTGGTAGGTTGGATGACGCAGGACTTTGAAGGTACAGCAACATGATGGCAGACGGTACTCAATCAGCTGCGATCATCTGTTACATAATAGCCAGCCATCAAAATAAGACAGATTCCAGTGCAACAGGAGAAGGCATAATTACGCTCTCGTTTCAAGAGGTTTGGCTTATCCCAAATTTACATCACTTCCCATTGCAGAAAAAGACCAGGGCAGTTCCTCTCAAAGAAAAAACACCAGGTCCATTGATTCCTCTGGAGATCATGATAGCCCAGCAAAAGAGGTGAATCCACTTCATTCTCGGGGCTACATCATTTGCAAGTGGAAATCCGCAGTCTGTTGCGCCAGATCGTTCATCATTGCCTCGTCGAAAAACTTAACGATGCTCACATCCTCACTCATGCCCTGGAAAATGCATAGGTGCATGCAGTTAAATGATATGACTAGTTTTAAAAAACTGAAGCCCGCTCTTTACAGTATGCTTCTTTACTATCTAGTTCTATGTCTTACCTTCCTTCGCCTGGTCTTCACCATGAACTCACGGGCAAGGTGCTGTATAGGTGCTGGTTCTAGAGGCCGGAGGACAATACTCTTGTCAAGAGGGTCACCAGGAACAATAGCCCAGTGATCAAACACTGATAGGCAAAAGGCTTGTCCCTGTGTGTGGTATCTGAGGTCTGTCTCAAATCCAAAAGACTCTATAACTGGTAAAAATGCCTGACAAAGGTAGCAATAATACCATCAGTAGCTGTCACACAAGCTTCTGCAGAATGCAAAGTCTGAATTCAGATAAATAAGTTTCTTACCTTAACAACGTATATTGGAGTGCCCGGCTTGGGTACATCAGCTGTTACATGCCCACGTCGCCGTGATAGCACCGTATATATAGCAGAGACACAGTCAATTGGTGTTTGGATCTGCCAATAAACACACAAGTTCATCAAACCAAGCCAAGCAAACATGGTGTGAAAATGTGTGCGCGGTAACATACAGGTGTCTATTAAAAGGCACTGTTAAGTTCATGACTAACCTCAACATAATAGACAGGCTCCATAAGGCGAGGGCTAGCCATTAGAAATGCTGAGTACACCACCCGACGAGCCGTTGGAATTATCTGTCCACCACCACGGTGCAATGGCTCTGGAGCTATATTTGCATTTAAAATCTTGAACTTCACGTTCCTAATTGGTTCATCACACAAGGGTCCTTCTCTAGCACCCCACTGAAACCTGTAGACGGTGCAATAAATAAAATGTTAAAGGAGTGACAAAGAAACTTTTAACAGAATAAATAAAATGATAAGAGGGAGTGACAGAAACTTTGAACAGAATATTAGGATGCCCTACCCTTGGACTATTGAATCCTTGACTGCATTGAGCAGATTCTTATCCACCTCAACTGAAAGACTGTCATCCAGTAGAATGTTAGGACCCTACACATTATATAAGATACATTCAATATGCATGTTGATAAATAAAATGGTAAGTTGATTTGGTTGAAACTTTGTGGTATATGAGTATAGGACCAACACCACGTTAATTGCAAACATGTAGATCAGCATGGTGAAGGGCTCATGCAAATCTTAAAGCATATGATCCCAAAGATAATTATGTTTTTTGCTAAAAAAAAAAAGATGATCGAGTATGCTGCACAATGACAGGTTAGTAAGCAATTTATGATATCTTACCTGCTTATCAGGCCCAAAAGCCCATATTGACCTTGCTGCAAGCACATCCCACTGATAGCGTTGGCGAAAAAAGTCAGTGATTTCTCTCTGCCTAGAGTCAAGGCTAACAAGGCCATTCTCAATATCTTCTGCCAAGCCCTTCTCTAGTGGTTCAGCTAACTGCATTTTTGTGTTACAAAGATAAAAGAATTATCTTAGTTAGCCACATATATTTGTTTGCCATGATAGAAATGCGAGCACATGCAATGTCAAAATAAAAGAAAAGGCATGCAAGAAATACTAACCATGGTGATTTTGTTCCTCTTGTTGGGTGTTTCAGCATAACATTTAATAGAAGAAGTTTCAACAACTGTTTCACAAAATGTCACAACAGGATCTGCAACCTGTGTAACAGCAAGGCAACAAAGTAAATATCTTGTTTGCCACTCAAAAAATAAGGAAAAGTAGAGTGGACGCACTATTTATACCTTCACCTCTACCTCAGAGTAAAGCTCTCTGAGGTCCTTCATTATAGAATCTAGATACAACTCACCAGTTCCCAGGATTGTGTGTTCTCCTGATTCTTCTACCTTTGTAATAGCAAGAGGATAGCTCTTGCTAATTTTACGAAGACCTTCCACCATCTTAGGGAGCTCACTTGGGTTAAGAGGCTCAGCTGCTATTTTTACAACAGGTAAGGTGTTGAAACGTAAAGGTCTAAATATGTACACATCTTCATCCATGTTCAAAGGACATATAGTTGCAGTTTTCATGATCGATGCATCCACCCCTTCAATAAGAACCCAAGAACCAGCAGGGGCTTTACTAATTGGAACACGATAACGTGCCTGATAAACCCACAACTTGGTAACCTCTTTGACAGTCATATCTTCTTCATCATCAGGAGAATAACCTTCGCCAAGGACCCGGACAGTCTGACCGGTTTGTATAGTGCCACTATAAACTCGTCCAAAGGCATCAAAGACACTGCAGTCAGATTTAGGGTACAATTTTGTAACATTAACCATAAGGGGACCATGAGGGTCACATTTCTTCATAGCATCCACAATAGGGTTGCAATCTTGCGGACCACTGTATATGTGTTCTATCTTCCTTGTAGCAGCATCTTTTACAGAGGGTATGTGTTTCACTAGCATATCAGTAAAACCAGTAGCAGCGCCAAAAATTGAGCGGCAAGCTAGTCGAAGCAAAGGCCGAACATTAAGCTTATAAGCTGCATTGCTCAGGGTCACACCCAACTCACCAAGAGTTAATTCAACTTTCTCCTTGTGCTCTCCAACAACCTGACTGTAGATTTTGTACAAAGGTTCAAGGATGAACTCAATAAATGATCTATTTGCTCCTTCCTTTGGTGGCTTCTTTTTGAAGGTTCTAGAGTCAGGGTGATAATACAAGTCTCCCCACAGCCGAGATGCAAATTTTTCATGATCAAATTGAATGCCATGAATCTTTAAATAAAGATGTGCAAAAGATTGTAGGGTAAAAGACCACCCAGCAGAACCACTTGCAAAACAAACATTTCCAGCAGCAGGATCCACCAGAGGAGTTCCACCTACTGTGGTAGAACAAGACGATATCAGATCGTTTATCGCATCTAGTGTATGCCGTAGCTTGAAATATGCATCATCCGGGGGCAGTTTTAGCTCAGTTATCAATCTGTCAACCTGTAATAATAACAAATGGTAAGAGCAAAGATCAGTTTCAGCTTGCAACAAAAGCATATTTTAAAAGATGTCGTCGTCGTCATCATCATCATCATAAAAGCGGGAAAAAAGGAAAATGTACCTTGTTAATCACAACAACAATGGGAAGCCTTTCTTGAATTGCATGACGAATTGCCCTCTCAGTGTTTACCTACACATAAACGGAGGTAAATAAATAAAAAAGATCTTCAAATTTCCCAAATAAAAAAAATCATTATTGTCTCCTTATAAAGCACGTATGCAACACCCTTGTTTTACCCTTTTTGCAAGTCTACAGAAATGGCCCCTCATAATGTGCCCTTTAGCCTCACAATAAGCATGAAAAGCACAAGCTACTATGTTTCCAAAATCGTATAAAAATTGGAATTGTTCAAAAAATAGAATAATTATCATGTTACTTCATCACGCTAATTCTGGGCAATGCTAGTTACATGCAGCCAAGCTACTTGTGCCATTATTGGTAGAAAACTCTACAAACTAACTAGATTTTTAGCCTGTACTCCATGTTGCAGATTTGCAGCTTAAGCATGAAACATCTTTCATATAACTGAGCTCTCTGTAAATCAATTTTCCGCTGTTACAAAAAGTAGGATGATAAAAAATGATAATGGTTAAAATGTATTGCAAAATGTTTCACTCGTCAAGCTCACTGCTGCTTTCTTCCAGCTTATAAAATTACATTGCAACTTTTAAGACACCGAACAGAGGCAGTGATAAAAAGCACTCAAAATGCTGATAATTTCAAGAACAAGAGATTTCCTACATAACAAAAGATACTACCATGTACTAAATATACTGAATTTTCAATGCATTACAAGCTTCGAATGCACCAGCATCTTCAACCCAAGCAAAAATTATATGATAGAACTGAAACAACTCAAAGAAGAGTTCAGCTTAGTATAGGATGTCAAAGCTTTTATGTATTTTGCCTCACCTAAGCACATATTGCTGGAGCATGCTCGTACTCAGCATAGGCAGCTGTTTGTGTCCCTAACACAGCACCAATACACCATACCCAACTAAAAAATGTTAAGCTTACACAAGCCTATTTAAAGCAGGGTATTATCGTATTAGCAACCTGTCTTCCAAACTGAAATTTTTGGGATAAGCTTGTTCCCCAGTTTTTATCATGGTGCTTTCTAGATTCTTGCTTTCAATTGTCATTTGTTGTCCCTGTCAATGCCTACGGACTGGTTGTTGTAATACTGAAAGAAATGTTTGAGAACATTTGTTTGCAAAAACATGCTGAAGAACTTGTGAAGGTGTATCACTAGCAACTATCTGTTAAAGAATTTGGTTAAGCAAATTATATCCCACATTCAGATCAAACCCATAATCCTAACCTTTTATAACATAAAGTCATATAAACAGAACTAGAGATTCCAATTGAGTACATCAATATAGCAAACAGGCATATATGAAATAGTAGGATCAGTTAATCACCATGACACCCTCCGCAGCATCAACGACAAGCACAGCCCCATCCGCGAGCCGCAGAGCAGCAGTCATCTCATCGGAAAAATTGACATGCCCAGGTGTGTCCATGATATTGCATAGGTACGACTTGCCATTTTCCCCTTCGAGCACGAGGGACATCGGCACGGCCTTGATGGAGACCCTGCGCTCCTGTTCGTCCACCCGGGTGTCAGTGAACCGGACATGGCGCTCCCCCTCGGAGTCGAACGTGCCCACCTCGTGGGTTTGCTCCACAAGCATGTCCATGAACACCGTCTTCCCGTGCTGCAGGTGGCCGACGAGCGCCACGTTGCGCACCAGCGCCGGGTTGGCGGCTAGGCCGAGGAGGAAGTCGGTGGATGCGTAGGTGGAGGTGGGCGCGGCGCGGGTGCCGACCTCGAACTTCACCACGCGGGGCGGCGCGACGATGGGCATCTCGAGCGGCTGCTCGTCCTCGTCCATGACGAGCGCCTCCACGCCCGGGCCGTACACCTCCTCGGCGGTGGGGTAGTACTTCTTGTCCTCGGCGAGGACGACGGCGTGCTGGGAGGCGTCGGCGCCGCCGTCGTCGTCGATGTCCATGAGGGCGGCGGGGCGGGAGGGGGAGCCGGACGGGGAGCGCGCCGGGGAGGGCGAGCGGGACGGCGAGGGGGACGGGGAGGCGGCGTCGTCGGAGCCATCGGCGTCGGAGTCGGCAAGCTCCGGGCCGATGTAGTTACCGAACTCGTCGTAGAGGCTGTCGTCCATGGCGGCGAGATCGGAGGAGGAGGGGGAGGGGCTAGGGTTTTGGGAGCGCGCCGGGATGCGGCTGTGAGGTTTGGGGGAATCGCAAGCGGGGGCAAGCGCATCCGCCCGCGGGAAAGTGAATGCCTAAAATGTGAGAGAGTTTTTAGGCCTGGTTCTTAACTGAGGTCCGGTTCTTTTGAGCTGATCTGAACAGCTGAACAGTTGAAATGACTGAATTTCGAGAGCTTGTCGAGATAGTCTCGAGATTCGGATCCATTTCGTTTAACATGCTTTTTAAAGCATTCAAAAATTCAGAGCTACCAAACTGACATCTACGGCAAGACAAGCAAAACTGAGCTCATCTGGCCTAGCCTAGCTCGGCTAGAGCTGAGCTAGCCAAGCATCCAAACGCACCCTGAATGTTTGCTGTTGGAAAAAAAAAATGTAGCCTAAAATGTGAAAGAGTTTTAAGCCTTGAGTTTTACTGTATCAAAATTTGTTATTTTTATATATCTAATATGTTGTAATAATTTGTAATAATTATTTCAAGACCTTTGTTCATATCAAATATTTCAAAACTATTTTTAATTATTTTTTTAGCCTTTTTAGACCCTTTTTCAATGACTCTCCAGTTTTGCTACAGTGAAACTCAACTTTACTCGACGCTGAAAAGAATAGAACCTTAGATATGTGGATAGAGCATATAGCATGCAATGCACCGTATTTTAGAGTGTATGCAGAGTTTCGGATGAAGATGCTAAAATCACGAGGATTCTTTTGAAAAACCGACATAGTGTGAGGTAATCTTTTCATTTTTTACATATGTCATTATTAAGTACCATTAAAAAAAGTTGAAAATAGTATAGACGCCATGATTCTTTGTAGTTTATTACATACATACCATTACGGAGAATTTTCGATGTATATGCGCTCCAAATACGTTCTTAAATATATTCAAACGAATGGGCCCGCATGTCATCCTCCCACCTTCTCCCCATCTCCCTCAACTTCGACAACCATCTGGGCTTACTCCAACAACCACCTGTAGGGTGGCGAAAACAAAGAGCTTCCATTTGGTCAACGCGCTCCAATGGCGAGGGCGACGACAGCTAGCTGCTTCAGCAGCACGAGCGTGGGCTCGTCTGGCTAAGGTTATGGCACGGGTGCTAGCGGTAGTGGCGTGAGAGCAGTAGCCCCGGTGGCTCGTGTGCGAGTTAGGGCTCCGATGCGAAATGGGGAGGAGGTGGGAGGAATGGAGGATGGGCTGTAGGAGGGTATGGGGATAGGGAGGAGGCTGGAGGATTGATTACCGAAATTGGGGATGGGGAGGAAATGTCCGAAAATTTGAGATTTAAGGTTCTCTCTCTTCCCTCTGATTTTATTTCATTTTTTACTGGAGTATCAGGGGATTTGGACTAGAATATTTAGTATCTTCATGACCAGACGGATCGAAAATTCAAGACTTAGGGTTCTCTGTCTATTTGACACATTATGCACCAGAGTGTCTGGTCTTTGTATCGGAGTGTCCGACATGTGCAGAATCTTAGTCCACTGGATAGCCTGACCACCTCACCTATTTAATACCAATCCCACCAACCTATCTAGGGTTAGCACCTCATTCTCATCGATACTCATCTCTACCAACCTCTTGAGTGTTAATGTGCTTGTTGGATATGATTTATCTCTTAACCGATTTCGTGGGCAGGGATATAATGGAGCTTCCAATATAAGAGGAGAGTTCAATGGCTTGCGAAGACAGTTCTATGTTTTGATCATGAGTAGCAATTAGTGGTTATCATTGTCTCGGATAGTATCAAAGCTATTGGTTGTTTCTTCAATTATGTTCCAATGATAGTAAATTTTGTTAGTTCTTTTTGCAAAAAAAATGTTTTAATTGAAAAACACCATGAGGTCTCGTTGGAGAAGGTAGAGAGTGAATTAATTCTCATTGGGACAGGATTGTATCAAGGAACTAGTCTAGTTAGATCTAAAGATACTAGATGGAGTGGTGCGGGCTTTTATATTTATATGTTTAGAAAACAAGATTTTTATAGATGGACAACTGGTCTTCAACAATGCAGTGTTTGATTCGGATGGCTTCATAATTTAGCAACATTTTTTTATAAAAAAGACAGCTTTAAGAGCATTCACATCTACTCTTTTATTCGCACACTCCATTTCACCATTACCTCCTCTCTCTATCATTCCCTCTAAATTTCACTCATAATCCATATGCACTGTATTTTAGAGTGGCCGCCGTCTATGCTCCAGTTCCGCGGTTTATTATCATGCAGAACTGTCAATAAAAGATTTATACATTTCAACTTAGCGTAGCGTTTCAATAATTTTTTTATATATCCTATTTGTTGTAATAATTTGTAATGATTTTTCTCAGGTTTTTAATAGTCCTATTAAATACCATAAAACTATTTTTTTATAATATTTAAATTTTTTTAAAGACTTTTAAATTCCCGACCCTCGGCGGAGGACGTATAATAACGAACGACTCCGCGTCCTAGGGGGAAAAAACCCCGACTGCGCGTACCTTCTTCCCCGAGTCTCTGCTCCAAGACCACGGCCCCGCGCACCCGACGAAGCCGAGGATCGCGACTCGCGAGGCGCGAGCACGAGCGGGCCACTCCGATTGCGGCGTACGATCCTCGCCCGCTCGATCCACCGATCGAATCCGAGCATCGTTTTTTGATTTTTTCCGCTCCCGCTTCCTCTCGCAGGTTCGATTCGATCTGGGAGTAGAAAGGGAGGCAGCCAGCCATGTCGGGCGTGTTCGGCAGGATGTTTGGGAAATCCAAGGAGCAGGGCCACTCCTCCGCGCTCGCCTCCATCGAGAAGCTCAGCGAGGTGAACGAATCAATCGACTAGTCCTCTCGGCCCTAACAGTTTTCATTTTTTTGGGGGAGGGGGGAGCGTTGCGAATTATTTGTCGTTAATTCCATGGAGAGGTTCTTAATCATCTGAAGTTTAGGATGTAGATCGGATTAGTGGAGCTTGCTGTTAAGATTAGTAAGGTTCTCAACGAGTATAACGAGATAAAGAAGGTGAATTGCGTGCTATCATGATGCAAACGTGAGAGTTGGAAAGGGTTTTTAATGTATCAACAACCGTCCGGGGCAGGCCCAATGGTTTTGAAACAAATGGTGTGCGGGAAGTGGGAGCTACATATTTCTTGCGACTGGAAATGTTCTTGCTACCTCAGAATGACAGCTAAAGATAGTTTTGATTGTCAGAAGTAATGTTTTAAAAATCGGCCCTAGGCATTAGACGCCGTCTAGGCAGGATTAGCTACTAGGTGCCAGTCAACCGCATGACTAGTGCCTACCACCTTCCAAAACAATGCTCAGAAAATGCGGGAGTTATAAACTTAAGATTTTTTTGTGTGCCTTTTGTTTCAGTGGGTCTTTTTTCATTGAAGTAATCACTCACTTCCAAACCAGTAAATAGGGTATTCATTGTATGTGACTGCTGTCTTACATCCTCTGGATTTTAAAAGTTAAAACGTCCAAATTACTCCATGCATGTGAAGGTTAAATGCAAGCAGACAATTAAGCAAGATTAATTAATTCAGCACTGCATAATGCAATCTTAATTGCTGGATATTGCTTGCATAATCTTCAAAGCAACTGTCACTCATTTAGAATAAAGGTTTCTTCCATACTACTTGTAATAGTGGGTATCATATTCTTACTTATTAATATATTGAAGCCTATATTTGCAAACTAACTCTCTTAATATACTCCAGACTCTTGAAATGTTAGAAAAGAAAGAAAATTTGCTAGATAAGAAGGCGCGTCTTGAGGTTGAGAAGGCCAAGGGGTTCACCAAAGCCAAGAACAAAAGAGGTATCTTATACCACCTCCAATAAATTCATCAGTCATTCAGGAGTTCTTTATTCCAAAATAACTGTTTTCTTTTTCTTTGGGCTATCGCAATGATACCACATGCCACTTAGATCTAATGATAGTATCATCGATTACAATGCAAATCTTAATTTGGCCTTATGCTACCTTATGCATCAATTTGGCCTTTTAAATTGTAAATTTCCTACTGTTAGATTTACTTGGCAAAACACCTTACCAATTTTCTATTTTGTCACCTCACGCACCTTAGCATACCACAGTTTGATTAATTCACTGATAAATATTTATCATATGAAATGACAAGCTTTTATTTAGAGCTAGCATGCTTGTATATGGTCCTGTCTCTTAGATATCTATTAGCAACTATTTTTACACGGTAGCTAGAAGCAATGAAGAATGCTTGTAGCTTTGTATGCTTTCCTTTTCTCCTGTGGTCCATGGTCCATTTTACTAATTATATGTCGCAATTGCCATTGCCATTGAGATGTGCTCAGCATTCCTGTTCTACACTGGTGGCCTGGTTCTAATCATTTGCTCAAAGTGCCTTACTTATGCCTGTTGACTGTTGTCCTGATGGCATATAACATATAAACTTATTCTTTATCCAAACACCTAATATGCCTGGACATAAAGCCATGCTGCACTTTATACACAAGTCCATGTTTGCTCTTGTATTATCTAGCTGCATGTCTGCATCTATGTAACATATGCATCTACTTTTTTTTTTTCCTTCTATGCACACTTCTACTCTTTTTTTTTTGCTGCATATTGTTTAGTGTCACCACCTGAAGCATGTTTTATTTCTTATGAAACTAATAAATTCATGTGAGAAGAATTGTTTAACTATTAGCTTTGATTTATTTTTATTGTAGCTGCAATACAGTGCTTAAAGAGGAAAAAACTATATGAGCAACAAATTGAGCAGCTTGGAAATTTTCAGTTAAGGATACACGACCAGGTTAAGTCACAAATTACCATTTTGGTTTTCCTTCTCGACCTGATTGCTCCGATATAATATTTATTATATTTTTTCATATCGTTTCTTACTATAGATGATTATGCTGGAAGGTGCAAAAGCTACGACAGAGACCGTGGATGCATTGAGAAGGGCATCAGCAATGAAAGCTATGCACAAATCAACGTATGGAGATCTAATGTTTCTATTTAAATTATTTATCTTACAATTGAATTCTTCATATGTTCTTGATTTTTTTCTTAACTTATTGGTTTTTAAATTAAAGCGATCCCTTGTGAATGGGCCACATGTGCTGGGAAGCTTTGTCGGCATACTCGGTTAGATTGGAGTCTAGATCATTATATTTTGCAACTTCTTCAACCAACATGTTGATTATTGGCTGAAATAGTACCAAAAAGTGATCAAAAGCAAGTTTGTTGACTTAAACATATGAAAATAGAAATTGTTTAACTAAGAAGTGTGATAATACATGTTTGGGGGGCTTACAGTGCAATTTACTTGGGAACTAGGCGAGCATCTGTCATTTATTACGAACAACTATATCATATTATATTATACTTCTCCACTATATTATATTCGACATGTTTGGCTCACACCCTCATCTCCAGTTTCATGCTTGACTGTGTTGTGCTTCCACACCCTTGATTTGGTATATGTCGATTCTTGTGGTACACTCTAAAATAAAAAGCTAGATGAATAGTGGGATTTGGTATATCGTGAGCTGATTGAGAGCTTCCTAAAAAAGGAGATACTAAAATAAGAAAGCAAATTTAAAAAAATAGAAAGTATCCTTACGATGTTTGGATCGTTAGATTGAGGGATTGATGATCAAGATAGATAACGACTGACCACCACACTCACTACTAGGCTCTTTTTAATAGTATATAGATAAGTCTTAGAAGGAGCTCTAGTGGTGATGAGAGTTCTTGTCCATTTAAACTTTGATAATATGCATTCCTGGATTACAGTTTTGCAAATGTCATAGATTATGAAGAGATTTTATTATTCCAAAGATTTGCATCATAGCAAACACCAAACAGTTATCGATATTCTCCAATGCTGCCAGTGCAATAGTGTATGCAAGCCAGATTGATAAGTGCATTATGTCACTGTGGTACTTTTCGTTATAGTAATGTGGTGCTTTAGCTGGGTTAACTACCAATACAAATAGTACAATTATACTGCCATACAATTATGACGGTAAACTAATTGAAATCAGGAGCCATGAAGATGCCATCTCTGCTTCTTTTATTTTAGTTATTGCTTCTTGATCTGCAGATGTGGTGTATTTGTTTCTTGACTCTAATTTGAAAACGTTTCACTTCTCCAGAAATATTGACGATGTTGACAAGACCATGGATGAAATCAATGACAATATGGAGAACATGAGAGAGATCCAGCAACTACTTTCTGCGCCTATCGGGGCAGCAGCTGATTTCGATGAGGTATCTCTCACTCACCCC
>SPJY01000522.1:237066-271468 GCA_005191435.1 Raddia distichophylla | reverse complement strand
CACACTTGCTCCCATGTACCAAAAATCTAACATTTCTGTATTGGATAGGATGAATTGGAAGCTGAGCTTGCGGATTTGGAAGGGGAGGAGTTGGAGGCAGAGCTTCTAGCACCTACCACAACTACTCCTACTGCCCCAGTGCACGTACCTGCTGCTAAGCAGTCAACTCGGCCCTCTGCTCAGAGTAGTAAAACCGAAGATGATGAGCTGGCAGCTTTACAAGCAGAAATGGCTATGTAATTAGGTACTTAATAATGTCTTTAATTCCCTGAGTTATAGGCTAAATGTGTTTTTTCTGGGTTCAGCAAACATGCAAATTGAACTACTCGCAATTGGCTCAAGTTATCAAATTGTAATGTTGCAGAAATTAGTTTACATGATTCTTAAATCTTGAAATAGTTTAATTTTTATCAGACTTTGTGCCTTGAATCTGTTATTAACAAGACCATTACCTTGCGGTTTGCAGGCCTTGGTGTGGTGGTGTTAGACACCAGATACTGCAGATATATTTGGACTCCCGAATGTCTTCCCTGGAAGATATCGGAACTAAACACAGAAACAAGCTGCATATCAGCCTGACCGTGTGTGTATGATATCATTCCATGTTACTGCCTTGTAATCAAATAACCCAGTCAAGCTATGGAGCACATTGTCAGCTAATAATGGGTTTCCTGCATTTCAATTGATGCCATATTATTTTAGCATAGTTTAGTTTATGAAAGGGATGAAACACTTGTTTTGTTACCTATCTTTGCATTATTCCCGACGGGGTTGCTCTTGAATATGGCCCTGAGCTCATACTTGCTACTATGGCGTGCTTGTGCGCTCCCTTGTGAGAGTGAGAGCTTGTAAATGCAAATGTCTAGCCGGTGCTGTACTTGTACATGGATCATGATCAATACGTCGATTTTGCCACTATATATAATTGTTAAAAATGTTAAAATAAGCTCTAATACTTGTGCTTCTATCGTCGCATATCAAGTTGATGTTTGCTTTGCATTTGGAAATTATAATTCTTGAAGAATGGGAGCATACATTCTAACTGGCCCTAAATGTCTCTGCTGGGTCATGGTCTCATGGGTGCCGACGCAGCTAACACACTTAAGTGACAACGCATTTTCTCGCATGCGTTCTTGTCGCTCGATGCCGTGGCAGCTAACACACTGAACAATTTCTGACAGCGCATCCGTAGCCAGTAGTGCACTCGCCGCTAACACATCGGCTAGTTTTTCCCCTTTCGCATAAAGTGGCAAACGCTGGATTACTATTCATTCAAACGAAAATAATACACAAGGACTTCTCTTTCTCTACTACTCTCTTCCGTTCTATTAGACTCTTGATTTGGGGATCCCGATTCACTCGGCTCGGCTTGTCGGCTCTCCTCTACTTGCTTTGGACTCCCTTGGGGCTTGACCGAGCCGCCCTCTCTTTGGCTTGGACTCCCATCATGACTTGGGGCTTGGACTCCCATCATGACTTGGGGCTTGGACCAGCCCACTCGGCTTGGCTTCTCCTCTTTCTCTCCTTGGCTTGGACTAGCTCCACCTGGCTCGGCTCTCTTCCTAGCGGCTCTCTTTATTCTTTCTTGGCTTGACTCGGTTTACTTTTCCACCTCGTTTGCTTTACCCCGTTTTTAACCCCCTGTGACACCCAATCGATCTCTAAGATCGAATGCGAGCGCGTAAGGCGGCCGCCACCATGTCTCACCAGCTACCGCCGGGTTAGGTAATTGACAAGACAAAACAAAACGATTCCATATAGGAAAAATAAAAAAGAAAAGAGGACTGACTTCTCATCAAGCGACTGAGACTTGTGTAGCTCTCAGTCGATTTTTTGAGCCGTTGATCAAACACCTTCACAGGGCATGTAAAAGATCCAACGAATATTCATGTATGTGAGAAAATTGACTGAGAGATAAATAAGTCTCAGTCGCCTGATAACTAGCAAATGTGTAAAGAAAAATAATTAACACGGAAAAAAGTTTTGCAGACAAGGAAAAAGATAAAACATGACAATCATAATGATTTGCGTGTGGGAAAATGAAACGATTTCCATAATAAAATCATCTTCATCAGCTTCATAAAATTTTAACTCCTACACCAAAAAATCTCTCCTTTTTTTTTTACCGTTTTCACCGACACCCCTAAAATCTCACTTAGATAAAAATAGAACCAGGGAGGGAAAGAGAATCAATAAATTTATAGATAAAGACGGAAATTCCTACAAATAAATGACTGATAGGAAAAGTATTGAACTAGCTTGTGGAGCTTCTATCCTCAAATTTTAGGGGAAAAAATGCGATTGGAGATTTGGAGCTAACCGGCAAAGCAAATAAAGACAAGAGGGGGAAAAAAATGGACACAGCTTGACCTCAAACTGTAGGCTGCACCGCCGCGTCCTCGCGTCTCTCTGGCGGTGTGGGGCCGAGATGCAGGCGTGGTTCTCCGGCTCGGGGGCCACGTCGTCCTCGACGGCGGCGTCCTCCACCCCGCCGTCGCTGCTCGCCGAATGGAACTCCTACGCCGCCGCCCGCTCCGCCGAGGAGGACGCCGGGGGCTTCGGGGTCGACATCGAGGCCGCCGTCCGCTCCGCCAACGACCGCGTCGCCGGCACCCTGGGCGCGTCAGTACTCAGTACCTTCCTCCTAGGGCTAGGGCTTGTGCGGCTGAATCCGAATGCGGGGTAGATTTCTCCAAAGCTGAGCTTGTTCTCGGGTGAAAGTGTTTTTGGTGGAGTAACCACTATCGTTCTTCAGGTCGCCCCTATGTGAACTATGATGCTCTCTCTCAGCTCGTGGTTGTATCTGGAGCAATTTGCCGCGCTAGCTAGAGCTCGGATCCTTGGATAGAGAAACTGGCTGACGAGTTGCATAGGGCTCTCAATCACTCATCTTGCTTGCGTATCTAATCACTTTTGTAGTTAGAAAAACTGATTGAAGTTGCATAGAGCTCTAAATTAATCTTTGGATAGTGAAACTGCTTGAAGAGTTTCATAGAGCTCCAAACCACTTTTGGTCGACTATCTATTCCCGATGATGATCTCAAATCGGGATCGATGGTCTCGAACCAGGTATAGCAAATCAGGACAGTTGGTGCCAATCAAGGAGTCTGTTTTCGCAAGTCGTGGTGAAGATTCTTGTTGTAATTGCGATCTATTTAGAGTCACACAAAAGCTATTTGTTTGCTTTAAACTGTAATGCAACTTTAAAGGGTGAACGTAACTAAAAGAGGAGGAAAGGGGAAATATGGACATTGTAAAGGATGTCATTTACAATTTACAAAGCCTCTACTTAACCTTTTCTCTATTAACTCATTAACGTTTTAAGTTTTCACTCATTGTGCTCTGCCATTCTAATCTGTTTTAGGGTTTCGAAAGGTGTTCTAGGGTTGCCAGGAAGCTTCAAGTCCACGACTAGCAGTGTTCCATCTGGAAGATCTTTCATGTATTTTGGTCTTTTTCTAACTAGTGGTGTCTTCCTAGTCTTCATCGCATTCACAATATTTCTGCCAGTCATGGTAGTAATGCCCCAAAAGTTTGCAATCTGTTTCACAATGGGATGTGCTTTAATAATTGGGTCGTTTTTTGCACTAAAAGGACCGAAGAATCAGCTCTATCATATGATTTCCAAAGAGGTACCATTTCTTTTCTCTGGTAAACTTCTTGCTTCGGGAAGCATCATTTTAGCATCAATTCTGGAAAGTGCTGAGCAACATAACCTACTCCTTATGTATTGCAAATAACTTTATTTTACTGTGAGCTTGGCATATTAGATTCTTCTCCAATATTATTTAGGTCTCTACGGAAACCATTGTATGGGAGAGTATCTTTTACTTGAATAATCCTACATAGAATCAATAATCTTCTCCGTTTGAAACAAATAATATATCAAACTAAAAGGGGTGCCTTGATTTATATGGCAACATAGCATATCCTTATTGTTTTGACATGTTATCAACTGCACGTCAAGTTGTGAAACATTGATCATGAAAAAAACATTGGTAATGATTTATTACCTCATGCATGGCGTGTTTAAGTGCTCTTCAATAAAAGAGCATTGGTTTTGTAGGATTAGAAGATATATCATCAGCTGACATTCATGGCTGTGATTTTCCAATTCTATCTTAGTAACCACCACTGTCTTGTTCTTTTTCCACTTCTTGCTCCCTTTTAGAGCGATGGCAACCTTAGAAAATGTATCCTATTTCTTGGGTTTTTTTTAACAGTATATGGGGAACCTATTGAGTTGTTCGTTTGGAACTAATTTATGCTGTCATATCTCAAAACAAAAATTTTTGTTCTACACTTTGTGATGTTGGTTTAATTTTTCAACAGAGGCTGCCTTTCACTGTGGGATTTGTCAGCAGCATGGTTGCTACTATCTACGTGTCAATGGTGCTTCATAGCTACATACTTTCGGTTTTCTTCTCTTGTATTCAGGTGAGAGTCTCTACATTACAGCTTTCAATCTATTGTGCTGCCTATTACACCATCAAATATGGGTCCTTTCCTTCTTTAGTCCTCTAGTAACGTGGGCATACTTTATCCTTATTACTGCTAGTAACTGGAACAACTTTGAATGGAATTGACAACCATAGCCTGTGTACAGGACACCAAACTCTCAATCTTGCATTTTGTGGCATTGCAGCAACTGCATTAACTTTGAGCTAACAAAGCCTGGTCTTTTTGTTTTCAGGTCCTTGCTCTAGCATATTACGCTATTTCCTACTTCCCTGGTGGATCTGCTGGAATGAAATTTCTGTCATCAGCCATTGTGTCGTCAGTGCTGAGGTGCTTCGGGCGATGAACTCTGACCCATTAGCTGCTGTCACCCATCAAATTCATGCCAATATCACAGAGCATTCTGTTACATTTTTTTGTTTTCGCTTTTGACGTAGAGATAGTGTCCACCGAGATGACCATGGAGATAGCGCCTGTCCAGATATACCTGTAACTCAAAACAACATTATTGCCTCCTTCCTCTTGTGTTGAAATCCTTGTTCTCTTGATTGAATCTTGAACGCTCGAGAGCAGGCTGAGTACTTGAAAAAAAAATGCAGAGCTCCTTACATAGCTACATGCGTATGGTCCTCATTTTTTCTAGATCAAAGCTGCATGGCATAAGTGGCATACATCTCACTCAAAACACTGGACCACAATATATACATATATGCAGATATGCTTGACCGTCCCATACCTCTCTCTCAGAGCACCAGGCTGATTCCATCCCTACGTTCGCGTGGCATGGAGAGGATAAAGTCGACATCACCACCACCACTTGTTCACTTCTTGGCTCTCTACTCTTACCTGTGCTGCTAAAATTGTACTTGTAATTGGCATTGGCATTTCGTTTGGCTGGCGATTGGAGGAGGAATCGGGTGGCGCGGCGCCGCTCCCCTATCCCCAAACGGGTGATGGGGTTTCGGGGGATTCCGTTCGGGTGATTTGGTATATCCTCTTTCGCGTGCATTTCTGGGGGTTTTATAAAGAGCGGCCGCTGAAAAGGCATAGCCTCTGCAGCAGCAGCAGCAGCAGCAGCAAGCGTTTGGATTTTGCAGCTGCTCCCCTGATCCGGTACTGAAAGCCAGCTCCTGACAGAGGACTAGAGGAGTCACCATGTCTGCCTTCGTCGGAAAATACGCAGGTTCTTTGCTTGCTCTCACTCACTGACTCACTGTCCTTCTCTGCCTGTCCAATGCCCATGCTTAAGTTGATGGTGGCCTCATCTTGTGTTAAGGCATCGTTTGACTCTCGAGCAGCTCCCTGTAATTTCGGCCATGGGTTTGGCTCACATGGGTTTCCGTACGTACGTCTCAACTATCTCATTTAGTTATGCTATCGGTTTGACAAACATTGGTTTTGATACATGTTAAAGACATATCCAATGGTATCGAATCAGCTACATGTAAGGAGTCAAAGTCAGGTTTTTTACTCATGCGAAGGAGAAAAAAGAGAGAGATAAAGACTAACTAGTAGTTAAGAGTCAATTCTAAAATGGATTAATTAAAACCGGTATATGCATACTATCATACGTTCATATCTAAATTTTAGACAATACCATCACATGCAGATGAGCTGATCAAGACGGCGAAGTACATCGCGACACCGGGGAAGGGCATCTTGGCCGCCGACGAGTCGACGGGCACAATAGGCAAGCGGCTGGCCAGCATCAACGTCGAGAACGTGGAATCCAACCGCCAGGCGCTCCGCGAGCTCCTCTTCACGGCGCCCGGCGCCCTAGAGCGCCTCTCCGGCGTCATCCTCTTCGAGGAGACGTTGTACCAGACGACGGCCGGCGGCACGCCGTTCGTGGACGTGCTCCGTGCCGGCAACGTTGTGCCGGGAATCAAGGTGGACAAGGGCACCGTCGAGATCGCCGGCACCGACGGCGAGACCACCACCCAGGGGCTCGACTCCCTGGGCGCGCGCTGCGCCAAGTACTACGAGGCCGGCGCCCGATTCGCCAAGTGGCGCGCCGTGCTCAAGATCGGCGCCAATGGCGGTGAGCCCTCGGAGCTCGCCGTGAAGCAGAACGCCGAGGGCCTCGCCCGCTACGCGCTGATCTGCCAGGAGAACGGCCTTGTCCCCATTGTTGAGCCCGAGATCCTCACTGATGGCGCCCACGACATCAAGGCCTGCGCCGCCGCCACCGAGCGTGTCCTCGCCTATGTCTACAAGTCCCTCAACGACCACAAGGTCCTCCTGGAGGGCACCCTCCTCAAGCCCAACATGGTCACCCCTGGCTCCGATAGCCCCAAGGCACGCCCCTCAATCTCTCCTCTCTTCATGCATAGCTGACAGTACGTGCTGTGAATCCATTTCCATATTAGTCGTATCCATCCCTGGTTGATCGATGTAGAGACTTTAGGTCCAGTTCTTTTCAGCTTAACAGCTTAACGGATAAACAGATTAACGACTTATCTACGTTTTGAAATGGCATATGCTTTAAGTTTTTTCAGTCCGTTTTTTCACTATTTTGAAAATGGGTCCTAACGCTTTAAAAAACAAATCAAACGAAATGAATCCGAACCTTGAGACTACCTTGAGAAGCTCTTGAAGTTAAGTCATTTCAGCCGTTCAGATCAGATCAAAAGAACATGCCCTAAAAAAGGTTGACTGTACACTCATCGTTGACCATCACTGTACTATGGATCCGTTTCCATGTTCGTTGTATTCATCTCTAGTTGGTGCAGAGATGAAAAATTTCTTCCATCATCTTTAAAAATCGTTGGTCGTAAGCTCATAGCTGGCCGTCCCATGGACTTGGCCATATACACCTGTAGTTGGCGCGGAAACCGAATGCTTTTTTAAAAAGTGAGATTTTAGGAGTTGCCACTCCCAAAGATTGACCATTCATGGCGTAAGGAATATCTGAAATTTATCACTATTGGATACTCCATGTGCTTTGATGTTAGTTTGAGGTTCATAGCGTGTGTTCAGGCGCACTTGAGATGAGTCTGTGTGCTGTCTTGTTTTTATATACCCTCTCCAAGAAAATCCTGAATTATGGCCCTAGCAGGTTGGCGCGGAGGTGATAGCGGAGTACACGGTGGCGGCGCTGCGGCGCACGGTGCCGCCGGCGGTGCCGGGGGTGGTGTTCCTCTCCGGCGGGCAGAGCGAGGAGGAGGCGTCGCAGAACCTGAACGCGATGAACAAGCTCGAGGTTGGGAAGCCATGGACGCTCTCCTTCTCCTTCGGCCGCGCGCTGCAGCAGAGCACCATCAAGAAGTGGGGCGGGAAGAAGGAGAACGTCGCCGCCGCGCAGGCCGCCCTCCTCGTCCGCTGCAAGGCCAACTCCGAGGCCACGCTCGGCAAGTACGCCGGCGCCGGCGCCGGCGCCGGCGATGCCGCCGCCTCCGAGAGCTTGCACGTCAAGGGCTACAAGTACTAGCCACTATACACACACATACTCCATATATATCAGTGCACATCATAAGCCCGGATTGCGCTAAGATTCGTGCGGATATACGTGCCTCCTTTTGTGTGTGGTGTACTTAATTAATTTCTCCCTTCACTCCCCTTGCTAGCTCCTACTTGACCAAAACTCTTGTCTAAAATGTTGATCTGTCCGCGATTTCCAATGCACGCTCATATTTGTACTGCTGGTAAAAGTGGCCTCCAAATCTAACTAGGCTTGTTTCACAGCTAATGAAGATATAAAATGAATGGTCAGCTCAGCAATGATAAACTGATTTTGTTTAATACACGGCAAATGTGTTCCTTGATTGCTTAATCCTAAAATGTCAGATGTTCATCTTATTTACCAAGGGAAAGAAAGGGAACTACATTATTTTTCATTGATGTTTCAAGAACAGTAAACTGCAGAGCTATCTACCTCTGCAGTAAGAAGACCCACACCAAATACTGGCCGAAGACCCGTGAAATTCAGTCTAGTCCGGAACATTTTCACAGGAGGTTCTTCCGACATTTGCGATTCTACAGGCTTCACAAGCTTCACTGCTTCAGGACATCAGTTCTTTTTTGTCAGTACAGCCTGATCCTTGTTGTTATGTGCTGCTGACACATAGGGCAGCGCACCAAAGTTTTCCCGCAGTCATAGCAAGTCTGAAAATCATGTATGTTAGCATATAGAACGAAAACTGTGCGGAAACATTTAGGGCAAAATTAAGGGGAAGTTTCTGAACCTGATGCCCACATCCAAATGCAAGATCCTTTGATTTATCCATACAAATGGCACACAACTGCTAGCAGAAAAATGCCACACTTAGTGTCCGTCCATCAAGATTAGAAGGTTCAGCATAAACAGTTAGTACACAACAACTAAACAATAGGAACTCTATTCCATAATTTGCTGGTCATTAGTACGGCCAGAAGATGCAAATGTATGCATCTAATATTTTCTTCAAAAAAAAATGATGGCAGACCAAATGGGTACGGGAGGGCACAGTAACTTTTTGTACAAGGGTGCAAGGAATTGAACACAAGACAACTATGACTAGCCAGTGTGGTTTGAGGGGAAATTCTGAAGCAATGTAATCAACTTACCTTGTATCAATTAGCTCCTAAACGCTCAAAATATTATCCTCAAACATCCTAATATCAAAAAATTTCGCAAAAAAGGATTCCATTCTTTTTTTCGTTGGTGTAGAGAATCAATTTGAAGTATATATTCTAACTTCAACTTTGGGTATAAAATGGTGGGAAAATGGTGTAAATATGAAAATCATACTTACATGTCTTTCTGAAGCATTAGTGTCCTGCCCCCTTGTAGCTGCAGTCTGTGAACCTTCTGATGCGTAACCGTAAGAATCAGGTTTCCTTGTAGGCACAGGCTGTCTCTGTTTGAAGCTGTCAGACTGTTGTTGAAAGCCGCTTGTTTGTTGATCAAAGCTACTGGATCGTGAATAAACACCAGATTGTTGGTCAAAGCTAGTAGTCCGTGAATAGGCGTTCCTTCTTGGTGGTGGCAGAGGAACTCTAGGAGGTATTCTTTGGCGTCGGCTGAAGCAGAAGAAGAATTGAATAAACTGGTCAAACACATGTTATTGCTGAGACCTCAAAGCATAGTTCTAATTGACTCAGCATGGTGCTGGACAACCATCTAGTACCCTAAGAGTTGAAGATCAAGGGTTGCCTTGTACTGTTCCGGGATTTCCATCAATGCTGACAATGCAAATTCCGCCTCTTTTCTATCAGGTGCTATGTTCTTTGACATAATTTCCGTGAAATTCACAAACTGCATAAGATCAAGTCATCAAGTGTTCTTCCATGCATCTGATATTGCAAACCAGAAAAACCAATTAAAAGATCAGATGCAACAATGCAATCTTCAAGATAATCACCTGGAAATTGTCAAATGAGCGAGCAGGAATATTGTCGTCAAACTGATGCATCATGTCCCATGGTCCATCACCAACCCCAACAAGCACAATAGATAAGGGAAACTGGCTGCAGTTTTTTTAAGAGAGATTACTTTGTGTGTACTTTATCTAGGAAATTTGACTTGGCAAAGCATGAAAGTTTTGCTTCGAAGTCTGGATCAAGTACCTAGCCTTCACTATAGCATCAATTGTATCCCGCTCCTGTGGACTTAACTGCCCAGATTGTGTATCAACACTTCGGGTAACCTATTAACACAAGTTATACCCATCCCATATGAGCAATACTAGACGATAGTTTTCCTGACAGCCATCTAATGATTGGAACAAACAAGGTGACTCAAGAAGGCACAACTTCGTAAAACTGTGACGGACCTGTCCATCAGCAATTATCAGAAGAACATGATACTGGCCACCGGTGTTGTCCACAATCCCAATTGCTGTCTCAATTATTGGAGCAAAAGATGTTGGTCCTGTTGAACGTTTAATAAATCCATGTGATTTCAGTATGCATTCTTTCTTTCTTTTCCTTTTGAGGGATATTGTAGTTAGCAAGTTCAATAACAATTCTATTTCTTTCTCGCTCTTATGAAAATATTAGCATTAAATGATCATTCAAACAAACCAGCTAATCGAAGAGTTGGAACAATTTCTCTGTATCTTTCTAACGCCTCTTCAAATCCATTGCATGGACGATTCTCTGGATAAAAGCTGAATACCTCCTGGTCATGGGTTGATGCTGCCAGAAGAAAACAGAAGCACTTGATCAAAAGTCATTTACAAATTCTGTTGAAAACCCATTAAGTGATCGATGGAAAAAAAAGAATACAGAATGATTAACTTACCATCACCAAATCCAAAGCAGGGAATTAAATTATCTTCATCAAAAGCCGAAAGTGTCCTTCCAAAAATAGATATGGCTTGCTCATATGGGTTTGGAGTGTTTCCAATATCATGCAGACAGCGGCGGTTAAAAGAAAGTTTGCCTTACATTGAAAAAGTTTAGCAAGTTAATGGAAAGTTGTGATCTGACATATGATGACTCCCAGATATAAAATTAACATGGGACTCATCTTCCTACAATAAAATGGCCGCATTGCCAACTTCTCCTTTTCTTTAGAGAAATTCCTTTGCCTAATATGGTTTCGCTTGATAAAGGGATGTGTATTCCACTATTCATAAATTAGGATGTCTCCTTAGGTCAAAGGGCCACATGAACACTAGATACACAAGAAAGCTTTCTCTTGGGGACTTACAGAAAATGAAATAGATAAATTGACATGTCATTGACAACACTTATTGAATTTTGTTCAATTACAACAAACCACAAGCTAAGAAATATGAGCAAGCAAGTTTGAAAGGGAGGTTTGTCCTAATGGCAGGCAGATCAATGTCCAATCTAGCTGCTACAGCGCTAATAGGCACCAGTAAAAGAAAAAATTTAAAGAAACACATATATGCACCCAAAGTAAAGAAGTGGGGAAAAAATCAGCTGCTAACCTGTCCATTCGTTGCTTTTTGTAAAATCAATGCCTACGATAAGATTTGAAGATTCAAGACCTGCCTGTGCCAAAGCTTCAGTCACCTGTCACAGTATAAAAGGTGTATTTTAAATCTGAAGTTCAAAACATTTGAAGATGAGAGATTGTGCAAGTATATTGCAAATGTCCACTGAAGCTGCGGAACGAAGTGAAAACCCATGCATAAATTGAATATAATTACAGGCATATGTCTCATTTCAGTTGTAAAAACTGAATATTGTTTGTTGACATGATAGTGATGACACTATAGCACCACCTGAATATTACATTGTTATCTTCTGCATGAAAAACAAGAAGAAATTTTGGTGTTTGATTGTTATAATCTTTCAGCTCAGCAAGCTCACAAACTTGATTGCAGGTATCAAGCTCTTTACTGAAATGCACTGCTGGAGAAAATAATGTGCAGGAAAAGCAACTTTTACCATTAATACACCTTGGACTAGGAATTGCACAATACAGAAAAACTGCCCAAGATCAACACCAAAGTCAAAAGAAGTGCACTTAGTTAATATCATTGAAGTCACCAAGCCTTTTTGATGGACTGGAAGCAACAAAATCTGTATAAATAAGTTGTACGGCTTGTCATATTTCAACTAGGCTCTACGAATACTAACCATTCAGTACTTTAGTGACTACTCACTTTGCCACATTGTAAAACAAGGGAACCGTGTACCAAAAACTGATGCAATTTAAGTGAGCATGATTATTGCAGCCTGCAGGTGACTTGAAAAAGGTCAAGCTTGCAGAAAATATTTTATCTAGCAAGATAGCTGTACCTGCTAATGAAATTTATATTGGTTTCCAAAAGAGGATACTAAAAATACAACTCTGGTTGAAATTCTTATGGATGAAAGCAATCCTACCAGTAGTGTCTAGTCCAAAATTTACCAGATGATTGAACACAAATAAATGATAAACCAATTATATAGTTGAAAACTGCACATTAAATGTTTGCAGTGTAGATGATAGACTTAGGCCAATTCAGACATACTTGACTCAGTGAGCGGTAGTCGTCACCAATCCTGGAATACTTCCTCTGCAACCTGACCTGTGCTTCTGGCTGCACATTGGTATCTGCAGAAGGGGCGTACCTTGCGCCGTAGCTGGACGAGGTATTTCCAGAATATCTCGAGTTGTATCCAGAAGATGAATTCCCATAATCATATGGATAATTATATGAAGGCTTGGAGTCCTTTTGCCCCATTCCTCCAATTATATCTATGGTCTATGGATAATTCCGTTAACACTCAGCTAATCTTCCTGGTAAATGGTAGAAACAAAATTTAGTCACTATTGTACGCCAGTTGGAACCAAAGCAGAGGATTTTATTGCATATATAAGGGAATCTTCAAGATCTTATAAAACTTTAATCCATCAATTAAATGCAAACTTCTTTTACTTTAACGGATTCCTAATTCAGGTGAGGTGATTCACTGTCCATAACTCCAAATATAGGCATAAATCCTACTTAAAACAACCACAGGATCGTACCCACATTACCTCCTCAAGATTGACACGCAATATTAACAATCGAAACAAGAGAACTACTACATGAGCATCGAAAATATCGAAGGGCACAGGGCACTACACGAAATTAGGCTACGACCTACTAAAATTATCAAAATTGTTTTTTTGAGCAAAATAGTATCAAATTATTAGGAACACGCAATGAACCCACCAAGAACTCGGCTTTGTCTCACACCCTCGCCAAAAACAAGAACAGAGAAGGGGCAGACTCGGCGGGGGGGATGAGAATCAGATGGGATAGAATTTCTCGATGAGTTAGCCCCGGGCAGAATTCTCCCACCAGACAGCACGAAACCAAATCCCCCCTCCAAATCAATCAGCGACCCACATGGGGGACTCACCCTGCTCTGTCCAAGAACGCGCGCCACGCCTCCGCCCCGCGACGAGGAAGCCGAGGAAGACGACGAGGGGCGAGCGGTGAGGTGAGGCCAGCCAAGTGGATGTATACCATGTGTATGCACTCAGCTAACGATGATGATACAATAATATGCTCAAGAAAGAAGAACAAAAAGACCGTGCCCCGGTCAAGTCAATCGCTGCAGCGGCAGGCAATGCGGTGGGAGTGGAGGGAAAGATTTCTTGTGTGCTTGCTCCTGTCTGACTCACTCATGGAAAACGATGTAGGAAGCTTCGGACGACGGAGAGAAGGATGGTTGGTGGGCAATGTATATCCTGTATACAGGAGAGATTTGTTAAAATACCACTCCGTAGGTGTGGCCTCATCCAAATAACACTCTCTTCGCTGAGCTCGTCAAAATACCACCCAATACAGTACGACCTCGTTGCTTTGCCATCTGCGGTGGCTTAGGGATGGCAATTTTACCAATGGGTTCGGATACCCACGGGTACCCAACCTGATGGGTTCGGGTATGTGTGTGGATTCATACCCATGGAATGTTTTGGGTTCGGATTCGGGTATGGTTTTCGGGTTTTTGGTTCGGGTTTATTTTTACACCCATGGATACCCATGGGTACCTGGAAAAATAATGAAATTAAATATAATATAACATGATATCATATGTTAATAATAAATATGTATTGATGAAAGGGTAAAGTGTAAATATAAATTTATTTATTTAAAGTTGATGAAAGGTTTAGAGTTGAAATTGATTAATGTTATATATATTGTATTCAATATAGAGATATAGACTTATTATATATTTCGGGTTCGGGTATGGGCATGGGTTTATACCTATGAAAAATTCGGGTTCGGGGTATAGGTTTCGGGTTTTGGGTATGAGGAGGGTGTACCCGAAGGTACCCGACCAGATTGCCATCCCTATGGTGGCTGAAGGGCAAAATATGGGGTGAATTGACGGTGCTGCCTCTATCTCATGGTCCGGACGCCGGCTAGCCGGCTAGACCCGAGCCATGCCACCACGACTCATCCCACCGACCTGCTCCCTCCGTCGACCACGACGGCGACCTCGGAGACGAGCTCGGCGGCGGCAACTAGGAGACCAAGTGCCTGCCTCTCGTTGGCAATCGCGGCGGCGAGGTCGGCTGCGGCGACCGCGGCAACGAGCTCGGCTGTGGCAACCACGACGGCGAGCTCAGCGGCGACGAGCTCAGTGACGGCAACCACGACGGAGTTCTTGAGTTGATTTCACATTCGAAGACGAGCCTGCGAAGACATTTTCAAGTGCCGAAGGAATCAACAGCACATATTTGCTTGATTTTTCATTGCGTTTGAATTTCTGGTTGGTTTTTGTGCTAAGCTCATTAGGCAGATTCCGAGCAATATATATGTGTTACAATTATGCGCAATGTAAATTCTGGGCAATGTATATGTTCTAAGAAATGGGAAGCAATGCAAATTGGTGTTGAAAACAGGAACTGAAGCAATGTTTGCTGACCTTGGTCACTTCGATGTGAGAGCTGTTCAGGTATTGAAGCAGCCTCCAATTCTTAGCCTTTTCATTTTTAGCCTTTTCATTTTTATGGATGCATGCACAGACAAACTAATGGACATGGAGAAAACAGACTCTGAGCAATGTATATGTGCTAAGCAATGTATGTGATAAAATTATAAGCATTGCATGTGCATGCTGTTTGAATATTTAAACAGATAAATGCATTTCTGCTTTGATATGTAAACTCTTGTGTCAATCTCAATAACACTACCGGAACACCTCCTAAGGACCTCAGCCTTCCACCTATACAATAAACGGGAAGCTCTCTCCCCAACTACCAAACAATTCTTTCAGGGCCCTTTGTTGTCCCTTCCAAACAACATCATACGAAATTGTTATGTTGTAATCATCTTGCCTTCATCCCATGCAATATCGTTTGACTTCGAGTTCATCTTCACTCACGCACTAGTTCTAGGGTTTCAAGCACAAAAGGGGAAAAATCGAATCCATAAGAACACCAACATGCAAATCCAACAAAGAGCACACGGGCGTCGAAGTCGCAGGACTCACCTTCTGGTAGCTGCCGCCGAGCTTGCCGTCGGGATCACCGTCGCCGTCGCTGGAGAGAGCAGAAGGGGATCGGGGCAGTGGACTGGCTCGTGTTCTGGCTGGTTTGGGTTGGGACCACGCGGTCTAGCCCTTGCGGGACCATGAGACAGGGGGCAGCATCGTCAGTTCACTCCATATTTTGCCCTCCAGCCACCGCAGATGGCAAAGCAGCGAGGCCACACTGTATCGGGTGGTATTTTGACGAGCTCAGCGAAGAGGGTGTTATTTGGGTGAGGCCACAACTACGGAGTGATATTTTGACAAATCTCTCATGTATACAGAGCTTTCCATGTGTTTTTTGTACATCAAAATATGAAAATATCTTTAAAAGTTATAAATATATTTAATTGGTTAATACAAATAGAAAATTAGAAAAAAAATTAATAGTTTCAAATTGACAATATTTTTTCTTTTTTTTTAACTCTTAACATAGAAGAATGATCTTAAAATTTTGTACATAAGTAGAGTAACAAATGAAGTACATATATTTTATCAAAAAAAAAAAAATGAAGTACATATATACATTTTTACATAATTTTACATCACTTCTGTTAGTTGATGTACATGGCGTATACACGAGATAGAATATGTCGCCTAGTAGGTGTGACATTGAGGTCCTCTTTGGTTTGCAGTTAGATACGGTTTTGTTTGATTGGGCTAAAATTGATCATTTTTGTATAGACTATTCGGTGTAACGTTTTGTAATATTTTTTCCGGAATTTTATAAGATTTTACTCAAATATCTCAATTTTTTAAACTTTTACGTACCTCATTTTGAAAGCCTTTATCAACAGTGAATCAAAGTGGGCCTGAATTGATTGAACATGAAAATCTAGACAAAATTGACAATATCGTAAAATTTTAAAATCATGAACTTAGGGATGAAATGGTCTTTTCCAAACTCTTAACGGTTTGACTGACGAAATTCGGTGAATGGTGGTACTTAAGGTATCAACATGCAAAGAAAGAGACAAGGAGGCTTAGAGCAAGCACAACAGGGGAGGCATCAGTGCTGGCCGGTGTCACACAGCGTGCGGGATGGGAAAATTTTCAAACGCTGATGCACATCGCGCCACACAGCGCGCGCGGGGCAGACGGGCGCACGCGATTAACCATGCAGATGGAGGCCCCTGATGCCACCCCTGCTGTGCATGCTCTTAGGAGTGGCTTAAAGGGATTTAATCCTACAAATACCTCTTCGGTTCGTTTTTACGAGAAGTAGTCTGTCCTTTGCTTTGCTTTGTTGTGTTGTAAACTAAACACGTCATACATCAGAAATTTACTTTAGTTCGTACATCAGAGATTTGAAGATGTTATCTTTTGTGACACTTGTTGCAAGTCCACACGGCATGCTCTGGAGCGCCATCCAATTTGTGCCATGCAACAAATAGGCACCCACGTTTTCTTAAAAGGAAATCCAAGCCTCTAATTTAGTTTGTGATGCAACCGTGGAACCTTTCAAATGTTGGAATTATTTAGTATTTTTGATAGCGGGACAAGGACTATTGCCATTCTCCTAGGAGAAAATACTCCGTATGCTGCTAGTTTGGAACTTACAAATTTGTCAGGTTTTAAATTTTTGTAGATTCTGTCAAATTCCAGTCTTTTAAAATTCTAATAGGTTTGAAAAGCTCAAATTTGGTCAAATTTTAAATCTAAAATTCAAGCGCTTTTGATTATTTTTGGTTCGATTTAGAATTTCAAATTCGCTTAGATTTTAAAATTTTCAGATTCGATCATACTCTATTTTTCGGAATCCAATAAGGTTTTAAAATTCTTTATTGCTTTTCTATTGTACATGCAGATAAATTCCTTTACTATTTAGCTTTGACGGCTAGAGTTTCGGTTCAACCACACTTGGGCAGTGGGCCTCATCCCATGCGCGCGCCACCAGGCCCAAGGCCGGCGGCGGCCCGTCTGGGGTTTCCTAACATGTTTGCGGTTGGAAGCAGCGATGCCTCGATCTCCCGGAGATGACGCAGAAGCTGCCTCATTAGCGCGCGAATGGCGAGAGGAGACGCAGGACACAGTCATCCTCCTCCTCCGCCTCGATCTCCTCCATTGTAGCGCCAGCGAGCACGAGCACTGAGCCGCCACTGACTGCTTCTTCTCCAAACCACGCCCAGTAGCTCGCCCTTCTCTCGCGCCAATCGTCAATCGACGCCGATCTCATCTCTCCCGTGCGCATGGCGGCGGCTGGATCCGTGCGCCTCCTCCTCCTCCTCCTCGCCTGCTCCTTCGCCGTGCTCGCCTCCGGCCAGAAGTCGTCGTACGTCGTGTACCTCGGCGGCCATTCCCATGGCGGCGGCGGCGGCGGGCTGGAGGAGGCGTACCGGCAGGCCACCGAGGCGCACTACGACCTCCTCGCCTCCGTCCTGGGAGAGTAAGCGTCGCCGTCGGTCGCACGATTCATCAATTTAACGCCTTGGGTTCCGCCCTCGATCGAGGCGAAGTGATCGATGACACTGTGCGTGCGTGCGTGCGTGTGGTGGGTGCAGCAAGGAGAGGGCGCGCGCCGCCATCTTCTACTCGTACGTGAAGAACATCAACGGCTTCGCCGCCGTCCTCGAGCCCCACGAAGCCGCGGAGATCGCCCGTAAGTTGGAGCTCATATCATCTCATGGCGAGTCGCCGTCAGATCTTTAAGTGCGTACGTGTCTCTCTCATGGCGGCGTGCGCGCGCGTGTTGCGTGCAGAGCTCCCCGGCGTGGTGTCGGTGTTCCCGAACAGAGGGCGGCGGCTGCACACGACGAGGTCGTGGCAGTTCATGGGGCTCGAGAGGGACGGCGAGGTGCCGCGGTGGTCGGCGTGGGAGGTGGCCAGGTACGGCGAGGACACCATCATCGGGAACCTCGACTCAGGTAGTATATTGCATTTCTTTTTCTTTTTTAAATGAAAGGCAGTGACTCTAGCATGAGGGGGATATTTAAGCCTTGTTTGTTTCAGATTAATTAAATTAAATTTTGTTATTTTTGTATAAGCCAAATGGTGTTTTCATAATTCTTTGAATTCTTTAAAACGTCTTTTGAAAGGGTCACAAATTTGTTATAGTAAAGCTCAACCCAGCTTTAAACTGAAACAAATAAGGCCTAAGCCAGAAACAAAACACAAGAAGACAATAATCACCTCCTCTTTACTTTCTTCGGGATTCTCATATCCCCCTCGTCGCCGTGCGCCCTCCCCTTGCCGCCACATCCCGCCTAACATCGCCTTGCTACTGCGCCCCTCCTCTCGCCATCGCAACCCGCTCTTCCTTGTCTCGCCTCCGTGCCCTAACCCTCCCTGTCTCACCTCTAGGGCCCACCTTGTCTCTAGGCCTTTGCCTCGCCGGTCTGTAGATGTGTCTGTGGTGGCCAGGAGCAAGCTGTTGAGCGTGGGTCAGGGTTCAGCCATGTTGATGACTCCACCGCGGTGTGGCAACTCCGGTGGGGTCAAGTTGATCTCATAGGAGTGCGATGGAAACTTCTTATTTGTATTAGAAGATTTTTTTGAACATAGAACATGATGTCTCATTGGTTGTTTAATCAAGTTTCATCAGTAGATTAGCTAAGTCTTATTGGTCATTTTTCAATAGCTAAGTCTCATTAATCATTTTTCAATTTTCACCAATATTTTAGCCAAGTTTCATTGATCCTCATCAAGTTTTATGGATATATTCTCAAGGCTCATCAGTACTGTTCCTAAATTTCCTAAATTTCTACATAAACTATTCAAGTTTTCATTATTTTTCACCCATCTGGTATCAATTTATTGTTAAGATTCATCGGTAGTCCCCGAATCTCAACAGAGTTTGTTCAAATTTCATCGGTTTGCTCATGTTCTCATTTATATGTTGTCTAGTTTCAGTAGTTATTTTTTAAGTTTTTATAATAAAGTCAGCATGATGTGATGCATCCGATAGAATGGCGCTCATAGGACATTCGATTCCAGAGCTTCACTTGTTTTATTGATCATTTTTAATATGAATACGGACAGTGGATAAAATAATATTTCATATGTCAAAAGTTCATATCATATTTGGGTTCGTTTTTTTTTGTCACATATGCATATAAGAATATGTATAAATGAATAAAATTTGCATATGTACATATCTAAACTGTATTCATACAATCATATCTTTTCGACATGGATACGAATACGTACATGGAGTCAGACTGATGATTTGTATCTATTTCACACCCCTCTGTCAATCTGCATTTCTTGCAGTCCCCTATGGTCACTTTTGTTCATCTCGTGATGTTTTATTATCTTAACACGACATATATTGTTGATGTTTGCGAAGGCGTATGGCCGGAGTCACCGAGTTTCAACGACGGCGATCTCGGCCCGATCCCGGACAACTGGAAGGGGATCTGCCAGAATGAGCACGACCCCGGGTTTCAATGCAACAGGTGATTTCCAAGCTATGATTTTAGTTGCGGTTTAACCAAATGTTCCCGTACGTGTAGCTCGTTCCTTCCGATTTAACTGCATGTACTGATTTTTATTTATAGATTTTTGTCTTGTTGATTCGTGGTTTAGTTTGATTTTGTTTGGTCGAACCAAAATATAATATATTTATAAAGATAATTCAGTATAACATTATGTGATAATTTTTTAGTTTTTGTGAGATTTTTAAATATTTTAAAAAAATTAAAATAAATTTTTAACCTTTTCATGTCTCTTTTAACGGTCCTTAATTTTTAGCTCAACCAAATAGGACCGTGAACCACGTAGGCAATTGTGTGGAAACATTTATGAATATATAGATGATTATACCATCGCTTCTGCTCCACGGCATCGTCACGACAAATTAGTGTTTGGACAAAAAGTTTTTCTGACATCCCATTAAGGATTCACAGAAATACCTCGGATAGTACACAATCTTTTCTACTTGAACTAATTTAGCAAGTTTACGTGTAAGATATCCAGCATCCGATGTTCGTACAGCAGTATGCCCTCGCCACGTGGCTGGCCGACAGCTGGGCCCGTGGGAGGTGCCGGCGTGGGCTGGCGATTGCCCCGCAGCCGCTCCCATATACTATTGTCTTGATATTTTTGTATATTGTAAAAAGGATCATTTCTTTTTCTGATCATTGAGCGTCATTCGTATAACTTCGTATAATGTATGCTATACGAAGTTATTACGCGCTATGTAGATTACAGATTGAAAGTGCATAATAAAGAATGACATCCTCAACTTCCATTCAATTGCACAGATGTAATACTTTCTCGGTGGCACAAGATCATTCAATTTTTAACTTTTTCATGTCTCTTTTAACGGTCCTTAATTTTTAGCTCAACCAAATAGGACCGTGAACCACGTAGGCAATTGTGTGGAAACATTTATGAATATATAGATGATTATACCATCGCTTCTGCTCCACGGCATCGTCACGACAAATTAGTGTTTGGACAAAAAGTTTTTCTGACATCCCATTAAGGATTCACAGAAATACCTCGGATAGTACACAATCTTTTCTACTTGAACTAATTTAGCAAGTTTACGTGTAAGATATCCAGCATCCGATGTTCGTACAGCAGTATGCCCTCGCCACGTGGCTGGCCGACAGCTGGGCCCGTGGGAGGTGCCGGCGTGGGCTGGCGATTGCCCCGCAGCCGCTCCCATATACTATTGTCTTGATATTTTTGTATATTGTAAAAAGGATCATTTCTTTTTCTGATCATTGAGCGTATATTCTCCTCCCTCAGAATAGTGGTGGTGACACTGATTTTTTTTTTCTCTTCCATTTCGTGCAGGAAACTGATCGGTGCTCGCTACTTCAACAAGGGGTACGCGGCGGCGGCCGGCGTCCCGCTGAACGACGCGCTGAAGACGCCGCGGGACGACATCGGGCACGGCACGCACACGCTGGCCACCGCCGGCGGCTCGCCCGTGCGCGGCGCCAGCGCGTTCGGCTACGGCGGCGGCACGGCCCGCGGCGGCGCCCCGCGCGCGCGCGTCGCCGCGTACCGCGTCTGCTTCCCCCCCGTCAACGGCAGCGAGTGCTTCGACGCCGACATCCTCGCCGCCTTCGAGGCCGCCATCCACGACGGCGTGCACGTCGTCTCCGCCTCCGTCGGCGGCGATCCCAACGACTACCTCGACGACGCCGTCGCCATCGGCTCCCTCCACGCCGTCAAGGCCCGCGTCGCCGTCGTCTGCTCCGCCAGCAACTTCGGCCCCGACCCCGGCACCGTCACCAACGTCGCGCCGTGGATCCTCACCGTCGCCGCCAGCACCACCGACCGGGCCTTCCCGGCCTACGCCGTCTTCAACCGCCTCAGAGCCGAAGGCCAGAGCCTCTCCGAGACGTGGCTCCGCGACAAAAGCTTCTACCCCATGATCGCCGCCGCCGACGCCGCCGCCCCGGGCAGCTCGCCGGCCGACGCGTAAGCCGATCATCTCGTAGACTCGTAACAACCTTGGAGGCTTGGACACTGACCACTGTGCGTGTGCAGTGAGGTGTGCGCTCTGGGGGCACTGGACGCGGAGAAGGTGAGAGGGAAGATCGTGGTGTGCGTGAGAGGGGAGAACCCGAGGGTGGACAAGGGGGAGGCCGTCCGGCGAGCCGGCGGCGCCGGGATGATCCTCGTCAACGACGAGGGCTCCGGTAAGGGCATCATCGCCGACCCGCACATCCTCCCGGCCGTGCACATCAACTACGCCGACGGCCTCGCCCTCTTCGCGTACCTCAACTCCACCAAGTAATTAGCTAAGAAAACCTCGTCTTCAACTCGAAAAAGATCAATTTTTCCCTTCAAATTTGAAGAAAAATTCAAAAAAAACAATTTTTTCCTGCAAATTTGAGAATGTTTGATGGGTAACGTGTGTTTGTGGTAAGGGCTCCGATGGGGTTCATCACGAAGGCGAGGACGGCCACCGGCGTGAGGCCGGCGCCGGTCATGGCTTCGTTCTCGTCGCAGGGGCCCAACACGATCAACCCCGAGATTCTCAAGGTGGCTTTCGAGTTCAAAATTTTGTTTTGAATTTCATGTTGGCATGGTGAATTTTGATCTTGTGTGGATTTTTGCAGCCGGACGTGACGGCCCCAGGGGTGAGCGTCATCGCGGCGTGGAGCGGCGCGGTGGCGCCGTCGGACCGGCCGTACGACCCGCGCCGCGTCGCCTTCAACGCGCTCTCCGGCACGTCCATGTCGTGCCCGCACGTCTCCGGCCTCGCCGCCCTCATCAAGACTGTCCACCCCGACTGGAGCCCCGCCGCCATCAAGTCGGCGATCATGACCACCGGTGAGCTCCAAACCTCGCCGCCGCCGGCGAACACTACGGCTGACGAGCTGTTTGCTTCTTCTTGCGCATGCAGCGACGGAGATGGACACGGAGAGGAACCCGATCCTGAACTCCTCCATGGCGCCGGCGACGCCGTTCGGCTACGGCGCAGGCCACGTCTTCCCGAGCCGCGCGCTGGACCCGGGGCTCGTCTACGACATGGCCGCCGGCGACTACCTCAACTTCCTCTGCGCGCTCGGGTACAACGCGACAGTGATGGAGCTCTTCAACGGGGCGCCGTACCGGTGCCCCCGCAGCCCCGCCCGCGTCGAGGACCTCAACTACCCGTCCATCACCGCGTACGATCTCGCCGCCGGCGGCCCGGGGACGGCGGTGCGCCGCCGCCTCAAGAACGTCGGGCTGCCGGGCACGTACAAGGCCGCCGTCGTCCGGGCGCCGGAGGGCGTGCAGGTGACGGTGACCCCGGCGGAGCTGGCGTTCCGGGCCGTGGGTGTGGAGAAGGAGTTCCAGGTGAGGTTCGCCGTGAGGGACGCGGCGGCGGCCGTGGACTACGCGTTCGGCGCCATCGTCTGGTCCGACGGGACTCACCAGGTGAGGAGCCCCCTCGTCGTGAAGACGCAGGAGGGGTGATGGATTGGAGATTGCGAGGCTTAGCTGGAAGGTTTTAGAAGGTCATCATATGTAGAGCAAAATTAGGCATGTACCGGATTTCATCATTGCTAGTAGACAATCGTGGTGTTTGGCTGTTTGCGATAAACGGTATAATAATGTAACAGCAAAATAAAAAATTTATTGTTTCTGTCTTTGGACTTGTGCATGTACAGCGTTTTTACTCTTTTTTATTCTTTTAGGAAAATTCCAAATAATCTTGGTGACTCGATACTAGGAGCCAGAGGTGAGCATTCGGTATATACGGTATTTTTTGTTCTATATTTTTATTTATAAATTTCGGCATTTGAGATTTGGGTACCGAAAATTTATAGAAAAAATCTCCTACCGAAACTGAAATACCGAAATAATTTGGTTTGGTGTTTCGGCATTTTAGTATATATCAATTTTTTCAACAAGATACATAAAAAGAATATGAGAAGCAAATCAAAGACTTAAAAAAACTATGTAGAAGTCCCGGGAGACGTCGAGAGGGAGCAGCATGGCTGACGACATGGTTGTGCGGGCAACGCCACCACGTAGGAGAGAGGGTGTATCATCGCCTACCGCTGCGTCTGCAGGGAGCGGCTGTGGCGCGCCGCCGTTGACCGATCTTGCGTTCTCTCGATGTATGCATGGATGTACGCATAAATTCATGTGACACTTACTCATTTAATTAAAAGTAGCGATGCGTTCTCTCGATGGGCCGGTCAGGTTGTAAATTGTAATTATATATATGCATCACAATGGTTATTTACCGCGCTGCAATCTTAATTAACAGGTTGTATATGTCCACACGCATTAACATGGAGGGGAGGATATTGGAGCGTATTTTTAAGAGAGCTACATAATACTCCTACTTCTATACGGAGTCCTGAATTTATTCCACCGCGCGGTCCAGGCAGACGTTTCATATGTATAAGTATGTATGATTGGGGCATACGTGCCTGCCCCGCCCTATTTATAATGTATTGTGCTAGTCTGTTAGTTCTAGTCTAGGAAGAATTAGAAAAATTTATTATCAAGATTTATAATGGAAGAATAAAAATTAATTCTGTGTATATATGGGCAAGAGTCCATGCATGGTCTCTATGGATGCTAGTCTGTTAGTTCTAGTCTAGGAAGAATTAGAAAAAATTAGGAAGATTTATAATGAGAGAATAAAAATTAATCCCATATATATGTATATATGGGCAAGAATCTGTGGTCTATACATATCGAGTTGTGGGCAAGATTTTGTGGTCTATATGTATCGAGTCAAGAGTCAGTGGTCTATACATATCGAGTCAAGAGTCTGTGGTCTCTATGTTTATAAATATATGGGCAAGGGCAAAAGTTCGTGGTCTATACGCATCGAGTTGTGGGCAAGAGCCAGTGGTCTATACGTATCGAGTCAAGAGTCTGTGGTCTACGTATCGAATCAAGAGTCCGTGGTCTCTATGTATATGTATATACGTGGTCTATACGTATCGAGTTATGCGTAAGAGCCTATGGTTTATACTTATCGAATCAAGAGTCCGTACATGACATATGGATGGGCACATAAGGTTGGTGCAATTTTTTTTTTCTATCCACTTCTGCGGTCCATGTCGTGCCCGCACGTCTCCGGCCTCGCCGCCCTCATCAAGACTGTCCACCCCGACTGGAGCCCCGCCGCCATCAAGTCGGCGATCATGACCACCGGTGAGCTCCAAACCTCGCCGCCGCCGGCGAACACTACGGCTGACGAGCTGTTTGCTTCTTCTTGCGCATGCAGCGACGGAGATGGACACGGAGAGGAACCCGATCCTGAACTCCTCCATGGCGCCGGCGACGCCGTTCGGCTACGGCGCTGGCCACGTCTTCCCGAGCCGCGCGCTGGACCCGGGGCTCGTCTACGACATGGCCGCCGGCGACTACCTCAACTTCCTCTGCGCGCTCGGGTACAACGCGACAGTGATGGAGCTCTTCAACGGGGCGCCGTACCGGTGCCCCCGCAGCCCCGCCCGCGTCGAGGACCTCAACTACCCGTCCATCACCGCTTACGATCTCGCCGCCGGCGGCCTGGCGACGGCGGTGCGCCGCCGCCTCAAGAACGTCGGGCTGCCGGGCACGTACAAGGCCGCCGTCGTCCGGGCGCCGGAGGGCGTGCAGGTGACGGTGACCCCGGCGGAGCTGGCGTTCCGGGCCGTGGGTGTGGAGAAGGAGTTCCAGGTGAGGTTCGCCGTGAGGGACGCGGCGGCGGCCGTGGACTACGCGTTCGGCGCCATCGTCTGGTCCGACGGGACTCACCAGGTGAGGAGCCCCCTCGTCGTGAAGACGCAGGAGGGATGAAGACATATCAAGGAGAGCTGGAAGGTTTTAGGAGGTCATCATATGTAGAGAAAAATTAGGCATGTAACGGATTTCATCATTTGTTAGGCCATCCTCGATGCAAAACGCTTATAGCAGGTGCTTAAGAAGAGAGAGTGCTGCCACATCTTTAAGCTTTTATGGAGAAAAACTTATTTTCAATGCATAGAAGCTTATATGGATGCTTAGGTACTCTCTAAGCGCCTCTCTCAGCATGGTGCTTAATTAAGCATCCATACCCCTCTCTAAGCACCCATGCAAACACCTTCTCTATCCTACATGGCAAAAAAACCTGGTTTTTTCTTTAAGCACTTGTCTAAGCATCTGCATTAGAGATGGCCTTAGGAGACAATCGTGGTGCTTGCGATCAGCGGTATAATAATTTAACACCAAAATAAAAATTCATTGTTTTTGTCTTATGACTTGTTCAGCGTGTTTGGATCGCAGCCGCCGTGCGCCGTGCCAAGGGTTGGCGAGCAGCCGCGTGCCAAGGGTTGGCGAGCCGTCGAAATTTGGCGTTCGTTTGGATTCTTGCCGTCGGTTGGCTCGCCCTCGAAACCGCGCCGGCGCCCGCGCACAGTAAACGTGGAGACGAGCGTTGGCGAGGGCGGCGGATTTCTTCGCCAATGCGAGCGACGGCGCTCCCTCGCCCACGGCTCGCCAACCCTTGACACGGCGCGCGGCGGCCGCAATCCAAACACGCCCGTTGCCTCGTTGCCGGCGGCTCAGCGCTAGCCAACGACCAGCCCACGGCCCACCGGTACAATGAGCCCACGAGCCTAGGCCATGACCCCATGACCATGTTACCAAAATCTTTACCTCGTTGGACTTAGGCCAGGGTTCTTTTCAGCGTTGAGTTTTATTGTAGCAAAACTTGAGAGTACTCGAAAAAGTGGTATAAAGAGGCTGAAAAATAATAAAAAATAGGTTTAAGATCTTTGATATGAACACTAAAAATCTTGAAAAAATCGTTACAAATTATTACAACATATAGGATATATAAAAATAACAAAGTTTGATACAGTAAAACTCAACTCAACTTTACGCTGGAAAGAACAAGGCCTATGGCAGTAAGGTAAGGTAAATAAAATGTTACGGTATATTAAAATAAAAAATGTTGCCGCGTTTTTAACCAAATATTACATCAAAATAATAAAAAAGTTGCGGTAATCAACTATTGCACCAAATCAAACGATGTTACAGTATATTAAATAAAATGTTGTAATATTTTAAAACCAAATGTTGCATTAACAAAATGGTGACATATTTTGAACCAAATGTTGCACCGAATTGGACACTATTGCAGTACGTTAAAACTAAATGTCATGTGTGTTAAACAGAAATGTTGCAATATGTTGAATCAAATGTTGCATTACTTAAAATCAAAATGTTGCACCAAATCATATTGTGTTGACTACAAATGCTGCACCGTTGGTGATGATGAACATGTATGACCTTCCTCTTCCTCATCTCGGCATGGAACTTCTAGTCCACATGCTCATCCGCTCCGCTGCCATCCTGTCATACGAATATACGAGTCTCCCGAACGAGCTCTTCCATTCATGGGCTTGAAAGCCAAACCCGATGAGCCCCAGGTCAGACCCAACAAATATAACGTGGGAGCTCGTCGAATCTAGAGAAGATGGAGATGTGGAAGAAGATGTAGTTTAGGCTTGAAAGTTGGTCCTAGTGCATTTGAAACATGGGTTCTGTCCTACTGAAATGTTGGGTTTTGCATGCTAAAACATTTACAATTTTCTGCACTGAAACATTTGTTTTGCAACATTGAGACGTTTGGTTATGCCTGTTGAAACATTTGTTCCTACACATTTAAATATTTTTAATAAATTTTGAAACATTTCTATCTTTTGTTCTACTAAAACATATGTTTTGCTTTACTGAAACGGTTGGTTATGCTTGCCGAAACATTTAGTTTACCTACCGAAATAATTTTTAATAAATGTTGAAACATTTATATTTGGTTGTACTTAAACATTTGTTTCACCCTGCCGCAACATGTGGTTATATCTGCTGCAACATTTGGTTCCACATGGTAAACATTTTTAATAAATATTATAACATTTATGTTTTCTCAGCTAAAACATTTGGTTTGCCTGGTAAAACATTTGTTTATGTTTGTTGGAACATTCTTGTCGAGACATTTATATACTAAAATATTTGGCTCTGTTGGTAGTTCTATTTATTAAAATAGCATTATGTTCTCATTTTATTTTTTTTTACTGGTGTTCAATCCGTAGCCACTCCAATTGTTGTATAAGAAACTCTTAAGAGCTGGGAGTAGGGTGGGTCCGTAACATCATGTATGTATATATAAATACATGGCATATGGATGGACACGCCGCTAAGGATGCAAGTGGGTTGATTCACGGGTACCCGCGAGTCCGCTTACTTTATTAAAATATACTAAGTTTCACAGTGCTTAGTGTATTTCAGTGAAACAAGCGGACTCGTGGGACATAAGGGTGATGCAACTTTTTCTTTTTTCTATCCACTTCGCGTGCCACGTACAGGCTGTTACTAATTTCCTTCCCGCGCGCGAGGCCGTGCTCGTGTCCACTCCAAACTCTGGAGTCCAGACTTGCTACTTTCTGGCCCGCTCTCAGCCACGCCCGAGCGCACATAGAGTATATAAGGATTAAGGAAGACGCAGCGCCGGCGATCGCCAGCCACATTGTCGGTTCTCTCCCGAGACGCGAGACGCGCGAAGAAGAGCGAGCTAGGGGGGGTGTGGGAGTCGACGATGGCGGCGGAAAAGAACAACGCCGCCGCCGCCGGCGTCATCGGCGAGGTGAACGCGATCGTCGGCGAGGTGGGGATGGTGGAGCCGGAAGAGCACGCCGGCGGCGGGGAGCAGCCCCGCCAGGTGACGGAGAAACCGTGGAGCGCGGAGGAGGACGAGGCTCTCCGGCGGCTGGTGCTCCGGCACGGCGCGGACAACTGGCCCGCCATCGCCGGCGAGATGCCGGGGCGGACGGGCGATTCGTGTCGCCTCCGGTGGGAGCAGCTGCCGCCCCCACTCCCCTCGCCGGCGAGGGAGCTCGTCGAGCTGGAGCTGCTCCCTATCAACACCGCCTCGGCCTACGACGACGGCGCCGCCGCGGCCTACGGCAGGGGCATGCACGTCGGAGCCGACGACCCTCTCACCGAGCTCAGGCTCGGCCCGCCGCCGCTTCAGGCCGTATAGTCAGTGGAATTAAACCTGTAGTCCAAGTATTGTGGATCGATGCAGCCATGCAGGCGAGGTAATCAAGTCGAGGATGTTTCGACGTCCTCGCAGATTAAAGGTTCGCGTAGGTTGTCAGTACCAACGAATAGAGAGAGGATTCTTTTTCGAAGAGGCAAATCAATAAAATTCGTTTTGAGCGATAAATCATCAATGAAGTTTCAGTCTTGTGATTTCCTTGCTTGTTCGTAGTTAAGAAAGTTTTGCTCTTCTTGTAACGCAAATTTTCCAGTATTCAGCTATACGCTTGAAAAGTTGCATAGGGAGAATTCGGACAGAGAGTTTCTCTGAAATTCCTTCTTAGTACAAACACAGCTTTTGTGTGCATGGTCTTAATTGTGCTAAACTCGATCGAGCTCTTGCTCTGAATCAAAACACTATCTCCATCTCCATGTTTATCCGACGCTCGAATTTGTATCCGAATCTAATTATCCACATGTATATCCGTACGTATATAGCATCATGTGAATTCATAATTCTTTAGGCGGAGCAACAAATTATAATGGTTAAATATTATTCACGAGTAATGTTCGTATGTAATAAATATAAGAATAAACAAATATGTATCTCTATCCGATAATATTTGAATCTAATTTTGATATGCATCAATTTTATAAATATGAATATGGTTTAACCACTATCGGGACTGTCGACGATTAAGAACAATCTTCTCAAGTCAAGTTTATTTCTGAATAGCGGGACCAGAGAGTCCCTTTCTGCCGCACCTTGGCTTCCAAGATATCGAAGAGATCTTAATAAAAAGAGACAACAAAGAGATTTTTATATTTGTTCAAGGCTATTGTGCAAGGGCTATGAGAAATACTCGGATATACAGGATGAAGAACAAAGATGTGCTACGTGCAATGTATCAGAGTATGGTGCAGATGATCAATAGATCCATCTACCACCACGCAGGAGGGTGGTATTTATACTAACCTTAGGGACACAAATTCGGAAAGATAAACATATACATTAACTAATCTCTAGAATTATGTGACATATTGACACCGTCTTGGAACCCTAACATGATCCCTCGTCATGGCCGGGCCGTTGCAATGAGGAAGACATAGCCGCCAAGCCTCCCCAAGTCTTTTTCAACACACCACCATGTATGCCTAGCCTAAAAACACCACCATGTATGCCTAGCCTAAACGCACTGCCTATCATCTCGGGTAGCCATACGCCTACTAGCGATGGACAGAAAGGTACCCGAGGACTCAAATTGGTTGATACGGATTTATTCATCTTATCAACATATTTATTCTTTCCAAAGAGGGATGACTCAAATTGGTCAATGCAGTTTTATTGGTCTTGTCAACATATTTAGTAACTACCTTCCAACCAACATGGGCCATCAAACACACACAAAAATATGTCCATCCTTCTTGTGGCATGGAGAAAAGTCTTCCAAGGGAGGCCACAACCCTTGTCAACAAGGACACAATTTGTCGCCCAAGATTTGGGAGGGCTAGGAGTTTTAGATATGTAGCGTTTTGCCTTCGGCACAAGTGCAAGTCACCTGACAAGCTATGGATAGGATCTCCTCTTTATGACGATGTGGATCGGTCCTTATTTCCGAATGCCACCTGGGTAACGCTTAGAAATAGGCTATCCACCAACTTCTGGCATGACCATTGGCTTCAGGGGCCGTACCATGCATTTCCCCTTGCATCTTTAGAATCTCCACGATCAGAACTGTTTTGTGGATAAAGTCTTGTCACAGAACAACTGGACATGATCTTTAAGAGAAACCTTCACAGTGCAACTTATAGTCAAGCTCGTTACACTCTAAAGGCAAGCATCAAATCATCGCTCTCACACACCAGATATCCCAAATGACATCATCTGGTCGCACGCAACAGATGGGATCTACCCCTCCAAACCAATGTATCTTCTTCGGTTCCAAATCAGTATTGCGTGGCCAACCACTAGTTTTATTTAGATGGCTCATGCCAAAAACGACTAAGTTCTTGGATTGGGCTCCATGTCATCAGAGAATCCATACAGTAGATACTAGACACCTTGCCAAGGAGGGTTGGCCACATACGGTTTCTTGTCGCTTCTACGGGTTCGCTTTGGAGACGGCTAATCACATATACACCATCTACCATTTTGCTCAGCAAGTCTACCCTCCCCTCGTGGCTCGTGCTATGGTGAGAGACACGAACAAGAAGATCCTTCCTTCACGGAGATGCAAGCTAAATGGCATGGTAATCCTTGTTGTTTGGAACACTTAGAAAAAACAAAAACGTTCACAAAGACGCATGTTCAATGTCATGGCCATTTTTGTTGTTTGGAATTTTTTTTTGAAGGACTGGCAGGTAGGGGTGGGCATTCGGTTTTTTCGGTTCGGTTTATCAAGTATTTAAAAAATTCGGTATCTGGAAAATGGGTACCAAAATTTTGCTAAGAAAACCTACTACCGAAAACCGAAATACCGAATTATTTCGGTACGGTATTTCAGTATTTCGATAATACTGAATTATGTATAGCAAGCAAATACATACATAGATAGTAAACAGTGGCAGCAGATATCATTCAGCAGTAGATTTCATTCAGAAACAGATACATTCAGCACCAGATTTCATCAATAAACAGTGGCAGCAGTAGCATAGATATTAGATAGTAGATACATTCAGATTTCACTCAGCAACAGAGCAACCAACATTCAACATTTCTATGAGCCCATACGGTCACCATACATACCTTGGATCTGATCGGTGGAGTAGCTGTGAGCCTGTGACTGTGACTCGCGAGTCGCAACGGTGGGATGGCCGGATTGGCGGCGAGTCGGCGACGGGCGATGGACAGGGCGACGGGCGATGCCCGATGGGCGGCGAGTTGGCAACGGGCAGACCGACGGAGAGTCGGCGACGGGCGATGGGCGGTGCGCCGACACGGTGGAGGCGGAAGTGCGGCACCGGACTGACTGCGACCTGCGGGAGCCGGGAGGGAGGTGGCGGTGGCAGCGCGCTAGGGTTGCTTCCGGTCATGCGGATTGCGGAGAGTACAAATAGGGGGATCGGGATTCTCTGCCGTCGCCCGTGAGAGTGGAGAGGAGAGAGAAAAACGCTTCGATTTTCGTGTAAGCTGTAAATAGAAGCCGATGGATCAAGATCCGATGGCCACGAGGGTGTCCTACGGGCCCTCTGCTGTTGAAATTCCGACGGCAGAGGATCCGATTCCCTAATAGGGGTGGCCGATCGGGCCGGTGGGCGAGAGGCGAAGGCATTTGGGCCCGGATGGCTGGATCAGTGGTTTGGGCGACTGGGCCCGTGGGAGCCGGGAGGTGAGAGCCTACATAAAAAGAACGGTATATACGGTAGTTCGGTTTTCGGAGCAATGCTACCGAAACCGAACCGAACTACCGAAATATTTCCGGTTTTATACCGAACCGAATACTGGAAACCGAAAAAACTGATTTTTTTTTGTTTATTCGGTTTATTCGGTTAGGTATTTCGGTTCCGGTTATTTTTTTGCCCACCCCTACTGGCAGGAGCGCTGCCTAAGCTTTATTGAAAAAGAAAAAACTTCCAAAAATTGCCATACAAGAATACCACACTTTGAAGAAACAAGAACTAAATACAGCACAAAGCAGCGCAGCTAGAAGAAGTGCCACAGCAGCCTACTTCTGGAGGAGAAGCGGTTAGATGGCAAAAGGTTCAAATGATCAGCTTCTCTTGTGCTGATAATTTTCTCAATGCAGCCTTGGAGAACAAGAGAAGTTTTGAAAATTGAGTCTAGCCAAATCATCGTGTTTTTCACAATCTTTCCTTGATAATCTGTAATAGATACAAAATGGAGTTCTCCCGTCCACCTCGCCACGTGGCACCTCCCCGCGTCGCAGCGCACACGTTGCCCCGCCGCCGCAGCCGTCCGATCGCGTGCGCAATGAGATCCAGCCGTCCGTTCATTCCTATTTCTATGAAAGGATTTTTTCCGACATTTCCTCAGCAGCGTGGGCGGCTTGGCCGGCTGGTTAGCTGAGCCAGCTGTTAGCTAGCCGCCCGCGGTTCGATTCCCGGCTCCGCTTCATTTTCTTTGATTTTTTGCTCGCGTTGCAAAGCTCCAGGGGGTGCGCTATCGCGGCTAGTTGTCCAAATTGTCTAATCCATGGTAGAGGGTGGTGCCTTGTGGAAGCAGACATGGCAAGTACTAGTTGCTTTGGGCTGGTTGTCCGCCGACTTCTATCTTTTTTTTTTGCCGCTTTAATAAGATGGCGATTTATAGAGCGATGAACCAGATTATTGGGATCTTTCTCTGCATTTTTTTTGTGGGAAAATTAAGTATATGCCATTCAAAAGAGTGGCAATTGATAATATGTCACTCCAAAGAGTGTTATTAAGTATATGCCACTCCAAAGGATGACTCCTTAATAATATTCCATTTTGGTATTTTCCTTTAACTAAATCCCATTCTCTAATTCTAAATGACCAATCTACCCCTCCCTTAATTAATCCCTGGACCGATCGTTGCTCTACCGATTGCCGATTGATCTCCCCGTGCCCACTGCGGCGGAGACAGACGGCGTCGTCCGCCCACGCCCTTCCGCCCTCTGCCCCCGCCCAGGCCGCCGGCGCCGCCCTCCTCCCGCGCTCAGGCCCCGTGCTGCATGCCATCCGCCCGCGCCCAGGCCCGTGCTGCCATCCGCCGCCGCCCAGGTAATGATCTTATTTTTTCAAAACGTGTATGCGTCTACAGCTTGTTCCTTGGCGAGCAGTGGGCAAGCATGGCGCGGGAGCCTGGGCGAGCAGTGGGCGAGCATGGCGCGGGAGCCTGGGAGAGAGGCACGGACTAGGCGAGCAGGCACGGGAGCCAGGGATTAGTTAAGGGAGGGGTAGATTGGTCATTTAGAATTAGAAAATGGGATTTAGTTAAGGGAAAATACCAAAATGGCATATTATTAAGGAGTCATCCTTTGGAGTGGCATATAATTAATAACACTCTTTGGAGTGGTATATTATCAATTGCCACTCTTTTGAGTGGCATATACTTAATTTTCCCTTCTTTTTTTTGCAAATATGGCCGAACGAGCGAGGTGGCTCGCGCGTTTGCGCGGTTAGATTTGTTTTGATATATAGTGTTTATCTCTAACTCATAATCTATCTCTAACATATCAGATCGGATTTAGAGTTTATCTCTAATATATTATATCAATTTTAGTATTTAATATGAATTTCTAATATTTTCTTTTTAATGTAAGCTGCATAGATCTTTTTTTTCTTTGATTAATCTATCAGTTATAATTTGTCCCACAGTTGATTAAACGGATAAAATAACCATATTATATCATCTTTAGTATTTATAAATCCAAATTTCTAATATTCTTCTTTTAATCTAAGCCGTTATAATCCGGCCCCATAAAATCAACGGCATAGATCTTTTATTTTTTTCTTGATTTATGTGAGAATTTCTTTGATTAATCTTAGCCGTTATAATTTGGTCCCACCGTTGATCAAATGGCTGAAATAATTTGGATGATGTGGACGAACGTGGTGGCTTCTTTTTCCCCTCCTTTATATATATAAATATAATAGATTACCCATTGAAGATTGGCTCAAACAGAAATGAGGCAGGCTGCAT
>SPJY01000522.1:221901-236971 GCA_005191435.1 Raddia distichophylla | reverse complement strand
AAAATAAAATAGAAAAGTATTTAAAATGGGTTGTTTAGGATTTTAGATGAATTATCAAATTTGTTGTATGCAATTTGGACTCCAAATAAAATAGATATAAAAAAGAGAAATTTAAATCAGAAAATAATCAACTGCACAATTCTTCCTAGCAGCCTGCTCGTTCGGTCTCGCTGGGTGCACGTGTCTTGCGGTCACTGGCTGGCCTTCCACGTGTCTTGCTATCACTGGTTGGCCTTGCATGTCGTTGGCTGGCGAAGAATTGGCACGGCGCCGGCGGCCGAATCGGCCGCCCGCGCCAATGGCTCGCTGCGCGTTGTAAAATTTTGGCAAGGCAAGTTTCTTCCTTGGGTAGCCATTAGATGGCAATAAACCAAACACTTTTCAAAATACCATGGCAGCCAATATTTTGGCAAGGCAATCCATGGCCATGAACCAAACAGGCCCGTAGCGTTTTGCCTTTGGCACAAGTGCAAGTCACCTGACAAAGGCTATCTGTAATATCCGGCTGGGCCTTTGGCCCAAGCCAAGCCTAAGCCCACTTGTCTCCTCTAGATAACGAGAAAAAAAAGAGAGATCGGGGAGATCATCTCCTCTAATCGATCCCTTCAGCTGCCGCCTAGGGTTTGCTTCGCCGTCGCCGTTGCTCGTGCCTCGTAGTCTCCGTCGGCCGCAGAGAGCACGCTCGCGTGAAGTCACTTCCGGCTGCCGTTCTCGCTGTGTTGGATTGCCGCTGGCTGCTCCCTGCTCTTGCCTTGGATCGATGTCGCCTCGGCTGCTGCAACTTCGCTTTTTGCATGGTGCTTTGATGCTGTTAGTCGATGCCCTGCATTTGCATGCACGGCTGCTATTAGCTAGCTGCAAAGATTGCATGCATGTCTCCTGCCGCTGCTACTAGTAGTTATGGCCTAGTCCAGAGGAAGAAAATAGAGAAAGAAGAGGGAGGAAAAGAGAAGGAAAAAAGCGAGGAATAGAAGTGAAGGAAGGACTAATTTTGTGCTTGTGCTTTGAGATCTTCACGTATTCTCTTAGGTAACGAAATTATTCGTGCACTCTTATGGTTTCTTTTCCCTGTTAAATGCTAGTTTTACGGTATAGTGTGAAATTCTAATAAATCATTTATGTGTATGCAGTAGGTTAAATAGTGATTTTGAGATAGCTATGCCATCAACTGAAACTCCGATCTTATGATGGAAGTTATAGGCCCTAGTTTTAGCTTTCATGGGAGTACCATAACATAAACATCGGGTAATCTTATTAGAGTTTATGTTAATTATACTCCTGTTGTCCAACTAGTTACTTAATCGGTTTTTAAAATGGACATTGGTTATACCGAGGGTTGATTATAAACTAGATGGCCGTAGTTTAGTTCTAGATGTTTTTATGTTACCTATATGTTAAGAATGAGGATTTTCGTTGTAGGGAGCTTTCCGCAGATGTTGATAGCATCTTCACCTCGAGCCACTCCATCGGTAAAAGGCAAGTATATGATGTGATGTGTGTGAACATGACTGGTTGAATGCTATAATGTGTGAATCACTATGTTTAATTCATTGTCAAATTATGATAAACTGATGAGATGAATGGTAAAGTGGGCCTTCTCTTTACTTTCATGCATATCATCCTAGGTATTAGGTTTGCATGGAAAAGGATGATGGCATGAAGCCCTACCTCGGTAGGCACCCCTACGGGATGGCGGGGTAGACCTGCTTCGGCGGTCAACCTCCACGGGATGGAGTGTAGGGTGTGACACCGACGGGTGTACACTCAGCGGTACCGGTATACGCTTATGAGATATGAGCATAATGCATTGCATTGATGAACACACTGCATTGCATTGATGAGTATGGTTATGACTGAAAAGTTGTTCTGTTGCTATGAATTTCATGTAAACATGTTCTATGCCATCACTATGATGTACTTGCTGAGTTTTCGACTCACGCTTGTTTGCTTATGTTTTTAGGTGAACCCTGAAGTTGGCATACATCGGGAAGGAAGTAGTTTCACGTGTTGAGCACTTCACTTTTGATCACATTAAAGAAAAATCCATGGTAAACTAGTTGCGATGAAAGTAACTTGGTTAGATTTTATTGTGGTGTCTTGAATAGTAAAACTAAGGTTATGATTGTTTATGCTAAGTATGACTGAAGCATGTAATTTAATCACCGGTTTGTAATGTAAGAATTTGGACGCCGCTTCACTAAGGTAAGAGATGCTGAGGTTATAGTTTGGATTAATGGCTCCAAATCCTGTTTAAAAGCATGTTGTTGGATTAATTATGACAAACATTGTTGCCGTTTATACTGCATGTGTTTGGATGTAGCATTTTTCAGAGGAAATGCGGTTGAAATTTCGAATAGTATGTTTTTGTTGGTGGCATTCCGGGCTCGAGGTTGAGCCGGGGTGTTACACTATCCACCAAAGGCTATCCACCAACTTCTGGCATGACCATTGGCTTCAGGGGCCGTACCATGCATTTCCCCTTGCATCTTTAGAATCTCGACGATCAGAACTGTTTTGTGGATAAAAGTCTTGTCACATAACAATTGGACATGATCTTTAAGAGAAACATTCACAGTGCAACTTATAGGAAAGCTCGTTACACTCTAAAGGCAAACATCAAACCATCACTCTCACACTAGATATCCCAAATGACATCATCTGGTTGCACGCGACATATGGGATTTACCCCTCCAAACCAATGTATCTTCTTCAATCCCAAATCAGTGTTATGTGGCCAACCACTAGTTTTATTTAGATGGCACATGCCAAAAACAACTCTAAATTCTTGGGTTGGGCTCCATGTCACCAGAGAATCCATACAGTAGATACTAGACACCTTGCCAAGACATGCATACGGTTTCTTGGAGACGGCTAATCACATATACACCGTCTACCATTTTGCTCAGCAAGTCTACCCTCCCCTCGTGCCATGGTGAGAGACACGAACAGGAAGCTCTTTCCTTCACGGAGATGCAAGCTAAATGGCTTGGTAACCCTTGTTGTTTGGAACACTTAGAATAAAAGAAAACGTTCACAAAGACGCATGTTCAATGTCATGGCCATTCTTGTTGTTTGGAAAATTTTCAAAGAACCAAATCATCGTGTTTTTCACAATCTTTCCTTGACAATTGTCCAAATTGTCGAATCCATCATAGAGGGTGGTGCCTTGTGGAAGCAGACATGGGAAGTACTAGTTGCTTTGGGCTAGTTGTCCGCCGACTTCTACTCCCTCCATTTTTTTTTTTGTTTGACGCCTTTGACTTTTTGGCACGTTTTTGACCATTTGTTTATAAAAAAATTAATGCAAAGATGTAAAAAATAAGACATATTTAAAGTATCTCTATTGATAAAACAAATTAGAACAAAATAAATGATATTTACAAAAGTAATTTGAATAAAATGAATGGTCAAAGGCGTGACAAAAAGTCAAAGGCGTCAAACAAAAAAAAACAGAGGTACGTAGTATCTTTTTTCCCGCTTTAATAAGATGACGATTTATGCTAAATAAAATAAAATACTAAAAAAAGAATAGAGCGATGAATCAGATTATTGGGAATCTTTCTCTGCATTTTTTTTTAGTTGCAATTGAAGATTGGCACAAACAGAAATGAGGCAGGCTGCATAGTCAAAGGAGGCAACTACTGACTATGCTTTGTGCGCCGAGATGAATTGACCGAACGAATCAGAATCAGGGGACGTAAGCAGCAGCTGAGCAGCACCACCGCCCACCGGTATGAGCAGAGTAGGACGCGCCGACGCGGTCAAGCCATGCGCGCGCGCAAGGGAGGAGACGACGCATAAAAGGAGGCGCGCACGGCACGGGCCGTCACGTCAAGCCTGCCTTCTGTTCAGCGAGTCTCGAGCGGCGGCGAGCCAGCGAGGAAGAGGCGACGGCGAGCGGCGGAGCGGCGGGGAGCGCCACCATGCCCATGGCCGCGGCGGCGGGTGCCGGCGGCGGGTACTTCTTCTTCTCCGGCGGCGGCGACGGCGTGGTGTTCTGCGCCGCCATGGCGTGGCTCTCCGTCATGTCCTTGCTCATCTTCGCGGCGTCGTCCGAGGTCGGCGACGGCCGGGGGCAGGTGGCCGGCGGCGGCGGCGGCAGGGCGAGGGGACCGGTGTTCGTCGGCGGGAAGGGGTGCCCCTGCGGCGGCGCCGGCGTCGGCGTCTGCGGCACCTACCTCTCCTGAGACGGCGGCTGCCCGGGCATACACGTACATATGCGAGCGAGCGAGCACGCCGGCGAGCGGCGGCCGGCGGCATGGACAAGAGACGCAGGCACGCAGCTGCAGCAAGCGAGTTGCCGTTCCGCGTGTCCTCCCTCCCCTGGGTCAACTGCCACGGGCTGGTCCAGGTGTAAAATGGCCTTCATGTTTATTTCGGTCGTGGCAAATGGTCTCTATGTGAATAGTGTGTCTTAAATATGAATAAATCTTGATCCCTTGCTCTCGAAAAAACCCTATATTTATCTGTACCCTCTCATATGCGTGAATCGCTACGTATGAATCGATGAATAAGCAGCAATCTTTTCTTTCCTTTCCAATTGGTTTCAAGGGAGGTAGATTCTGTTTTCTAAATAAATTTGTAGGTAAAATGCACGACGGAGTAACAATGATATGACCATAAGAGTAAACTTTGTGTGTTGTGTTTTTTTTTTTTCCGACGGTGATAAATAAAGGAGCGGCTCAGTAGTACCACCCTATCCTCTTCATTGTGGTCTGACGTTGTCATCTTCTTTCTTATTGGTGGTTCCATGCATCACCACCACCGCCCTCACCATTGTTAGCCACCACATATTGACGACAATACAACCCTCATTGCCTTGCCGTGCTCTGCCCCCTTTCCTTTTGCTGTCATGTCAATCCCACATACTCTGCCTCCTGCCATTGTGTGTCAATTCCTCCCACCGTCCTCTAGAAAATTCATAGTTAAGAACATGGCGTTGCCGTCTCGCTACACAGTCACCACCATAGTCCATCACCATCATGCTATCACTAGCCCGACTTCCCTCTAAACCTAGTGGTAGGGTGCGGTGAATCTTGAAACCTAATTGCCTTGACGACAAAGCTCCGATAATATGACATCGTGCGAAGAGAAAAGAGAAGAAACACACGCAAAGCAGTGGTTGCAAGGTTGCGAAGGTAGGGGAGAGTGCAAATTATAAAGCAATTGGACAGCCAAGACAATTAATTAAAAAACAAAATTTTACTAATCGATAGCAAATGGATGTCTGAAACGGATAATAACGTCGCTTTTTGTGCAGTGGTGCATCATTGTCCAAGTTCCGTTCTATTTGGTATAGATTATACAAAAAAAAACTCACTCGTATCAGGTTTGAATCGACTCAGAAAGTTTTGAAACCCTAGAGTCGACCGACCATGTACAAACAAGATGCTGGCAAGAGTAAAACAGATCTGTCATAGTAGTCATTAAAAGGGTAATATTTGGGTTGAGTTCAGGTAATTTTAGACCTGCTCATGGGTAGCCCGGCCCGATGTACCCGACCCGATTGAAAAAACCTGACCCGATACGGGCTGACTAGTGCACCGGGTCGGGTCGGGCCTCGATTTGAAGCTTTGACCGTTGGGTCGAGACGAGTTCGGACCCGAAAAATTGCAAAAACAGCCGTGCGGGTTCGGGTTTTCGGGTTTCAAGTCAGGTTCAGGCCCGAATTTGTGATGCGGTGCGTCAGATCAGGTCGGGCTCAGGCCGACCGAGTTTTGGTCGGGTTTTAGAAAACCCGACCTGGACCCGCCTGAGCTCGACAGATGATCAGGTGTAGGTAATTTCAACTATCGTGATCTCAACACGTGTGCTACCACTATTACTATTGATTCTTATATTTTTAATTTTCTATGTGGATGAGACTAGGAATTTGATGGGACAGCAACAGCGTGGAGTGCGGCTCTTCAGTTTTGACGCGATGGTGTCCGGAGAAATAATTTCCTAGGTTATTTTAGGTTTTGTGTAAATATATTTATAATTGGATTTTTTATGCATGCCATTACAAAGTTCGCTTATATCGGATATGGCATCACAAAGTTGATATTATTATATACGCCACTAGTTTTGCAAAAATCTATCACATATGACATTCTCAAAGAATTTCTAGCATTTACGACGTATATCAAATCAAAATACGGGCAAAAATACACCCTGACATGTGGGACCCGTACGTCATACACTCAGCCCTTTCTTCCTCCTCCTCTCCACTGCTATTCCGTCTGCAGCTGCCGTCACCACCTTCGCCGTCGCGCCGCCGAGCTCGCACTACCGGAGTTGGAGATGAGAGGTGGGAGGAAGGAGGAAGGAGGAGAGAGGGTGACAGTGGATCCCATCTGTTAAAGACCGTATTTCTTTCGTATTTGTTGTATTCGGCTCGCGTAAAACACAAAAATAATTAAAAAACTTGTGAATGGCATCTGTGATAGATTTTCGCAAAACAAGTGGTATCTATAATAATATCGACTTTATGATGTAACATCTGAAATAAGCGAACTTTGTAATAGCACGTATGAAAAAAAATCCTTTAATTTGCCCCCTTTTTTTTTTGTCGGTGCAGAATAATTAGGCATAAACGAATCTTTTATCCCTTTCACAAAAAGCGCGGACGAGATCCTGCCCCGCCGTCCTGCGCCTGGGGGGAAGCAGGGAGATTCTGGAGATCTAAGCTTCTAAAGCCCCGCCTCGTAGCTAGGCGAATTACAGGTCAGTAGGCCATCGTCCAATCCATTTCTCTATATTTCAGATACCGGAGAAAGCTTTCTTCTTTGCTCAGTACTTCGATTTGAGTCCACTGTCCAGGAGCCGCATCTTGATTCCTTGCTTCAGAGTTCTCTTCGTTTGGCTCCAAGAAGAGGTGAGGTTCTTGAGCTCATTTCTCCCAGGCAGCACTTCGGAATTCGTTTCAATTTTAGGTTTTTGTGGATGGATTAATCGAAAGAAAACAGTTGTTCCGTTGATTGGAAATGAGAATTGCACACAAGTGCCAATGGGTACATTTGCATTGGTGGTCTACACTCTACAGTCAGAGGATGAAAAAAGAGCAATGCATTTCAAGTTTTTTTTTTTTTATGTATCTTGAAAAATTACTTGTTCAGTATTGAGAGTTGAACTTGGTGTGTGGAGCTTTGTTGCGGCGGCTAAGATGAGCAGCACAGACGAGAAGGCTTCGGCAGGTAAAGCATAGTTTGTATTGACTTTCTTGCAGTTTTTACTTTTCAGAAGTGCATATTTTATCTTTGTTTGCGGCCACTGATCATCTACGTTGTTGCCAAGCAAAAGCAAAAGGTGATTGTTTAAGCGCTTTCTGTAATATAGCTTCAAGTTGCAGCCTTCCTCCCTGCAGATAAGATGAGAAAACTGAAAGAGTTGCTGCACAAGAGTGACAATCGCATCTGTGCTGACTGCAGTGCGCCTGATCCCAAATGGGCGTGAGTTTTCTTGAATTCAATTTGTTACTCTCTGGCAGATGTGTCTAGATGATAGCTGAATTACAACCATTTATTAGTGTTATGTGCTTTGATTCTGTCAACGCATCTGCAAAAGAGAACAGTGCTAGCATCAGATATCTAAATCAGGATTAGAGTTTGCATACTTGATACTTCTCTGCATATATGTAAATCTCCTTCTGCAATTCTGTATCACGCCTATGACACACAGACACTTCTTTTTTCTTGTCAACATCATGATCCATTGACTCTTTGCAGAATTCCTAAACCTTTTCCCATGCAGATCAGCCAATATAGGAGTTTTTATCTGCCTAAAATGTTCTGGGGTTCACAGAAGTCTTGGGACACATGTTTCAAAGGTTCCACTCTCTACAATTAGAGACATCGTTAGTTAACTTTTTTTATTAAATATATTAGCAAGGTTTTCATATTTCAGTAAGCCTTACTACATGAGCATGTAAAAGGAAGCATATCATATAAATCGCAAAATAATGTGAGGAAATGCATTACACTAATTTCATAATTGCTAAATAACAGCTTGATGGAATAATTTGATTGAAAATTATCTATTCGACACAGGTTCTGTCGATCACTCTAGATCAGTGGACTGATGACGAGATTAACTCCATGATAGAAGTTGGTGGAAATTCTTATGCCAATGCTACATATGAGGCATTTTTGCCAGAGGGCTACCATAAACCACATTTAGATTCTAGCCAAGAAGAAAGAGCGAATTTCATCAGGTTAATTTCTCTAATGCACATATAAAAAATACATTTTATTATTCCACACATTATTTAGTAATTTAGTTTTCAACAACATTTACCTAGTCATTCAATTTGAAAGGAGAACAACCTTTTTTTTCATCAGCATTACAAGTTCACAGATACAAGGCCTCCCTGTCCAATCAACAAGCTTAAGTTGATGAATCTTGTTATGGAGTAACCACTGAACACGACCAGTTTTGCAATATGTCAGGTCGAAGTATGAGTTGCAGGAATTTCTGAAGCCAAGCCTAAGGATAGTGTCCAACAAGAGCTCCGCTGACTCTGGGAAAGACATTGACAATGCTTCTTATTCTTCTAGTTTCAGGAGTGAGGTAACACTATCCCGAGAATACATGTTTTGCTAAGTACTGTAGTCAAAGATGATGTGATGTCGTTTTTGGAACACGTCCATTATATGTTTCCAGGCTGGCATGGTTGAGTTTATTGGAATATTGAAGGTTAAAGTGATAAGAGGCACTAAATTGGCTGTAAGAGACATGCTAAGTAGTGACCCCTACATCGTACTGACCCTTGGACAGCAGGTATTCCTTGTGTAATCCTAACCAGATAACAAGGGATTTTTGCTTCTGCCTTTGTTATTTTCAGAGCTTGTCAGGCAGAAAGTGTCTTCTTGTTTTTGGAAGGTTGGTCATAGCCTTTTCTATGCAGAAAGCAAAGACTTCTGTAATTAAAAGTAATCTGAATCCTGTTTGGAATGAAGAGCTTAAGCTGTCGGTTCCTCAGCAATACGGAACTCTCAAACTGGTAAGTCCACTCTCGACATCGCCAATGGTACTTCAGAAACTTCCATGGTTACATCGACAATGGCATATCATGGCCTCCCTTCTGTACAAAACCAGCAAGTATTCGACCACGACATAATATCAAAGGATGATATAATGGGCGAGGCTGAGGTCGACCTGCAGCCGATGATCACGGCGGCAATGGCGTTCGGGGACCCCGAGCTGCTCTCGGACATGCAGATCGGCAGGTGGCTCATGTCCCGGGACAACGCGCTCACCAAGGACAGCGCGGTCAACATCGCCGACGGCAAGGTGAAGCAGGAGGTCTCGCTGAGGCTGCAGAACGTGGAGTCCGGGGAGGTGGAGCTGGAGTTGGAGTGGATACCCCTCAGCCAGTAGAGCTCAGCTTCAGCTGTGGCACCAATGCTGGCCTCCTGCTATAACTGGCCTGATGGACGAGCCAGGTAGGGATGACAATAATACCCAATAATACCAATGGGTCGGGTACCTGACCCAATCCATCCGGGTATGGACATCATTTCTTATCCATGGGTTTCCGAGTACGGGTATCTAAAATCAGCGTCTCTCTCTAAATGTTAACAGCACATGTGTTAAATGAAAATATACTTGGTTAACGAGCTGTTGTGTGATTTAATGTTCTGTATTCAGTAACTCTGTAGTGTAAGGGTATGGGTACCCGTTGGGTATCGGATACCCGCTGGGTTTGGGTATGCATGTGTACCCATATATAGAACCGGAAACGGGTATGGGTATGGCTCAGGCGTATCTGGTAATACCCGTCCGATTGCCATCCCTAGAACAAGGGGTGTTGTATGTGACCGGGGGCATGTGTGCAACTTGGTTTTTGTGGAGTGCATGTTACCTGCAATCTTAAGTTCTTAACTGAAGAATGCTATGTTCTTTTTCCCGTCAGATTGTTAACAACAGCCTGATGGACTGGCACAAACACATGAATTCTGAAAAATATATTGATGGGGCAGAATAGATTGCTCGTCCGCTAAACGTGCGCAATGCAACGATGCTACCAGAGACAGATTGTTATTTCTGGTTCCAAGTACCACCACGCTGACCTATGAGTGAATTATATGTATGTCATTAAAAAATGGAAATCCTGTACAGCCGTCGGCGAGCACGCGGCTCGAGCCATGCGACTGGGTTTGAGCAAAACCGATTTGGCAATTTATAAGTATATCTATATGTGATGGTCATCATATCAAGTCCAGAGACCCCAAGATCCATGCGCATGCACGTACTTACATGTATACGTAGTTACGTACCTGTTGGTGATTGATGAGCGGGCCACCTTGAGATGGGCATTGGGCCGATTCTGTCCGGCCTACCATACGCGTTGAAGGTCCAAAAGACCGCCCCTGGCCGTACTAAAGAAAGCGTCTAGCCCACTAGGGTCTTCCTTGGGCTTGTCCAAGTCAAAAGCCGCACCCCAGCTGGCGTGGCGCACCTCCCGGGCTATCCTTAGCCCGGGAGAAGATCCCGTGGATAGTCCGCATGTCCGTGGGCAGGAGGCGACAACTGCCGTGTCCCACCACCTTTTCCCCCGCCTTGACCGAGAAGAACTGTATCTCCCGGGAACCCGTAGCCCGGGGAGAGGCACGCGGGCAGCCCGGTGCGTCGTTTGCCTCCTTTGTCAGGTGGCGAATGGTTGTTACGCTACGCGATGCCCCCAACGGGTGGCGCGAAGCTGGCTCGGTCCAGTCAATGACATATTGGGGATAAAGGGAAAGTGCTTTCTCCCTAAAGAGATATTCCTCCCTGTATCGGCATGTTAAGACAAACACGTGTCCTATACTAACCTGAACAGCTTCTCCCTGCAGGCTCCGGACCAGACAGAGCCCCGGAATGAGACAAGGGCACCACCACTAAAGCAAAGACCAGCGTAGGGCCCGCCGGATCAGCTCCGGGGGACCCGGGCGACCCACCGCGCCTATAAAAGGAGGAGCCCTGGACATTCGAAGGGATCCGGACCCCAAGCGATTCAGGCAATCACCCAAGCAATACGCGCATCCGAAGCTTCCTTAGTAGTAGCCGGAGTCCTTAGTCACCACCTTTGTAAGCTCGGGATCGGTGCCTTCAAGCCTGGTCTCGACGCGCTTGGACTGTTTTTCACCGTATAATCAACAAGGCTGGAGTAGAGCTATTACCCGGCAGTGGGGGCTCGAATCAGGGTAAATCGCTTGTGTCTTCACGGTTTGTTTTCTTCTCATCCTTCTTCTTACCTCATGTTCTCTTCCTTCGCCGTACGACGGATCTGTACCCGGATTGCCAAGTCGCGCCAGGCTTAGTCCGGGAAGACCGCGCGGCCTGAGCCTCCGCAGGCTCGGCCGCCCCCCGGGCTACTGAGAAGAGTTGTCGTTGGGCCTCACTCCGACTACAAATTCGTCTGCCAGTCCATGAACCCGCTGCTCTTCAAGAGGGCGCTTCCCAGACACCGACAGCTGGCGCCCCCTCCTTCAGGCTCAACCGGTTCGTTCTCGGCCGCCACGGCTTCAGAAGGAGGCTGCACCTCCTTAGCCACTTCGGCCCTGAGTACTGCAATCAAAAACATACGCGCAGCAATTAGACGCGAAAGCAGATTAATGGCAAGAAGTACGGGAAAATTACGCTCCGGTTCAAGCTTTGTGTCCTCATACACCCCCGGTGTCGGACGAAGAAAGAGCTCTGTCTCTAGCCCGCCAACGCGACTCGTGGCAGGCACGGTTGCCTTCTGCCGGCCTGCGGGGACCTTCCTCGTGGGCCCCCGCCGCGGCGCTGCTGCCAGTAATGGGCTCGCCTCCGGCACATCCTCCTCCTCGTCACTGACCTGGACAGGCCGGTACACCCTCCTTTTCTTCGTAGGCGCCGTGCCCTGGGCATACGCAAAGAACAGAGCCTAAGGGCCACCGAGTATCCAACACCCGACCCGCGTCGGAAGGGAGGGGCTTACCCGCGCTGGCGTCGTGCGTTTCCTCGTGTGCGCCTCCGCGCCTGCCCGTGTCGAGCTCACTGCGGTCGATGCCGGCGCTGGGCTTCCTTCGCCCGACATCAGCGACAGGGCTGACGCCCCGCCGGACGCCACGGACGATCTCCCTAGCGGCGAGCGCGCCGCCAGTGGTCGCGCGGCCAAAGGATCCCCAGCGGGGCCCGTGGTTTGCGTGGTTTTGGCGGCCACCTTCCATGTCCACTGCAAACAATCGACACAGTCCGTCAAGGCCTCAAAGGCGCGCGCAGCCAAGAATCTAATCGAGCACTCTACGGGCACGTACCGCGGACAGCTTATCCTTCACGAATTGTAGGGGATGAGGACTCTTGTCCATAGGCAGCAGCATCCCCGCGATCCGCGCGGCCTTGCGGGCCGGGAGTCCTGCGTGGCGTCACAAACGGTCACAACGTGCCCCGACCTGAAATCAAACGACATAACGGTGCAGCTCGCGCCTACCTTCATGGAAATCCCGGTCCGCGTCTTTCCAACCGCCCATGTCGCTGACGCACCGCTTGCGGCGCCCTAGCGGGCTGATCCGGTGCCGGATAAAACTGATAACGACGTCGTAGCCCGTCAGGCCCTTCCTGGCGAGCCCCTTGATCTCATACGCCGTCACTTGATCCTTTGGCAGGATCTCGCTGAGCGCAAAGATTGGAGTGTCTGGCGCGGCCGAAGAGTACTCCAGGTTTGAGCCCCCGCGGTTCTGGTAGAACCACCGTCGGGCCCAACCGTCGACCTTCGTCTTTACCTCGTACTCCGGGTACGCTTGGCTCCCCCGGGCCCGGCGTGCAGTCAGGTAAAAGACTCCACCATTGCCCACGCGGTGCCCGACGGACTTCAGCTCAAAGTAGTGCTGGAGGAGGCTCACCGTGGGCCGCACCCCGCAGTACGCCTCGCACAGGTGCGCAAAAATCGATAGATGAACGAAGGACTGCGGGGATAGATTCCACGGCCGCAGCTCCGTGAAGGCGAAGAAATCCGCCATAAACTGCGATTCCGGTGCACGGAACCCGCAGATGGCCGAACTCTCGAAACATGCCAGCTCGTCAGGCTCGGGCCTTGGCTCCCGCTCTGCGCCTGGGAGCCTCCATGAGCCTAGCTTCATAAAGCCGTCCCTCTCGAGCTCCACCATCCTCTCCTTCGCAAGAACGCTGTCCCCAATGAACACCATGGCGGCGGGAAGCGAGAAGGCGGATAATTCTACAGTAAGAGTTCCCCCTGAAAGGCACCGCCTTTTAATGGAAGGCAACGGTCGAAGCGGAGATCATGGGAATCGTGCCTAAGGGGCGTAACTGCCCCGCCTTTCCGTCAAATCGTATTCAATACTCAAACTCTGGCTCCCGTGGCTCCCAAAAGCCCGAGCCGAATACTCCCGCGCAGTGCGTAAGGAAGATTTTCTCTAAACCTCAGACCGGCTCGCCACGCGACCCGCTCAAGGCTTGGGGGCTAGCTGTTGGTGATTGATGAGCGGCCATCTTGAGATGGGCCTTGGGCCAATTCCGTCCGGCCTACCATATGCGCTGAAGATCCAAAAGGCCGCCTCTGACCGTACTAAAGGAAGCGTCTAGCCCGCTAGGGTCTTCCCCGGGCTTGTCCAAGTCAAAAGCCGCGCCCCAGCTGGCGTGGCGCACCTCCCAGGCTATCCTTAGCCCGGGAGAAGATCCCGCGGATGGTCAGTCTGTCCGTGGGCAGGTGGCGACAACTGCCGTGTCCCACCACCTTTTCCCCGGCCTTGACCGGGAAGAACTGTATCTCCCCGGGAACCCGTAGCCCGGGGAGAGGCACGCGGGCAGCCCAGTGCGTCGTTTGCCACCTTTGGCAGGTGGCGAATGGTTGTTACACTACGCGACGCCCCCAACGGGTGGCGCGAAGCTGGTTCGGTCCAGACAATGTGTCGGGGATAAAATTACGGCCTATTATCATGGCCCACTCCCTGACAGCCCAATCGAACAGCCTAGCAGGGCCCAGCTCCCTGGAAGGTTCTATCTGGCCTATATGCATCCTACCGAACAGCTTCCTGGTTAGCATGGTGCGTAACGGCCAAGGAATCATGTTTGAGTCCGTCTCGAACAGGAGTTCTGAACGGCTACGTGAAGACCCGGACGTTGGTTTCCCGGATTGGACTAGGAGTCGTGATCCCCAAGAATTGGAGCTTACCTTATCTGCCGTAGAATGTATTTGGCATGTATTGAGTCCGTTGCGATCTCGTAGTTAGTCCGGCCCGATATTCCCTCGGTAGGTCGGTTTGCTCCGCACTATATAAACAGGGCCCCTACGGCGTTTAGAGGGACCCTGGCCAAGTGCTTTCGCATCTTAGCACTTTGTAGACACCTGATCATTGCATTGTCGCACGTACACCATAATCTCGTCGGGACTTGTTCGTCTCGTCGAGCCACCTCTTGTAATCCTCTTTGGTATATAAGAAAGGCTGGACGTAGGGCTATTATCTCTCCCGAGAGGCCTGAACCAGGATAAAAACCACTGTCTCCCTTGAAAGAGGATCCTATGGCCTAGAGGGGGTGAATAGGCAATTTTAAACTTTTTCGATTGTTTGTTGATTAAGCATCATGTTGATAGTGACCAAATCCTAGTTTCAATTGATACGCAAGCGGAAGCGATAAACAAGTTAATACGCAACTAAGACATGGCATCACAATTCAACACAAGCAATGCAACGGTAGTAAGTGCGTAAAGTAAATAAGAGAGAGCGACACGGAATTTGTTTCACCGAAGTTCGGAGCCGCAACTCCTACTCTCCGTTGAGGCTACCCCTTGCGCACAAGGACCGGCTCGCTCTCGAGCCTAACGCCTCACTTACTCCCGGTAGTCGTTCCGCCACTCCGGCGAGGTGGACTCCGTCACCCGTACACCGACTCGAGAGTAGCCACACGCCAAGGCCTACTCCCAAGCCCACGCCTCCACGAAGGATGCCGTCTTCAAAAGTAATAAGCCCGAAACGCCCCGATCATGCCGGATCGAAGGACTTCAATGAAGCTCGGTATTGGGGAATGATGATTTGTGGCTTTGGAAGATTTGTGGGTGGAGGAATGGCTCTAGAACACCTAATTGATGAGCTATGAATGTGGTAGGTGAAGGGGAGCAGCAAACCTCAAA
>SPJY01000522.1:195940-220356 GCA_005191435.1 Raddia distichophylla | reverse complement strand
GTTGTATGTGACCGCGGGCATGTCTGCAACCTGGTTTATGTGGAGTGCATGTTACCTGCAACCTTAACCGAAGAATGCTGTGTTTTTTTCCCCGTCAGATTGTTAACAACAGCCTGATGGACTGGCACAAACTCATGAATTATCAAAAAAAAAAAATATTGATGGGGCAGAACAGATTGCTCGTCCTCTAATCCTGCGCAATGCAACGATGCTACCAGAGACACATTGTTATGTCTGGTTCCAAGTACCACCACGCTGACCTATGAGTGAATTCCGTGTATGTCATTAAAAAATGGAAATCCTGTACAGCCGTTGGCGAGCGCGCGGCGCGGGTCATACGACTGGGTTTGAGCAAAACCGATTTGGCAATTTATAAGAAAAGTATATCCATACGTGATGGTCATCATATCAGAGACTCCAAGATCTCTCTCACCCACACCTCTCTCTCCGACCTTTCCCTCTCTCTACACACCTCCCTCTCTATCCGTGCGAGCTCTCAGTGTGCCCCCCCTGGCCTGAGCAGAGAGAGAGGAGAAAGAGGAAGGTGAAGAGAGAGGGGTGACACATAGGACCCACAAATCAAACCGTATATTTGTACTATATTTTGAATTCGTATATTCGCTAAATCCTTGACAATGACATCTACACGCAATTTCTTAATTTATAATAGTGTCTAGGGTATAAACGACTTTGCAGTGGCACTTTCGCCTAAAGAATTTTCTTGTAGTGACATACAACTCCCCCTTTGAATTATTGTTCGGTTCAGCTATGTTTGATTGAAAGGATCTTTAAAAAGAGACAGCAGAAAATCTAAAAAATGATAAACCTAATTTTCAGATCTTTTGAGAAAACTGTAAAAAAGCTTAAAAAATTATTAATTGTTATACTAAATAATCTACAATCGATAAATTTGAGCTCCATCGAATAAAAAAAACAGTGAACCAGGCCATATACCTCGACCGCAAAAAAAAAAAAAAAAAAAACCGAACGAATCCGCATCAAGCATCAAGCATAAAAGACAAGAAAAAAGAAAAGGCAAGCGCGCACACAACAAAAGGGCACCCTGAGGCAGCACATCACCTCCCACTCCCAGAGAAGAGGGGGGAAATCTCTCCTAATCTGCGGGGATCATCCGGTTCGGTTTCGCGCGAGCCCTCGGGCGCTGGAATCTAGCGCGATTCTCGCGTCCTCACGGTCGGCTTGAGCCCTCCGTCGTCGAGCTGTCGCGCGGCGGGGTTCTTGAATTCGGGTGCGTGGTCCTGCTCTTGAGTTCTTTGTGCCGAATTTCGTCGTATTTTCTTCCCCTTTTTTCTTTTCTGCTTCGTATGCTGGGCTGGGTTAGGTTAAATGTGCTTGGTTGCTGGTTCTTGGCTTGTTGCTCGAGATGCGTTGCTTTAGGATCTGTAGCTTGGCTGGCGAATTGCTCGCAAGAACTATGTGTTCTAAAAGAGATATCAGAAAAGTTTATGATTTTGTTGGAAATATTGAGGAGGCTGAGGGACGCAGTACTTTTAGTTAGCTGATAGTGAATGTATTGAAGGTTGACTATCTGGTTCAAAATGTGCTAAATATGTTTGATATTCTTGTATATGGTTCAACTGTCTAGGAAGCTTTTGCAGTTTTTCCACCACAATAGCTTCCGACTCCGCAGTGCATTTAGTTCTTTCCGTGGCCCTTAACCTTCTTACTGAGCTTGGCTTGTGTACGACTGTCACTAAAGTGCAGAACTCTGATAAATTACTTCTGCCGTGTTAATTTCTGAAGTCTCTACACAATTAACACAATAAGATGGGAATATTTGGTGCAACCTACATCTTTGAGATATTTGGAAGCATGACTTTGAAGTGGCACAACAATGTTAAACAATTTTTATGACATTACATTAGTTTGGAAACCGATAGGATAAGTGTCATACCAGCTATCTATTTTGTCTTTCAGCCAACCACAATTGTCTGGTTGTCCTTAGGATCCAGATATTGTAGAAACTTCGGTTCTAACTCAGTCACAAGGATAAAGTGTTGGAAAATAAAAAACATCTTCCGTCTTGTGTAAAATGACAAGATGTAGATATCCTGCCTAGAAGTGATCTGACAGTATTCCAGACCTTGGCTACTCAGATATATTATACCAGCCCAACTTTTTTTTTTTTCGAGTTGCAATGAGGTGTGCATTGTACCTTTTTTAATTATAAAAAATCTATCATTACCAGGTTTAGTTTTATCTTGTTCATGCGCACTGCATCTTGGTGAAGGCTTTGTTGGCAACAGTAATAAATATTAAAAACTGCAATAAGAGCACTGAGCACATTCGCAAATTAAATTCAGCATGTCCCATTTGAATTTGTTATACTTACGGTCGATTACTCGATTTGATTCTGTTATCCCTTCTAGTTTGTTTAAGTGTTCAAGAACATCAACCATGTGTCAGATAAGTAAACCCTGAAGCTTGATGTGCTTAATTTTTTACTTGAACCTTACTCTGCCTGCTCATTCTGTTTGTTGTGATGGAATACCATTTAAAAAAGTTTCTTTTCTTATCATTCTTCTTCAATCTCTTGGATTCACAATGTGCTTACCTAGTTGGCATTCTTTCCTCGCAGGATGCCAGATGTATGAACCAAAGCCCTTTTCAAGCATTGGATCAGCTCACAGCAATCCTATTTTGCACAATCAACAAATCGAACCAACTGCTAACGATGTAGTATCTAATAATGGTGGAAACAACGCAAACAACTTTGCCACCAGACAACGCTTACGGTGGACAGATGAGCTTCATGAACGGTTTGTGGATGCTGTAACACAGCTTGGCGGACCTGACAGTAAGTTCCTATATGTTTTTTTGTCTTTTGTCTCATTAATATTCTATAGCTCGCAACCTTCCTTGCTTGTCGCGTTGTGATTAGCTTATATTCCTTCTTCCTTTCAGCTAAACCTGTGACTGTATTTGTTATATACATGGATTCCCTGAACTCTCGTATACATTTGTCTTGATTCTTGGCAGTTGACAAGAGTGTACTTCCACTCATTTAATGGAGCAGCCCAAAATGATATCTTAGTATCTGAATATTTCATCAATTCTTCTTTCAGGGGCTACTCCTAAGGGGATTCTTAGAGTAATGGGTGTTCAAGGGTTGACCATTTATCATGTCAAAAGTCATCTACAAGTAACTGAACTTGAGATACTTAACACTTGCGCATACATGCTTGCAAATTTGTACAGTTACTGATTGAATTATTTGTTTCTTCAGAAATATCGGCTTGCAAAATACATCCCAGATCCCACTGCTGATGGTAGGTAACTGCGAAATTGAAAAGTTTGATTTAGCTTAAGAAAGTTAAAACATACTAGGATTCCATTTTTGTAGGTGCCAATTCTGACAAGAAAGAACTAGGAGATTTGTTGGCAGGCATCGAAAGCTCATCGTAAGTGTTTTTTTTTATAAAAAAAATCATTCGTTATGAGAAAGTATGATAGGTGATATGTTTGGTAATAAAATATACTCTTCCAAATACCAACTTGCATTGCAGTGTCTGTTGTCAACATTTAATTGTAATTTATATATCCGCAGTCAAAAAATTAGAGTGTATGGGATATTGTTTAACTCCCAGATTCAGCAAACAATTCAGTTTTTCTTTAGATAAAGTCTCTGTCTTAGACTCTTAGTTTGAAAGAAAAAAAAATTCTGTCTCATGCCTCCATTCGCCAGCCCTCAGTGTTTGGGCCTTCTCCCTTCCAAATGGTAGGCTGTTTGTAGCCATCAGCTGCTGACCATGGAATGCTCTGACAACTCGAACACCACGCAACCAACCCCCATACGTATTTTCTGTTTGTTTCTTCTCATTTTTTGGTAAGCTGAATTATTTACTCTTGATAGTAGAATATAGATGTTATGTTGATATCTTAAAATCATAATGCCTATTTTCGAGTTTTGATATCCCAGCATTCTGCTAGAGCTCAGCCCCATGAAAATATGTCTGGTGAATGGTGATGCTGTTTTATATCACAGGAACACAGCTACATTATTTGGATTCTAGGCATATTCTAGTGTTGTGTATAAATACATATTGTAAATCTTTTACTAAGGATTCAAAAGTCAAACCAGGAGAATTGTCTTGTTTCCTGAATCCTGATAAAACGTACTTCGATGTCAGGGGAATGGAGATAAGTGAGGCTCTAAAATTGCAGATGGAGGTGCAGAAGCGGCTACATGAACAATTGGAGGCAAGTAGATTATAGATACATTCTTGAGTTCCTAATCAATAGCTTTGTTTCATCTTCTTGTGGGGGTTTACCATTTGTGGCTAGCATTTTTGCACTGAACTGGTGGAGAAGCTGTCACCTGGTCAACTGAAATGATAATAACACTTCAATTGAGATAACAGTCATATTTACATTACAGTTTATATTTTATATCCTTGGTTATTGGTTCTTCATTAGTGATAGCATGTGGATTTGCGTAAGTTCCTTAGATATTCTTCTGTTAATGTCAATATGCGGAATACTTTTCCTATATGAAGTTCTGAACAATACCTTACATAATGTTTATCCTTCCTTGAAGGATGCATATGACAAAAAAACATTTGTACTTTGATCATTGTATTGTTCTGATCAGCTTGAAAGACATCTTATATTTTTTACTCTTGTAATGGAAAAAATGGATATATTACCTTACCTTAAAAAAAAATCAATGTATTGTTCTCTATTTATCAAAGTAGTATTGTTTTCTCTGTTGATCTGATAAGTATATCATTTTAATCATTTTAAAATCCCAGTGGCATGCATACTGCTCTTTATCCGCATTTATCAAATAATTTCGTAAGCTCAATTTTCAGTTTGAGGCTCTAACACATCAATTAATTTCTTTATTGAGAAAATTACATATTTCCCTAGGAAGTTGTGACCAAATCTCACTTAACTCCTAGGTATTGGAAATTATCTTTTCGACTCCTGGAAGTTGTTGTCATCTGTATCATTGCCTCAAAACCGTTAGTGCCGCCGTTAAGTGCTGATGTGGGCGTATAGGTGGCCGTTAAATGATGACATGTATGCCACGCGCATCATAAATGCTTACATGTCAAGCCACGTAGCCATTTAATTTCAGAAAAAAATAAAAAAAATCAAGTTTGAACTAAAAAATTTGAAAAAGGTGAATAATATTATGAAATTTTTTCCAAAAACAATCAATTTCCGAAATAAAAATTTGAAAAGCACAATTTAGGAATTTTATATTTTGAAAAATAACAATATCCGAAATGAAAATTCAAAAAATCAATTTTACAATTTTTATGTTTCGTAAAACCCAAATTTTGGAATTAGAATTTTGAAAACAATAAAAATGAAGTTGGTAAAAAATGGAAAGCGTGATTTTTTTTAATTAAAACCTACAGAAAAACTAGGTTGCCCCTATGCTCTAGGCCTCAAGGGTTTATGGTTTTCTGAAAGTCAAACGCTTTGGCTTATCGAGCTTTTCCAAACAAATCAACCCAACTCTTGGAAGTCCAGCTTTTCGGCAATGCAACCAGTTGAGAATTAAACCCAGTCCACGAGACTATGGCTGCTCTGCTAACACATTTGGGGGAGTATATATATATTCTGGTGTTACAAGATCAGCTTACATGATCTCTTAGCTTGTTTTAGTCAAGTATGTTTTGTTCCAGCCTCAATGCGCTCTAACTAGTAAGTGAACTGCTATTGGTCGTACGGTGGTGAAAGTTGTTTCTGTTGTGCAATTTTCAGTCATTCAATCTCAAACGAGGCTTCTAGCATCTATTCCAACTGCAGAAATGTTACTCACTGCTCTTCCAGAACATTTCTACAGGTACAAAGGCAGCTCCAGCTCCGAATAGAAGCCCAAGGCAAGTATCTCCAGAAGATCATTGAAGAGCAGCAGCGCCTGAGTGGTGTATTGGGTGAATCAGGCAACTTAAGTGCCATTGCTCCTGGGGAGATCTCCCAGGATACCATCAAGACTAGTCCCTCAACCCCAGTACCAACTTCCGAGTCCCCAATCCAGGACAAGGCTGCAAGTGGTGATCCCGGAGGCCCTAGTGGGCTGTTCAAGTACCTTTCTTCTCATGATGACTGTCTCTCCTCAGGCCGCGAGCCTTTGACACCGGACTCCAGCTGCCATGCCAGTTCCCCTCTAGAAAGCCCCAAAGCTTACAAGAAGGCTCGAGTCAGCAATGGCCTTGATCATGGCAACAATGAGTTCGGCCTTCCTCACAATATCCTGGCATCTAGTTCAGGTTCCGATTTTCGAGAGGCGGCCTCATTGTTTTCATCCTGCACAGGGAGCTTCAATCCATCGGCTACTTTGAAAAATGCCCATGGAGATGACTTTATTAATGGTTCAGGCAGCGATGTTTGATTCTGGCGTTTCCCCTGTAGTATTAGAGGCTTGCTAGCTGTTGTATCTCGTCAGTAGAGCTATTGATCTTAGGAAACTAGGTAATGTAAACCACATTCGTCATGTCTATTGTATTATGTAACATGTTTATTCGATCAGAGATAGCTGTACACATCTTTTCTACAGATTGTGATGATCTGTGCGACATCAAGATTTCAATGTATCACTTGAGTTTCAGCAAAGAAGCTATGTTGCCTTGTTATATTCACGGATGCAGCTCATACGAGGTCTATCCATGTTATCTAGGATGTATGTGCTACAAGGATAGTACTCGAATGAAAATGATGAAAACGGTATCCTGATCCTCTAACCTTCGTGGAGAAAAAGCAAAGTCTGCCTTTGTTATCATAAACTCCAGCATCTCCTTTATTTTTTGTTTAGACTCGCATAAAAGAACTTCGATGTTTTGGATTTTCATACTGATAGAGTGAATGCAGTAGCACAATGAGAGTATTAAAGCGAGTGCATTTTCATTTGACACTTGTAAACTGTATAGGCCTTTAAGCAACCTGGGTGATACTGTTAGTATGTCGCATACAGAAGGGCACCGCACTGTTGACATAGGGTGACCAGACATATCCAGTTATTCTACTATTGAAACATGTTGAATCATTCTATTAACAAGAACATGAACAACAGACCAAGAAGCAACCAGTTAATACTAACTACTCTTCAGCTGTCCTTTTTTTCCCATACTCTATGACCTCCTGAAGGAAACAACCAATTTTCACAGCATTCATTCATCGCCATCGTCCTCATTTTCATCAATCCCTACCCAGTGAGTGAATGCAAACAGGAATTCCTTGAAGGTAACCATTCCATTCTTGTCCCAATCCATTTCCTCTGGTGCCATGTAAAAATAAAAAATATGAGTTAGAACTGCATAAACATGAGGGGAAAACTTCCAGAAGAATGATGTGGACTATCAATTCTAGAAGTATTGTATTGTAGAGCCGAGAAGTCAAAAACATTCAGATGAAGCGCATCAATTTGTTAATGGGTCAGAAAGTGACATCAAGGGCACCAAGTGTCTACCTGTGCATCTATCACACAATGGAAAAGTGTGTAGTGACCAGAAAAAGTGGCAAACAAACATTAGGGGGCTAGTCAATTTCCTGAGTAGGTGCCTATCTTTCTTTGTAAAGAACTTCAGTGAAGTAACACAGATGAAGAGATTGTTTATAACAGGTCTATCCTTTTCCGTTAGGTGAAGGTATGGTGAGAAGAAAAAAAAGAGGTGGTTCACAAAAAATAAGTGATTGGAGCTAATGCCACAATGATAGTCCCCTTGCGGCATTGCCCAAACCAAAGCTCAACCGTGCTCTTCACTCCAATCAACTCAGAAAGAGTGAACTCACCAAATCTTTTCATGGCTATACGCCCAGAAGAGCGCTCCCCTGTTGTGGTCTCATTTATTGCTTGAATCATCTCATCCTTACTCACGTAACCGTCTTTATTCTTGTCCAGGAAGACAAATGCATCAACCAGGGTCTCAAAAGTTGCCTCAAGATTTCCTAATCCCATCTTTGTCTTCTGTGCGTTATGTTAAGAAAATGGAAAATCTCCTGACAGAAATCTGATAAGAGATACAAAATAGGATCTGAGTGCAAATTTTTCTGACATGTCCATCTAAGAAACCACTAGAATAGATTAGACTAATGATGTGACAGAAAATCATGGAAAAGTTTTTTGTTTCAGTTCACAATGCGGTATAATCTAAACTTTGCCAGCAAGAAATAGATAAATGAGTTATCTCCGCTGTGAATAAAACCAAAATAGCTGATGAACTTAGCAAAACTAATAGAACTTAAAACCAAAATCACCTTAACTTTCCATAGCTCTGTAGCAATGCTATATAATGTGACAAGAACTAATAAAATTATCACTGTTATTGCATAAATTATGAAGGATACTGCTTCTGTCACAGCCGGTTCATTGAGAAGATAAACAAGGCACAAAAAGACGATGAACTCATTAAACTTCATGCCCATATCTTCATTTATGTCGCAAGCTTCGAATAGATCAGTTATCTCCTCCTCCGTGAATGAGATCTCCAGCTTTTGAAAACAATGCTTGAGTTCTTCTTTATCAATTTCACCATTGGAGTCTTCATCTGAGGAAGGCAGGAAGCAAAAAAGAGTTCAGACTAAAGTAATAGAGTTGGTTTGCAAAAGCCAGTGAACATTTCTTTAGAGCTCAGCACGCTTCCAAATGCTGCATTTTGATCATTGGAAGCTGTAAAACGTCACATGAATTTCACAGTTCATGACAAGAGCTATAAGTGGAATGTGACTAAATAACTTGTTAAACATTTTAGGTCTGTAGCTGATTTCATTTTGCCTTTCAGGAATTCAAGACTATGCCAGTCACTTCGTTCAAAACCTTTTCATCATCCTTAGAACCGTATCGCAATTCACCAATGAACTTTAAAAAATATCTGGAGGATGACTAGTGCACAGACAAGGGGGCAGAACTCACCAAACTGTTCGAAGATTGTCTTGCATTTTCTCAGACTCTCATCGATTTTAGGGAACTTCATGATGATACTATTGAAAGATTTCACCGAAGTCCCAAGTGTCGCTCTCTGCTGCATGGATTCCACCATCTTCGTCTCAAGCTTTGAACCATGCGAGCTCCGCTTCAGCGTGTCATGGCGAGCAAACACGCCACCCATCTTGGCACCTCGCAAAGCGTCGCCGTCCCCAATTGGATGCGCCCCAAACAGTACCACCTGAACGTGACAATTAGCTGTGTCTGATATCTCAAGCATGATAACTACCGCAAGTAATATAATACAAGCAGCCGACCTGATCACTCACCGCAAGTTACCAAATTAAACTAGTAAAAAATTATCTTTTTTACATCACAAGACAAGATTTCAGCAACACAATCGAACAAATCATGATACTAACACAGTACGCAAACATGAAAAATCCGAAGTGAACAGCAAAGAACGGTGGCGGGCACAGCGAAAGCAAACAAGAGCACCTGGCCACAATAAAGAATCAAGCGAAAGACAAGCCTGAGATTAGATATCATTTCCCCTGCCTGTATTTGCCACACGCACCCAGGAGAGAACCCCAAGCCAACCAAACATGATTCTACCCGTACAAACAGACCAAGATTCGGAGATCGCGGCCGCACACGGCGAATAACCCAACCATAAACATCGCGTAAGCAAGCAAGACCAGCCCGCGGCGTCGAAGAGAGAACGGTAGGATACAACAGGCGTTCTTGGCTGGGTTACCTGTGCAAGCGCCAAACGAAAAGAGAAGCTCCGCACGATCGGAGGCCTGGCGGGCGGGCGGCGAGCCTCCCGGGGATCGGAATCGGCGGGGAAGAAGAGAAGGGCGAGGCTCGAGGAAGCTTTCCGTTTCGGTTTCGGAGAACAGAGCGGAGGCGCTGCGAGAGCAGCGTGACGGACGGCGGCAAAGGTGCCCGGTGGCGTGGCGCTACGCGCACGCGGAGAGGCCAGCCCACGAGGCCACGAATGGATCCACGTCGCTGACAGGTGGGGCCGGGGGACAAGCCACTGATAGGTAGCGCATGCGCATGGAGGTGGAGGCTTGGTGTGTGTGTTGGTAGGGATTGGGATAGCGATGAGTTGACCACGCCGGCGCCACTGGAATTAGTGAGCGAAGGGCCTGTAGCAACTTGATTTTCAAGTCCATCCGTTTATAGCAACTGGCTAGAAATATGAAAACGTTGAAGCTAGCGGTTATCGCACCTCGAGCCAAGCAATTCCAGGAGGTAGACGAAACTACACTTTGGAAGATGCGTCGCATTTTTAATAAAAAGACGTATTTTTGGTAATTCAATTGTCCACGCCATGCCGAAAAGATAGATCAGGAGGAGCGTACGGTCTGACCGTAGCATTCACGGTCACGAGAGCGTGGTCCGACGGACCCTTAACTGTGAGGGTTTCCTATTATAGCAAGGCACCAGAAATACCCTTTGCCATTCGGTTCAGGGTTGAGTTTTCAGCTCTAAACCGTTAAATGGTCATTTAGAACTTCGCTATGAGATATATAAAGTTTGAAGCTCCCCCTGGCATAAGGAAATGGCGAGGGGCAATGCCTATTGACGTAGCTCCTTAGTCCCCACATCAAAAGCAAGGACATCTTTGTAATCCTTTCTACTACCTCCGTCCCCAAAAAAGTGCTCTTCTGGCCAGATTCATAGCCAGAAGAGCACTCTTTTAGGGACGGAGGTAGTATAATTTTGTCTGTTAGCATGTTCGAACCATATAAATACCAGGTTATGTCCCTGATATGGGGGTGTGGTGTTATTATTTTAAAAATATTGTCTGATTTGATCACCGTCAATGTCCCTATACAATGACCGAAAGACAAGCAATAGAGGGGGCAACCCTTGGATCCGTGGCATAGAGGACTGAATTAGCAACCAGAGAGTCGCAGGGGGCGACAAATTTAGATCCACGCTTGGTGGCGATGCTGATCAGATCCATAGCCAAAGATGCGGGGAAGAGCGGTAGGAGGGAAGGCGACCGGAGGATGTAAGGAGGACGTTAGTTTGAGATGCAGACAAACGATGGTTGGAGCCTAGAGGAGGTGGTTAGAGGCGACGATGGTAGCATAGGAAGGAGAGAAGCAACGTCTGTCATGGTGGCACCGTGGGAGCGGGGATTTGGGAACGAGGGAGAGGGAGCGATGTAGTGTCGGGTTAAATGATGTGGATTAGGGAAAGAGAAGGTGGCTGAGTGAACCAGCCCATGGACCTAGTTTAAAGCCTAAAGACGGGTCATGAACCAGCCCATGGACCTAGCTTAAAGCCTAAAGGCGGGTCAATATGACCTAACACAAGCCACAGATGAGCTAGGCCTAACTCGTTTAAGGTCCTATTTGTTTGAGCTTCTAGCCAGCTTTTAGCAAACAGTCAACTTTTGAAACCCCTTCCAAAAAGGCAAAAGCCCTCAAAAGTTCAAATTGCTCTATGATATAAGAATCAAGCTTTTTATGACTTTTTCCAGAAGCAACTTTTAAAAAAATTGCAGCTCAAACAAACAGGGCCTAAGCGACCAAGCTGGAAGTTGGGCTCGTTCATGGACGGGCTGAGCTCAACACCGAGCGGAGCGCAAGTTGCTCGTGGCTAAAGTTCCAACCCTACTTGCAAGCCACATTTTACTTAAGAAGAATTTTGTAACCCACCAATTTACAAACAGAAATGGAACAAAGAAAGCGTGTCCTAACATCAAACAAGAGATTTTTCTGTCGAAACAATTCGACCTTGAAAGTTCAAACTGCAAAGCTAAGATTCTACAGCATTACGATTCTACACCTACCCCAAACCGGGGGTCACACGCTACAATTCTACAGCATTACGATTTACAGGATTAACGTGGAAAAGACAAGGAACAAAGACGACAGTTACATGGGGTTTGCGTGACAGATCCAGTAGCAGTAAGTAGCAATGTTCGACCGAAGTGTACAACACTGTTGGTGCCAAGTCAGAATGGAAGTCCTTTTCGGCAGGTGAATCGTCAGTGTTCATAGCAGACTTGTCCCGAGTTAAAAATTGAGTATTCACAGTTGTCAAGACGACTTGGTTCTCTTGTGTTGAGCCTGGCCTTGGAGGCACAGCCTGAAACGCTGGGTTAAGCTCTCCCCCATCTCCTGCCTCTCCTGCTTGAACCTCTTCCATAGAGACCGATTCTTCCTCTCCTTCGGTATAGTGAGTGGTTTCCTTCGTATCCGTCTCAGTGGTGTTGCCAGAGCCCTTAGTGTCATACTCTACAGAGTTTAAAATCAGATGGTAAGATTTGAAAACTATGAGAAATTGTGTTCTAGGGGTAAAAAAAATGCTGTGAGAGCAGTAGCATTAGTTTGAAATGAAATAAGTAAACAAAAAGGTCACAAACATTCACTCGAGAACCTTTTTTCAAATATTATTTGAACTATGAGGACTGGAGAAAATTATTACAGCAGTAAACCCTTGTCATATAAGATGTGCCTCTTTGATATTTGTAACATAAAATGTGAGTAAGCGAAAGGCATGTTAAACCGAGAACATGTACCTTCTGCTTCTGATGATGAGATACACCAGGAGGTTCGCCTGAGGATGATGCATCACTTGCTGCCCCCAAGGAAGAACATCTTCCCCAGCTCTCTCGGTTTGAACTTGTGTATGAGCAGCACTCCTCATTTTGCTTGTTTGCTTTATCCTAAAAAAGCACAAATTTTCATCGGTGAGATTACAAGATGATGTTTCTATATGAAATTAGTCTTTTTCAGGACACCATTATTGCAGTGCAACAGACGTATGCTTTGGTGTCCTGTAAAGACGGTCATATCACAAACTATATTAACCATCATGCCAGTGTTAGACTGCAACCTGTATGATAACGGGCGATTTGAGTTTTTCCACTCTCAAGGTGTGGCTTCCTCAAAATGCCACCTTGTAGATGGCAATTGTTAAAATGCCACCCACAACATTGCCACCTTGTCGTTTTGCCGATGGGTTTTATAGTTTGTTTCTCATTTTCTACTCATGGGAAAGGACCGGAATGCCCCCATCTTCTTCCTCCTACACCTCTTCATCTCTATCGGCCTGGACACCTCGCCCTGCCCGCCGCCCGCCTTGTCTAGCTGGGGGCCGCAGGCATCACGGGGGCGGGCATTGGTGACAACAGAAAAGAAGGCGGGGTGACGGGCACGGCGAACCAGGTGGCGCGGGGGCGAGGGAGGTCATTGTCATGGGGACGGGTACATTATGGGTGGCAGCGAACGAGAGTCAGTCGACCTCCTCAAGCTGCACACTACCATCGCTCATAGCTTCATTGTCGTGCCCATCTTGTGCAGCGCGAGGTTCGTGGTTGAAGCCGCCGCCAGTTATCAGCGCGTCCTTGGCCTTGACCTCCTAGGGCTTGGCCAACGGGGTGACCGACGGCTTGTCAGCGGCGACGGGTGAGGAGGGGGCGTCGGCCGATGGGGAGGGGGTGGCCGGCGCTGGTGAGGAGTGAGCAAGAGGTGGCCAGCACCAGAGATGATGAAAAGAGGAAAAAGGAAGAAGACGTGTGCAATTCGGTCCTGGCTAGAAATTGAGAAAGCAAATTATAAACTCCAGAATGGCAAAAGAACAAGGAGGCAATGTAAATGGGTGGCATTCTAACAAATGCCATCTACAAGGTATCATTTTGATGAAGCCACTTCTTAAGAATGGCAAAATCTCAACTTTCTCGGATTTAACAGTGTAGTTTTACATAGTGCCGCACTAAATATAATGGCAGAACTATGAACTATCTAAATGCTTCCATTAAAATAAGGCCCCATATATTTTTACCTCCGAATGAGACTCGGCATTGTTACCATCCATCTCAGTGAGGTGATGATTTTCATCCAGAAGAAAATCCTACATTTACATGAAGATATCTAAGGTAAGATCTCAAATGCCAGAGGCAAACCAACCAGGCAACCACCAGTGGACTTACCAAGTCATTGTCATTTTTAATGGATAACTGATTGACCCTCTCAGTCAGCAATTCAACAACTGATTTTGTAGCTGAAACAATTGAAAAGGAGTAAGTGGACAGGAAATGGTAACTCATCAATATAAATTAACATAAAGTACTGAGGATGAACCACACCATTCGTGAAGCTAGTTGCCGCTGCTGATGAACTGCCAGCATCAGTACCAACAGCCCTTAGACCATTAATGATCTCATACAATAAGCTCTGAAGAAAAAAAATCAAGTGAATTGGCAGGTAATTTTCTTGGATGTGCTTCCAAGTTCCAATTACATAAAGCAAAAGTTTTGGCACCAGACGTCCAAGGAACAGAGAGAAAATTACCTCATTGGTTCCAGCACCAACCTTGAAAGTGCCAAGGTTGTAGTACTTATCTAACTTATTTGAGCATGCCGAAGGAAACTGGGGTGGGTGCAGAACATTATAGAAGAATATTGAAACAGAGTCATAATAAAATTGGGGCCTTGGTGAATTGTGATCACCCTCAAATTTGATTAAGTTTTTATCCCCCTGCAGATAAATAGAAATAAATCAGCAAAATGAGCAAAGCAGGCCCATCAATAAGAGCAAACACTGCTGATGAGACATGCATGTTTTCAGGTGCCATCTGTTTACCAACCACCCTTTGTAAAGCAAGAGTGAGATTTACCGCATATGCCTGGTGAATACTATCAGAGTGATGGGGCTGAATAAACATGTCATTTGATGCATGTCCAAATAGTGCAGGAATAAACGTCTTGGGGGCAAACTGGAGAAGACAAAGGGTAGTAAAGTTAGGAGTTTATCAGATAAATACCAATGGAGTTGACTAAACCGTGATACTTGAAACAACAAGATTATAGTAGAGTACCAGTATAACAAAAACTTCCATTGCTTCAAATCTTATACAAACCTTGTGTCTCAATCAAGATTAGTAGACTACCAGTATAACAATAGTTTCCAATGCACCAACCATTATTACACCAACCATTGGTCTCGATCAAGCTAAAAGAGGTGTTCTAATTGTTTTAACATTAGTGCTCACAGCTAAGACAATTATGCTCAAAGCGTAACATGTGCAAACAAAGGCATGGAAGTACACATCAAAATGTTATTTTTGGCATTGCAGTCCACTGGGGAGATATGATAGGATAAGCACATTCATGTCTCACTATATTATATGCCATTCGTTCACATGTAATACACGATATTTTTACCTGTATGGAAACTCATGTTGCAGGGATGGTAACAAACAGTTCCTATCACATTTCATTATTATTATTTGTAATTCTACCAGTCAATTTTGTAATTAAATTTGAACAGAATGCTACAGAAAGCAAACCTGGACAACATTGAGGTCCCTTATATCAAACTTAGCTTTTCTTTGAATAACACGTCGCATGTACTGCACAGCCATCTTAACCTGAAAAATAAAGATTGGAGCAAGCATACAATGATAAGACTACAGAAACAGGCAGTAAGCACTTGAAGTAAGCTGCCAAGATCATGTCACAGAGCTTTTCAACATCAAGGCCCTCTTGATTTGCAGTTTGGTTTGGTTTGGTTGAGCCCGGACATTGCAATGTACCAAATCAAAAGGTCGAGTGGATACAGGCTCGTTGGTAGGATAAGGAAGTTGTAACTCGGGCGAGGTGCACAGGACACCTGCGGCGACAGTTGATGCCGATATAGGGCCGGCGGATAGAGGCGGCAACTTGAGATGGCGACAATGTCAGCGTTGGGCCGTTGGACGGTGGCGGCGCGTGGAGAAAGGCTGGTAGGGGTGGCATCGTTGCACTAGAGGACGCTAGCAAAGGCGGCACACTGACCGCCAAAGGACGACAGGGGAGGTGCGGCAAAGGCAGCGCTCGGGCCATCTGAGGGCGTTGGGCGGAAGGCATAGGAGGCCGCGACGTCACAAGGCAGAAAGGCGGCAGTGCAAGTCGGAGGACGGCGCACGGTTGCAGCTCCGGGGTGCAAACGACAACGCAGAGGACGGTGGTGCGATTGCAGCTCTAGGAACACGAACGACACGGACAAGATCAAGTTCAACACAGGTACAACGTGAGGATCTAGTTCTAAAGAACATGGTGGCGTCACCGTCGAGGATCACCGATGGTGACTACAGAGAAACCTAGAGCAACCCTAGAGCAGGTTAGGGTTTGGTCAAGAGAACCTAGGCTCTGATGCCATGTTATGGAGGCATGTTGTATTGATCAGGGGCCATAGGTCAGTATACACTGTACATTGGAGCATGACTACAAGGATACAGGTGGCATAACAATCATAAACTACCAATTAACTTGTAAACCATTATACATCAAAATCTGTGTACAAATCACAGAGTGCACCGTTCCAATATTTGGCTCATGAATAACTGTGAAGAAAAATATTCCGCAAAAGATAAACATACCGTAAATTTAGGAACTCGGATTTTGTAAACGTCTACAAGCTCCATCATTAGGTCATATAAGTTAGAAAAGGCACTGTCCAAAACCATGCCAGCAATTGAGGGGTCTTCTGCTCCATACAACAGACTGCATCGAGATTTGAACAGAGCTTGTGATGAACTAACAAGATGAAATCCATCAAACAAAAGCTAGGCCTTTAATATATTTTATGTATTATTATGTACTGTTAAAATCATGATAGAAGAAGATTTAACATTTTTATCAATCCAAAAAACTTTCAAGATGCACAACTTCATATTAAAAAAATCTATTGTATTCCAACGCTAACTTAAAAATATATTTTATGGATAAGGATACTATGAAAAAACAGGACAGAAGAAAATTAACGTCTTTACAAATACGTAAAAAACTCTTTAAGATGAACAGCATTATATAAAAAATGTTCTTTATATTCAAACACTTACTACAATGGCAATCATTGAAGTAATTGCAAGTTAAAATGATTTGTCACAAAGTAGAAAGCACAAGCACTGTAACTAAAATACCTTGTAACAGCACCCATTGACCGCCCCCAAAGTCCTATACAAGAAACTTCTTTATTATTTCGCAAAAAGGACACCGCGCATTTGAGATCCTGTTTCTGTGAGTAGTTACACATGTTTCAGAATAGTACGATTACTAATCATTAAGAACGTGATTGTGAAATTTATAATGATTATGCACCTCATGCCAACCAAGGCTGACATACTCTCCACCTGATAGCCCTGACCCAGCAAAGTCAAGTGCAAAAAGGGTGATATTCGAAGGAAGAAGTATGACAGCAGCTTCATTTGCATCTGCTCTGCACCCACTGCATTAAATTAAAGAAAATAACTTGTTAAATAGTCCAAAATTATCGGTAGTTAATTAATGTAGCACCATATGTACATTGTAAAAGGAAATAAATCGATAATTGATCTTGATAACACATAGGCTGTAATAGCAGGTATACCAAAAACTATGGTTCAGATAGAGAGTCAATCAGTGTGGACTTTAGACAAGCAAACTTCAGATCCATTGAATCAGAATGTCAAAGGAAGATGTCTAATCAAAACAAAAACATGTGTGCACGATAAATTGGGAACACACATGAACATGAACCAACAAAGGTAAGTACCTATTTCCATGGCAGTAGATCACACACGGAAGGGCAGTATTTTCTGGGATAACAGCTGGAACATAGTGGCTGCATTTTAAGGTCTGGTTTCTTTCATTCGTAAGCTGTTACATACAAGTAAAAGGATAAGACTAATATACAAAAAAAATGTTAACTCTTAACAATCAGCACCAAGTCTTCAAATCAGCAAACGAAATACAAGAAAAGCCTCAATAATTGCACCCCTTACTTGCCTCCAAGTCTATTCGTCTGTATTTTCTTCCTGCAAGAGTAAACTCTGGCTCCCATAAATAGTGATCTGGATTGTACTCTGCACTGTAAATATATAACCAGTTAACTGCCTTCATGACAATACACAAAAAAGAATTTGACGAATATCAAATCTATGAAGATTTCCAACTTCCATTATGTTTGCATCTTCAAGAAAAGACGGAACATTATTTTAGGAAGAGTACATACAGTTGGCATGAATGCACCATGTGTTAACCAAATGCCAAAGCCTCATTCAGATACTACAGCATCAGTTTACTCTTCCTACTACCACATTTTGTCCCAAACAACTGCTGGCCAACTAGAAGCCTACTACAAGATGCTCAACGGCAAGGGTCTACTACAAGATGCTCAATGGCAAGGGTTGAAAAATTGGCATCTATGTTTTTACCGGTAATTCGAGTGCATAACTTTGGAAAAAAATTGAAATAATCAGCGGTAAAATCGCTTTAAATAAAGTAAACCACTGTACAAAGAGCGGAAGTAGCAGTGATGGCCGCCACACGGCACGGTGGCCGCCATGCCGCACAGCGGGAGTTGTTGCTCCCGCCATACCGCACGACGGGGGACGCCATGCTGCATGGCGGGAGCAACCTGGAGCTGACACGTCGCTGCACATTTGGGACACGCGGCCAGTCAAAATTTCTGGCACTGCATGAGGTGGAGGGAGCGCCCCCCCCCCCACCACCCCTGCTTTGCACGAGAATTAACACAGGAAAGCGATTTCTGTAGAATAAAAAAATACCCATCAACAGAATTGAATGGACGTAGTTGCGGTGGGAGTACACCGAAAGTCACTTGTCCTGATGTACTCAGAAAATAATAGACATGATAATACATCATCTAATTAAGGTCCTGTTCTTTTCAGCTTAACAGCTTAACGACTTATCTACGTTTTGAAAAGACATATGCTTTGAATTTTTTAAGTTCGTTTTTTCGCTTTTTGAAGATGTGTCCTAACGCTTTAAAAACCAAGTCAAATGAAATGGATTCGAATCTCGAGACTACCTCGAGAAGCTCTCAAAATTCAGTCATTTCAACCGTTCAGCTCTTCAGATCAGCTCAAAAGAACAGGGCCTAAGATTACACGTCACAATAAGGCATCACAGGTATGGCGAATGGCAGTATATACGAAGCAAATGGCGACATGGTCTCGCATCAAACCAGTCGCTCTCTGCCTAGAGAAGTTTTGCACAGCTGGAAGTAAGGTATTTGCTTCCCTCACTTTTTTTGTAGTTAGTTTGGTTATTTAATGGTTGGTTTAAGAGGATAGCCTTATAACTTGTGATAATTAGGAATAATGTTCAATTAGTTGAGTTTAATAATTAGGAATAATGGCACAATGGCCGCGGCATGTCAGTTCCAGGTCGCCGCACTGCTGCCACCATGCGGCGTGGCGGGCACCACAGCCCATGCAGTGTGGCAGGAGCGCGTTGCTCCGCTGTGTAGCATGGCGGCCATCGTGCTGTGTGGCAGCCACCACTGCTACTTCCGCAAAAGGATCCGCAAATCCTTTTACAGTGGCTTACTCTATTTAAAAAGAATTTACTGTTGATTATTTAAATCCCTTTTCTGCAGAACTTTTACATGCTTGCATTTCGAGTATTTGAGACTAGAACATTATTTTGTCCATCATCCCATGGTTTGGTTTAGGTATTGATATAGATAATGCCCTCAGAGACTCATAAAGCTAAATGTGACCATTTACAGCTGCCGAATACTACATTGTAGAGCACAAAAGAGTAGCAAACTCCACCTACTTGCAGCTTAAAGCACGCTAAATTTTGGCGAAGCAAAGGGGAGCAAGTCAACATGGCAACCGATTACCAGCTTCAAAAAAAAAAGAAAGTAAAACAAGGCGATTACCGCGGTGGCCGGATGACAAAATTAACGAACTGCTCAATCATCGTGCCGCCGGAAGCTTCCCGACGACGACGCGGCGGCGGACGAGGCTCCCGTCGCTCATGTACCGCAGGCGCGCCTCCCACCAACCTCCCGCAAACCAACCCTCCCCACCATCAGCTTCCGCTAGCCAGTCCGTCCAAACCAACTCAACCAAGCTCCAGCCGCGAACGACCCCCAAATTCTCACCGCACGGCCTCAGATCCGCGCGAACCGCCGCGCTCAGCGCCCCCCGCCGGATCCGGCGCCGCTTCCGCCCGGAATGCTCGCCGCGAGCCGCAGAGCCGGGCGGCGGCCGTGCGAGGCGGGGATTCGCCGCCGGGGGCTCGCCTCCCGGTGCCGGCGCGGCGGCGGCGGGGATCGAGGTGGGGAGGGGAGTATACCAAGGTAAGAGGCGGCGAGCAAAGCGGGCGTGTGGGAAATGTGAACGTTAAAGAGGCGGAGGCGCAGTTGTTGTAAACTAAATAGGACTAATAATAAAGAGAATGATAATACTATTCCGGATTTAAATGATTTTTTCTTTCGGTTGTTTTTATTAGTTGCATTTTTTGTAGTTTGCCCCCCGAAGTTTTCTGTGCTGCTGCATGTGGCGCCGCCTCACCGCACATGGCCGTGCCACGGCTGCGTACTGCTTCCCGCTGTATCCGCGTACCAGCCACTTCAAGATGTGTTGGATCCTTGCGAATCTGTGATACTGGACCATCGGGTATTTTTCAAATGCTCCTCTTTTTTTTTTTTCATTTCTCGTTTGGGGCCGTGTAAACACCTCGAATCTGCTGCAAATGGAGGGCTGGGCCAGTCTGATTGGAGACCAAGTTTATCTAACTTTAATCTTTTTTATGTTTTGTTTAGTTTTTGTTGGGTTTGTGGCTTCTGTTATTTTTTATAGACTATTCACTTTATTTTTTCAAAATAATTTTTTAAGACTTTGTAAGGTTTTTTTTCTCAAGATCTTTAAAAAATAATTAATTATTTATTTAGCCTTTTCATACCACTTTCAGATGTGGTCAAATTTTCCCAGCTAATAGTCTTTTTTTTGAGCTGATCTGGATGGCTGAAATGACTGAACTTCAAGGGCTTCTCGATTTAGTCTCGAGATTTGGATCAATTTCGTTTGACTTGCTTTTTAAAGCGTTACGATCCACCTTCAAAACAACGAAAAAGGACTCAAAAAACTAAAAGCATGAGTCTTTTTTAAACATAGATAACTCGTTAAGCTATTAAGCCGTTAAACGGAAAAGAACTGGGCCTAAAACTAAGGCCTCGTTCTTTTCAGCTTAACAGCTTAATGACTTATATATGTTTTGAAAAGATATATGCTTTATGTTTTTAAGTTTGTGTTTTTTTTATAGATTTGAAGGTGAGTCCTAACGTTTTAAAAAACAAGTCAAACAAAATAGATCCGAATCTCAAGAGTGACTCAAGAAACTCTTAAAGTTTAGTCATTTCAACCGTTCAAATCAGCTCAAAAGAACAAGACCTAAAACTACAAGGCATCAAAGAGGGCCTTTGTTTTATGTACGGTTAGAGAAATTTAACCGAGTTAGGTTGTTGTTTGGTTTATAATTAATGTTAATCAAGATTCCTAATCTACCACATAGACCACACATGTCCTACACGCGTAAAAGTGTTGCAAATTATTCTAAACCTGGCAAATTGCAGGTAAAAATTTGAACAACTAAGTTTGGACAACTTTGCCATGTTAGGTGTAGCAAAGTTTGACAAGCTTAGGCTTCAAACCAAACAAACCTAAAAACTCTAAAATTAAAACTCAAGAATACAAATATAGAATTAAAATCAAGGGCACAGTTGCCTGGTTTACGTGCGTTAAAAAAAAACAACCTAGGCTCTGGACGTCTGCCAAAAATCTTGCGTCTCTCCAGGGTCACCCTAGCAGTTTTCAGCAAGCAGGCGGTAGGAGGCCAGCAGGCCAGCGGCAGCTCGCCTCTGTCCCCATGAAAATGCTGTAGCCACACGCTCGTAATAAAAGTCGCGAAAGCTCAAGCACGCAAAGGCGCTCGGAATATTCGCCCGCGAACGCCCGAATGGTTTGGCGCCTGTACGGGTGCGGCTGCTAACCTGTCCACCTCGTCTAACATGCGCTGGCCCCCACGCGTCATCGAGTCAAGGCTGATGCGGGTACCTGTACAGGTGCACAGAAGTATTAGACCACCCTCAATGCAAAGAGCTTAGAGCTAGGTGCTTAATTTGCCACATCACTAAACATCCGTGTAAAAACTTTTCCTCCCAATGCATCGGAGCTTCCAGAGGTGTTTATAAGTTATAACTGTCTTGTTAGCACCTTGACCGGGCGCTTTAATCTCCAATGGCCGGTGCCTAGCGCAACAAAAAAAATACAATCAACCAGCTGCTCGATAGAGATGGGAAGAAAACATCGAGGTAAGCAGCTGTAGAAAAAAATAGTCACAAGCACCAGGTAGCAGTCGAGTCAAAGCTAATGCGGGTACATGCATAGGTGTACAAAAGTACTAGGACACATTCACTGCAAGGTGCTTAGAGTTAGGTGTTTAATTTGTCACGTCACTAAGCACCCGTGTAAAAACTCTTCCTCCCAATGCATCAGAGCTTTCAGAGGTGTTTATAAATTATAATTGTCTTGTTAGCACCTAGACCAGGCGCTTTAATCTCCAATGGACGGTGCCTCGTGTAACAAGAAAAATACAATCAACCAGCTACTTGATAGGGATGGGAAGGAAATATCGAGGTAAGCAGCTGTAGAAAAACAAGGTCGCAAGCACCGGGGAGCAGTCGATGCCAACCTAGTCATCTTATCTCTCCTCTAAGCACCTTCTATTTGCTGATGTGGCAAAAAAAATCGATTTTTTCTTTAAGCACCTACTTAAGCACCTGCAATGGAGATGGCCATAAATAGAGAATAGATTTTGTGATACGCAAATAATATTGTTGAATTCGTATCTAAAACTATTTTCTAATGGTCATAACTTTGTTATTACAAACTATATAATATAAGAGAAATTAAGCATCAAAGTATAGTTCTAAAGACTGCGCCAAATTAAACTACGACTTGTATTTTTTGGATGGAGGTAGTAATCTGCAACAATACTCCCTATCTTTTCTTTCCTCTATTATATTGATATTTCCTAGATTTGCCATGGTACTTCATAGCCTAAAATATTTAGACTTAAAATTTAAAGTAAAAAATTAAACCCCAAATTAGGAGCATGTCTGGAGTGGCTTAGCTAAATGAATAAATTGCTTAGCTAAAATTAGTATATTGCTAAATTAGATTTTGAGAGGATCTTGAGTCTGCTCGTCAAAGTTTGATTGCTTCATTTATGTTATTTTTAAGAGCTTTTAGAGCTGATTCTGATTGACGGTTTAAGTTTGGTTTAGAAAATTTGACATTTTTTTTATACAGACCATTCAATGTTATATAAAGCTAGACTAAAAAGTCAATGCAATTATCCTTTCGAATAAGCTTAATCCACTGCGAACATTATATATTTTTTCTACTTTTTTCTTTCTCTCCTCTTTTCATTCCTCATCTTCGCACTCAGCACAAAACTCCACACTCTTCGTCTCCCCCACTAGTGCACTAGGCACCATACAAGCAATGAGAGCACGCTATTGCCCGCTGGTTGGATTTTGTAACGAGTTTGTTTGGGTAAATCATTGGCCTGTGTGTTGGCCCGCTTTGGTTGCGGTTAGATTTGGTTCGGTTTGATTGGCTTAAAAGTTGAGAGCCTCAAAAAAGAGTATGGAAAGACAAAAAAAATATGTAAAAAATGTTTTAAAATTCTTTAGTAAAACCATAATTTTTTAAAAAATTATTACAAAATATTATAATGAACACTATGTAAAAAAAATACATTTTAACTGAATTGAACAAAAATGCCAAACAAAGAGGATGGTCGATGGTTATCTATCATTAGAGCACATCAACTGCATCCCATTCCTATTAGGAAAAAGTCTACTTTACCTCCCTCTACTATTGCCTCGGTTTGATTTTCCTCCCTCTACTCCAAAACCGGGTAAATTACCTCCCTCTACTTTTCATACCGTGCAAATTACCTCCCTCAACTTTTTATACTGGACAAATTACCTCCCTCACGCCGGTTTTGAGTGATTTGGCGCCCTAATCAACTGGTTTTTGACTAATTAAATTTTAAAAAATGATAGAAAACTTAGAAAAATAAATAAAAACATTTTAAGTATATAAAAATATGTAAAATCCAAAAGAGAAATAAAAATATGATATCTGTGTACAAACCTATATTCTATTTTTTAGTTTTCTTTAGTTTTCTAGAATTTATTTTCTCAACAAAAAAACGGAGTTTTGTTGATGTGACATCATAATCTTAAGGAAATAAATTATAGAAAATTATAGAAAACTCAGAGAAACAGAATAAAAGTATGAAAAATCCAAATATTTAATAAAGTGGTGCTTGCATATAAACATACATGCTAAAAATTATATACATGTTTGAGATTTTTTTTATTAAAAATACCTCCAATCATAAATATGAATTTGGCTTATAGGTTTGTACAAGAATATCATATTTTTAATGCATGTTTGGATTTTACATTTTTTATAGGTTTAAAATATTCTAATTTTATTTTTTCTGAGTTTCCTATAATTTTTTAGAATTTAATTAGTCAAAAAACCCAAAACCGGAGTGGTTTCAAGTGAGGGAGGTAATTTATACGGTATGGAAAGTAGAGGGAAGTAATTTACCCGGTTTTGAAGTAGAGGGAGGAAAACCAAACCGAGGCAATAGTAGAGGGAGGTAAAGTAGACTTTTTCCCCCGCGGGATCGAGCCTTTCC
>SPJY01000522.1:150176-191418 GCA_005191435.1 Raddia distichophylla | reverse complement strand
GTTACCCGGCAGTGGGGGCTCGAACCAGGGTAAATCGCTTGTGTCTTCACGGTTCGTATTGTTTCTCTCCGTCTTCCCACTGTACGAAGGATCTGTACCCGGATCACCAAATCGCACCAGGCTTAGTCCGGGAAGACCGCGCGGCCTGAGCCCCTGTAGGCTCGGCCGCCGCCCGGGCTGCTGAGAAGGGTTGTCGTTGGGCCTCACACCAACTACAAACTCGTCTGCCGGTCCGTGGACCCGCTGCTCTTCAGGAGCGCGATTCCCAGACACCGACATGTACATTTTGGATTTTTTCCCCCTTGGAGTGATGTGGTGCAACCGGGTCGCACCACGTGGTGCAATCAGAGAAAGTAATTCAGTTATTTGTGAATCCTATTTTTTTTTAAAAAATGACTAATCTTTTTATTAACAGCTACATAAAATTATGGTTTCACATGCTTTGAATTGATGTTCCAACTTCTCTAAAAACTCACAAAGTTCCAATTTTTAGCAATCAAGCTCAGGCGGTTTTTGGCGCACTACACCACAACATAGCTATGGAGGCATTCATTTTGCCGGGAAAAATGGCTTTCAATGGCAAACTATCTGCCGGGAATGACTTTTCCCGACGGACATTCCGCCATAACCGTCCGACGGGAACCCAGCCGTCCGTAATTCTCTTTACCGACAGACAAATTTATCCCCGCAGACAGTTTGCCCTCGATCCTCATTTTTTCCCGGCAGACAGGTTGCCCTCGATCCTCATTTTTTCCCGGCAGACAGGTTGCCCTCGATCCTCATTTTTTCCCGGCAGACAGGTTGCCCTCGATCCTCATTTTTTCCCGGCAGACAGGTTGCCCTCGATCCTCATTTTTTCCCGGCAGACAGGTTGCCCTCGATCCTCATTTTTTCCCGGCAGACAGGTTGCCCTCGATCCTCATTTTTTCCCGGCAGACAGTTTGCTGGCATATATTATTATTCCCGATAGACAGTCTGCTTGGATTTCCTACTTTTGCCGTGGACGTTCTTGATGGCCCATGGCGATGGAGTCGCACTACAACGGCGTTGGTAGGCTGCACCAGGTTGAGGGCAAGGCGCAGGGTGTAGGCTACCCGAGCAGTGTTTTGAGGCGTGGCGTGCAGTCGGTGGTAGAGCTGGCCTATGGGCCGAACAGGGCCGGCCCGGTTGGTTTGGTTACTATACGAACCGGGTCAACGGACTGCTGTCTCGGCCCAGGTTTGGTTCGCACAGTGAACTAAACCGAATCGAGACGGCCCATTTTTTCGTTAGCCAGTTCATTTTATTTAAATATATATATAAATTAAGAAAAACCATTATATTTCATGAATAGAGTATATATTATAAATTAAATAAATATATTATTTTTCACAAAAATATATATATAGAAATACAAATATTGAATTAAATTAATATACTACAGTAGCGAACCGAACCGGGCCAGGCCGCCACTATGCGAACCAAACCGGGTCTGCCCGACGAGCTGAGGTGCCGGCTCAGCTTCGGTTCGATAAACAGTACGGACCGATCCGGTCGGTTCAGTTGAACCGGCCCGTTTGGCCACCTCTGGTCGGTGGGCCTGATGGACGGGCAACCGATCGTTTTTTTTTTTTTGATAGGAACCGATCGGATTCTAGCGCCGCGTGGAGTTGGTGGGCTCATCTCAGGCTTGTGGTGTGGGTGCTACAGCCAAACTGGGTTGTGAGGCTCTGCATGGTGTGTGTGAGGCTTCGAGTCAAAACTCCAAGAAAAGAGGGAGGAGGAAGTAAATCCTTATTCGAGGTGATCTCGGGCTACGAGATTGGGAAGGCAAAGGGGGCTACTTGCCACTATGAAACCAGATCCAAAGTGAGCCAAAAGAAAATGACAAGGTAGCCAAACAGAAGAGAATATTTGAAGAGCATGAAAGAACTCAGATCCGTAGATCAGTTCAACGGGGTTTGAGCACGGGTTCTAGAGCAAGGCATGTGATGTGGGTTTTGGAAGAGAGTTGCTCATGGAGATTGTTGGTGGTCTGATCGGGGAGGTCAGATTGGCTAGCTGAACGGTGAAATCAGCAACAATCTATGCTAGGAGGCGAGCAAATCAAGTAGTCATGTCTGGAATCTGTTGGATGTGGCGAATGGATTAGGGATGAGACCGAGGATCAATGCTAGGGGCAAATGGATCGATCAGTGAAATTGTCGGAGAGTTGGTCAAATTGTGATCGGTAGGATTAAATCGACAAAAAGAAGGAACGGGCAAGTGCAAAGAAAGCAATGGTTACGTGTGACTTGAAAAGCAACGATGGTGATGTTCTTTCAAAATCAAATATATATAATCACATGGAGCGAGGATGTTGGATTTGGTTGGTTTTTGGCTGGTGATGATGAATTTTCAATGTAACAATATATTTTTCTGAAGAAAAGATAGCCGAAAACATGTGAGATAGACAAAAAAACATAAAAATCGCATATGCTTAAAACTAATTGCAAGAGCCTGCGAAATACTCTTTCCGTTTTTTTATTTGGCGTCTTTGACATTTGGACACGACTTTGACCATTCGTCTTATTCAAAAAACTATGTAAATATCATTTATTTTCTTGCGATTGTCTTATAATAAAATATATTTTAAATATGACTTATATTTTTGTATGTTTGAACTAAATTTTTAAATAAGACAAATGGTTACAAAAGTTAAAAATTTTAAATAAAAAAAGAGGTAGCAGCAACGACAAAAAAAAAATTAGCATGACACTGCTCCGTAACCGTGGTCCATAAAACTAGATTAATTAGAGTTGGTTGATATGCTCCATTTGTCTAATTCGAAGTTCGACTCGAGCTGGCGCCACGCGCATGCGGCTCGTGTAGATCGTGCGGTACTTAATTCCAAAGAATATTCACGTGTTAATTTACATATGATGTTTTTTTTTAGGGAATTTACATATGTTGTTGCACGTTTTTGTGCCACTTCTTCTAACGCTAGGAACGTGACAGGCACGTTGACCAGGCATTAATTTCGGCATCAATAATAGTACAAGCCCGACCACGCCCGTCGCCCGGACGCCACGTGGCCCGCCTCCCAGCCTGGCGCCGCCACGACCGTCCGATCGCGCATTCCGTTTTTATGTATAAAACGATTTTTCCCGTGTGGAGGGCAACGGCTCACGCGTTTCAGCGGGGTGGCTAGCAGTGCGAGGTCCCACCGCGGAGACCGCGGTTCGATCCCCGCGCGGCGCCATTTCCTTCGCTTTTTTCCCCGCTCGCTCACGCGCGTATGGCCGCCCCCGCCGAGCGCGTGGTCCCGCTTTTTGCCGCCGCGGGCGTGTTGCTCCAGCCTCGGCGCGCCGCGGGTGCGCCCACGCGACTAGTAATTATTATATATCCTGCTCGCAAGAAGACCTAGCTCATGCTTGGAGAGCCAATATATATACACGCCCGGTAAGTAACTACTCAACCACGTTTATCTATCTCCTCTTTTACTTGCGGCATCGAGTAAATCAGCTGGGCAATGTATCCTATGTACACATGGGTTTTCAGATACGCATTGTGCACATCATATATCTAACAGGAGTGACGAAAAATTCTGAAGAAAAAAAATGTGTGGGCGTTCTTCGTTGGTTGTTCTACATATGCACAAAGTTTTAAGATCAAATTCATTTTATATTAAGAGCTATAAAAGAGAAAACCGCATCAGTTTTAAACTATTCGAATTTGTCATTATCACAATTTATCCAAACAGAACATAAAAAGGATGAAAATAATGACATTGCATGATCTTATTTAGATTGTTATATTATTCAGTAGACAATCGGTCTTGGCTCCACTCCTCAAACCAAGCAGAAAATAAGATTACTTGATCCCTCAATCCAAACAACCGCATTGGATGATTACATTCTAACTTCTAAGTGGGATGATCCCACGAGTTGCAAAGCAATAGATGGAACCACTCCTTAGTCCAAACACGTCGTGTGTGCGGCAGACCGGCAGTGTGCCCAAGCCTGAAATTTGAGAGTTGCTAGTTCACCCCTAGAGGCAGAAGTTCAGGTTTTGATTGGAGCTTTAGAGCTGGTATTATAAAGAAGAGCAATTAACCAAGTAATTATCAATGGTGGCTGTCGTAATTAAGTTGACACGGTTGCGGGCAAGATGCAGTGGCGAGAGGACTAAATGGAAGGGTGTGATTGGTTACCTGAGTGAGATAATTTTCTGTATATGATGGTACATAATCTTTGTATATCTAAGTGTTTGGTTGGGTGAATCGTACCAAACCATTATGAATGGTGGGATTCGAAACACTGGAATATTTCTTCAATATGATGTATGGCTCCATTCGCTCGATTTGGCTGAACAACAGCGTACAACCTTCTCCTGCAGGTTGCCACTTCTTCTTAGTTCATACTATTTAGCATAGCAAATTTAAATTCAATTTGAATTTTAATTTTGATTTGGATTTGAAATCTAATTTTAGTTTTCAATTTCATTTTGATTTTATGAATTTCCCATTGTAGTTGAATATTGAATTTAAAAAAAATTGAATTTTGGAAAAATTGGTTTGACTTTTAAATATAGTTTGAATCTTGAATTTACTGTTTGATTTATTTTTGAAATTAAAACAAATTGAATTTTAAATTTATAATTTATTTGAATTTTCAAACTAGCTTGAATCTTGAATTTCATATTTGATTTGATCTTTGACATTAAAATTTGAATTGAAATTGAATTTGTTTTTTATTCTTGACTTAAATTTGATTTCAATTTGAATTCCATTTAAATATCAAATGTTAAATATAGTTTGAATTTAAAAACCAATTTGAATATTGATTTTAAATCTAGTTTGAATGTTGAACTCATAATTAAACCTTATTTAACCATCGAAAATCAAGTTGTGTGTAAGGTTGAATTTTCTCATAAAATAAAGTTCTATTTGATGATACTTAAATCATTGAACATCATTTCATATGAGAACGAAACAAAATCTTATACAATCCTGTTCAATCAAACAAACAACTTGTTTGAATCATACCATACAGAACCATCTCGGTCGTGTTATACCATAACATACATGTTCGACTTGGTAAAGGCAACCGATCACACTTTATGGCCTGGTTTGTTTGAGCTGAAATCTGTTGAAAACTTTAATATTAAAAACCATGACCCTTCAAAAGATGTCTCAAAGAGTTCGAAAATTATAAAAGAATTATTTTAAAATTTTAATAAGTTAAAATCACACAAAAATAACCGCAAGTATTATATCATTTACCTTATCAAAAAAATAACAAATTTTTATTCGGCTTAATTTTATTTAGTTTAATTTAAGCCGAAACAAATAAGTCAGTCCATCAGATCTTGCCTTGCATGCCAGCCTGGTCACCGGTCAGATCCTGCTCGAAGGCGGAGGGCCCACATGTCAGTCTATCCGTACACGCTCGGTGGCTTGCCGCGTCCCACCGACGTGGATCCGACGCGGCTGCGCCTCATCTTATCCTCGCGCTTTTCCTAGACGACGTGGCGTGGCCCCACCATCCGTGCAGGCGAACCAGCGCCCGCCACGCGTCATCACCGCAGCAAAAGCGCGGTCAAAATCATGTATTACTTCGGGGTCAAATCCCAGAGGCATCAACATGGCGGTCAAAGATTAAAAATAAAAATATAGAGTGCTCCATGTTCTCTTCGTGTATCTCATTTATAAAATTCCGGCCGAATCGCCTCGCCATCAGTCCTTGTCCAACCACGGCATACGTGGAGAGATGAATTATTCAATCAAGCAAGCATAAAAAAAAAGGCAGAGAAAAATTCCAATCATGATGTGAACCATGCTACTTACAATCTTTGATGCTTAATTCAACCGGAAGATTTGATGATTTGCGACCCTCAAGGCTCCGGGTTGATAATTACCCTTCGGCCTTTTTCGTTCCCAGGTTTTTTTACTATTTTGATTCAGTTTGTATAATTTATTATTTTACGGTTCACTCAATGTAACATTTGTATAATATTTTTTTAAAATTTTTTGTAGGGTTATTCTTAAATATCTTAAAAAAATTTTAAATAATTTTTTTGCATTTTTAAATCTCTTTTTAAAACCATTAATTTTTTTAACTACAATCAAAATCAAACCACATGGGGCCGAAGTCATGAATAACCGAATACATTTCTTTACCGTGGCAAATCATAAATTTACTCGTACTCCCGAGCTTACGAGCTGTTGTGCTTTTCAAAAGCTTAACATTTTGTCAATCTTTTCTTAGTCTAACCTATAAAAAGCAAGTTTGTTGGGCTAGTTACTCGAAGTTCAGCAATTCGACTGCTACGGTAATTCAGCTCTTTGTCCCGCACATAATTGAGAAACAAAGAAAAATGAGCACAATGCCACAATCCATTTTGGAAGAAGAGGAGGTTAGAAATATCAGGAGCGGTGGTCATATAATATAACACAAAATAAGAGGCAGGAAGCTTTACACGCACAATCACGGTCAAAACAAATTCATAATAAAAAATAAAACAAGACAGCAAGCTTCCTCTTTATAGAAGCAGAGCAGCCAAGAAGCGACGGTTTCCTTGCCCAACCAGTCCATGGTGTGATGGTGGCGCCTGCCTCGCCGGCAACCCAAGAGCCATCGCCGTCGTCGTAGTAGCCGTCGTCTCCGCGGGCTCTGGGTGCATGGGGTGCTCCGGCCGCGGCGGCGGCAGCAGCGCGGCGGCGGCGTGGCGGTCGGTTGGCGCCGCGGCCGTGGCGCTCTGCCTGCTCCCGGTCGTCCTGCCACTGGCGCTCCTCTCCCTGCCGCTGCTATGCATCGCCGTCGCTGCCGTCCGGTTCCGCCGCCGCCGGAGGAGGAGCGCGACGGCGGGGAGCCGAGGTAGCTGCTGCGTCGCCGGGGCCAGGGGGCTGCGGCCGCCGACGGAGGAGGAGGAGGCGGCGGAGCCCCACCGGGCGGCGCTTCTGCAGAAGTACCTCGAGGACCAGATGGAGCTCGTGGGGGCCGACGCCGGGGACGCCATGCCGCCGGCGGCCGCGCCGCCAAGAACGCCATGGCCGGCGTAGCGCTCCAGAGAAGCAGAGGTACCAACTACCAACCAAACCGACTGCTCAACGCCAAGAATCCGAGCTCAATCGGAGGAAAATTGCGATCTTTTTGGCCGATTTCTTCCGGCTCCAGCGGATTCGTTCAGATTTCAGAAGAGAGCTCGTGCTGCTCTGCTCTCGCGAGATGATTTAATTGTTGCCAACTCCATCCTCTGCTTCTCGCTCATGCCCCTCCCAATTCATGGAGCCTACCATGTAGTCGTAGACTTAGTATTGCACATAGAGAGTTAGAGACAGAGCAGGCATGTTCTCGCAGATTTTTATCGGTGTAGCATTTGTAACTTTGCGGTAACCTTTTTGAGTTATTCATGTGACCAAGAACAATTAAATTGTGTGGCTGTACCAGAGATGAGACCTCATGCACAACGAACCTGATAACAAATTAGCATAAGCAGGAAATTCCCCTCTTTTTTGGTCAAAACATTCGATTCTACACTTCTACGGTACATGGGAAGCTCATTTCGAGTAATACTTGGTTATCTCACTCTCCCAAAGTTAAATGCTAGCAGGGGTATGATAATCGGCCCATTACCATGGATTTTCAGGGTTAATTAGTTACTCATAGATTTTTTTGGTATCTGACGGTTTTAGATGAATTTTGGCCAATTTGAGAATATTTGGCTCATTTTTTTATTTCTGTATGATTATTTGACAAAATTAAATTTGCATTTTTTAAAAAACAAAAGTCTATTTACTCGTAAACCATATAGCTTCGTCTACATAATTCGTAAACTTAGGCAAATAAGTTTATAGGGTTAAATAGACAAAGCTAGATAGTTTAGGGGTTAAGTAAGCTTTTTCATTTTAAAAATAATCTGCCGATAAAATGAATTATTGGTTTCCCGCCGATTTTTTCCCTTCTAAAACTGATAATCAAAACCATGAATGATGGGATCACAAATCCAGTAATGTACATCAAACAGTCAGGTGAGATTTTTATGGGTCTTGTCACATTAACATGGACTGATGCGGTCTTGCTGTTTAGATGGTACGTGCTACCTGCTGCTAATCTTGCAGCCCCAAATCGCTTTTTTGCAGATGTCTATTAAAATGGAGTATCTGTACACTACCAATTAAACCTATAATAACAACATTCGCATGCTCTACCATATATCTTGGTTAGCATCAGTATATCATGCATTTATGCAATTTTTCCCACCATGTTTGCCTCTGCCCTCTTCAATAACATAAAAAATGCACAAGAGAGAAGATTCAACACATTTTTTTTTAACTTTGTATTCCCAGCAGATATGAAATTAGAGATGTTTTTACTTGGTAACGTTGGCGTATAAATCCTGGGATGACATCTTCCGAGCAGTTAGAATAGGTACCATGCAGCATCCAGAGGAAAAACTTTACACGGGAACACAGCAGCGTAGAACTTGATGGTAGGTATCTCATAAAAAAACAATCATTTTTAAGTGCGGAAAGCCGTATAGTATTTTTTACATATACATTAATCATGCCCCTGTATCAAAATCCCTAATTTATGTGGATTTAAATTCATATAGACAACCACATAGTTTGGCACCTCTATATTTCTGCCTAAAGACGAAAAATGTAATTGGCGTGGCTACTTACAAGTGAAGAAAAAACCTGACTCCTTAATGTGTACATGCTAGGCTAGATCATGCTTCAGCTTGTTGGCACATGCAGTCAGGCATGGGGAGGTTGTATATTGACCCGTTCTGTTTTCTGAATCCGAAACCTTTTGATTCACTGTGGCGGCGAATATCATGCATGTGGTGCTTGAACCGGTCCCATCTACAATCAAAATGACGAGGATGGGCATCATCATCAACCAACTGATAAGTGTTTGAAAGCAACTGAACAATTAGAGAAGAATTAACCCTTAAATATACTGCAGTGTGTAAATATAAAATAATACCAGTACTGCAGTTAAAATGCACCAAGATTTTACAAAAGAACAATCAACAGCATAGACAGTCCCCAAGGAAATTTGTTAATTGCTATTAGTCATCTAAAAGTGCATTTGAAATTGGATGAGGATAACTCAAAACTGACCTGATATCCGGGTCATCAAAGAGTTGCACCAGTTTTCGTTTATCTGGCTTTATTGTCATGGCATGCCCTCCATACAGGTAACGCCTGTGCCCCATCAGAAAATGAGGGAAGTTGCTTCCTTGAGTTATCACAAATGTTTTGCTTTGAAGACATACAGTGTAGTCCAATGCTGCCAGTCTAGATGAATGCCCCTAGGTAGCATAGATAGGTGAGTGGAAGGTAGTCCGGCATGGAGAGAAAAAAAATAATTCTAATCCAACTTTTGTCCTCAGATTAAACAAGAACTTCAGATGTCCGATGCAATTTAAAATGGTGCATGCTTTCTAACGTTGATGAAAAGATGAATAATAAGAAGGTACCTCGAACTGTGCAAGCTCCTCAGATGAAGAGAGGGTTTCCTTTGTCTGTAAAAGTGGAAATAACTGGCGAAGAGGAGTCATGTACTTTTTAGCATTGTATATTTTACCAGAGGCAACATACAAGGAGGTAGTATTGTCAAATCCCATGCCTCGCAGCATCATTCCGACCTGCACAGCGCAATAAACTAAATTAGCGAGATGAGCAATGGTACTCATACCATAAACAAGAGCTAAATTTGATTAGTCATTCTGTTGAAAATAAAATCAAAATATTCTAGAAATGATCAGTCAAAATAACCCCTTGCACTCCATATTATGTCTACGGTTTAACTGCCTAAAGGATGCTATTTTACTCGAACGCACACTGTCCCCTGTGTTAATTGTGTTATTTAAAAGTAGACAGTCTGATGAACATGTCATGAGATCTAAAAGATCATACTCAAAAGAATTGTGCAACTGTATTGTAGACAACCAAAGGAACATAACATGAGATCTAGAAAATGCATAAACTGAGCAATTTCGAAACAAGAAAATACTCAAATAAATTGCAAGAAACAGATGTCCCAACCTCTAACGGAGTCAAAGGACATCTTCCATTTCTCCGGTTTGCCTCAGGATTTATCACTCGGCCAGGTCGGTGGAACTTCCCTCGCCAGCTTCTTTCACGAGCATTTTCCATTGCAATATTCTCCTTCCAGCCACCATCATATGTACAGCATGAAAAAGCTACCATATCCTAAGCACACACAATCATCACAAAGCTTAGTAGTGTGAAAAAGATAGTAACAACAGTCAAGGGACAAGCAATATCGGAGAAGAACCTCTTCGAATCGAAGATGCACAGATACGTACTTTCCACCTGTTAAAGAACTCTTCTTGATCATTCGATCAACCATATTGCTTGCAAGAGTTCTTATTGGTTCAGAAAATCTTAATGCCTCGTAGTTTGCCAAACACCTCAACACCTGGATATTTGATGGAACTGAATGGGCCAATCTATTTGAGAATGGGGCAATACGCACAGCCCTGTGTTACAGAAAAGGAAATAGCTAAAGGCTTGGGAAATTTTTGTTCCAAGGATCTGATGCTGCATCAAGGGAAGTAGGAAGGAACGTGTGTAGTGTACCCCAGCTCCAACAATTTAGGAAGAACCTTTTCTAGGTAGTAACTCGGAGATGAGAAGGCTTTGGTTCTCATATTTGGTATACTGCTGATATTGCGGTCAAAACGCATAAAAACGTCTTCAGGAAGTTCTTTCACAACCATTACATGTTTTCTAAGTGACTTAATAAAGTGATCTTCATCAAATATATCACTAAATTTGCTGAAAGCGAAAAAACACACATTATCCTTCAAGCTGCAATGAGAAAAAAAAAACTTGCATATGAAAGAGTATGCATGATAAAAAATAAAATAAAATAAAATACGAGATGACACAAAATGTTAGATCAAAATTTAAAACTTTTTATTTAACAAAATATTGTGTTTTATAGGATACAACTAGCAAAATCAGCATCATTACATGATAAAGTGTAAACGCTGATAAGAAAATTAAGCTAACAATGCTCTATGCTTAACCTAAGCAAAACCAGGTTGTTAGTTTTGCTAAAAAATAATATCGACCAAAGAAAGAGTTTGCATTAAAATAAAAACTACAAATTTTGCAAATTTTGTAAAGGACTATTTTACAAAGCTAATTCCCAATAAAGAATACGAGAAAAACATCTGACATATTTCCATTATTGTACAAGTAAATAAGAAAGTAACCTGGAATCACGCCAAACACTATTTAAATGAAATGCTGGGGTCAAAAGAGTTGCATTAAGTAATCTGGCCACGGCAACAGCATCACAAATCTGCATTGAAACATCTCTGTTAGAAAAACATCAATGGGCTGAACTATACTGGTGAAGACTAGTAACATAATAAGAATATAATATTCCATTGCGGTATGACCTTAGTAAGGATTCCATTATGGAAGATAAGGAATAAACATGCATCAAACTAACTATACTAATCAGGCAGTGTTTTTTTTTTTTTTGCTGTTGGATCTCTGCTTTGCCTTTTTTTGGCAGAAATTCAGGCCAGCAAGATGGAGTGCAGAAGATCTATAGGGTGGTGTCTGAAAATTTTTAGCAAGCTCAGGGATGGAGTGCAGATGCTTAATGAACTGAGGGTCTGTTTGGCAACAATGTATTTTAAAACCATGGTTTTGTAATACCATAGTTTGTGTTTTGCTATGACCATAAAATATTATGGTTTTTCAATACTATGGTTTGCTAGCACAAGTGAGAAAACTTTATATTGAAGTGGAGTCTACAATACTCCAAAAATACCATGGTATTATCAATACCATGGTTTTCAAAACAGAGTTTTTAGGGTTGCTTCCAAACACCTCATGGCCTAAAATACCATGGTATTTGAGAATACCATGGTTTTACATAGAAACTATAAAAATACTCCACTTCCAAACAGGGCCTGAAGATGATGGCCATTTTACCTCACTTGCAGAATACTGTTGATGATTGGGTCAATCTGCGTTTGTGATATGGGCTGTGTCCCCTTTTCTTTTCTGTTCTTGTTTGTGCTGTTTGGGAATATTTGAACCGACACTTGGGTTGTTTGTTTTAATGTGAAAGAGACCGAAGATTGCAAAACTCATCTTCTTAATCGGCAAGAAAGAACATTGATGGAAGAAAATAAGTTCCAAAAAATGCATGGGAAACTATCAAATAAGATTATAAGAATGTAGAGTACATCAATGTTCAGAGCTCAAAGTATTAACATGGAACCTTGAGAGCACAGTTTTTTTTATGATAGGCTGTTGATGGAAAAGTATTTCAGTAGAACTGAAGGTTTTCTCCATAGTACATGAAAAACAAAGATGGCATGAGCTTGTAGATTAGGCTGAATCAATGTAAACATCTAATTGCATTGTTTACATTCGGCAAGAAAATGATAGCACAAATTACAGAAATGTGTGCTGAGTGCTGCAATGACAGTGCACTTACAGACTGGTTTTGCAGAAGATTGTCATGCAACTTACAGAAATGCGCTGTTGATTTAGGCCACCATTTGCTTCAATTATAAGAAAACCATTTGATCGTGGTAGTTCTGACAACTGCAATGTAGATTGTAGAGCATCAATATCAACTACTGGCAGGTTTGGTTTATTAACTCCAATCAATTATAGCAAACTACCACCTGATTGGGTCAACCTCTTGTTGATACAAGGTGCCCATCGCTTTGCAGGTTTTTCATAGTGTGATGTCATTAACTGCGCAATGCAAACAGAAAAATGGTTACATGCATTCGACGAGCGTACTTATCTTAAGAAGAGAAGATCAGTGGTCACGGTGATCAAGAATATCATAATTGACTATAAACACTTATGTACTAAATTAGATTATCGCCATTGCCATGATCAACTATCAGGCAAAATCATCTAGGCGTTCAAAACTTTGAAACTGCTACTGCACAATGCTGAAACATGAAAAAAAAATAGAAACCAGAGACAAGACAAATATACTTTCCGTACATTAGAAGAGTTCTTATTGAATACGAAAAATTCCTTTTCTACTTCCATCAAGGTCTCTTTAGCCTTATTTTAAAAGGCAAAACATAAAAGGTTATGCCTAAGGCCTTGTTCTTTTCAACGTATCGTTGCGTTGACGTATTACTGTAGCAAATTTGAGAGCACTTGAAAAGCGGTCAAAAGATTATAAAAAATTAATTTAAAAATAGTTTTATGATCTTTGAAAGGACTACTAAAAACCACAAAAAAATTGTTACAAATTATCACAACATATAGGCTATATAAAAATAACAAAATTTGGTACAGTAATACGCAACACGCAACATTGAAAAGAACAGGGCCTAAGCCACAGCAAGATATTACTTATTTCTGAGTCAGGTCAAAGACACCCAAAGTATGTCATTTCACATTTTAGAGGGGAAAAAGGAGCACATTCTACAACTTCACGAGCACATTTCTCGGGCCTGCATTGGTCCATGACACGTTTGGGAACTTACCCAATTGCAACTGCAACATTTTCTTGTACAAGCAGCACAATAATTAAATTCGAAGACAATAAATATGAGAATGAAACGCAAACTTGGAGAAGAATTTCCTCTGTAACAGAATTTACACCCAAAACAAGAACAAGGCATATAGGGTCAATCAATCAGCTTGTACAGTAGCACAAATAGCCTAAGAGCATGTACAATGGTTGAGACAACAGCCATCTCTAACCATTGCCACGTCACTTATAGAGATGACTTAGAGATAACTCATACAATGGTAGAGAAGGCTTAGAGACAACCGCACATTTTTTATGACACTTATCACCCACAAGGTTTCTTAATTCGCATGTAGAGTCATCTCTTACATTGGAGACGGCTCAACCCTCTATGCACACCCTCTTTTCTCCACGTCATTATCTATCCTACATGGCAGATCTTAGGCGATTTGTGTACCATTGTACTTGCTCTAAGAACGCATTGCATCAGACCATTTAAACAAAAGCAAAAATTTTCATTCTACGAGGAAGCGAAGAACCTAGTTCAAAATCCGCCAAGAAACGCGCGGGCTTCGAGCGGCTAGGCCAGGCCACTCACCGCATTAGGAAGCGAGGCGAGCGCGCGCATGTCCGGGAGGAGCCGGTCGAACACGAGGTGGCTGCGGTACACCGATCCGGGCGGCGCGCCCACCACCACCCCGCCGGCGCCGCCCAGGCCGGCGCCCCCGGCGAGCACGAGCATGATCATCGCCGCCGCGTACGCCAGCGCGAGGAGAAGCAGCACGGCGGCCCGCCGCCGTCGCCCGGCCAGCGCGCGGCCCGGGCGCCGCGCGGCCTTCCCGGCGCCGCCCTCGCCCCCGCGCATTGACGCCGCCGCGGCCGCCACTGGCATCACCGGCAGGTATCCCGCGGGATCATGCGAGGCGAAGGCCGTCCAATAGAGGAGGAGGAGGAGGAGGAGGAGGTCGGGAGAGTGGAGGCAGCGGTGGAGACGGTGGCGGCGAGCACGAGACCAGAAATGGCAAAAACAAAAGCAGCTTTTTCGTGGAATTTTAAGACTATACTATATGATTTAGTCATTAAAAAAAGGAGGCGACTACGGACCGGACGTCCGTTCGTCCTCCGCGAGATCGGACGCCCCTCCGGCCCAGTCCACCAACACGGTTTATCTGACATGCATGCAGCGCGGATTGGCAGGAGCGCGGTTTATCTGACATGCATGCAGCGCGGATTGGCAGGAGCACGATTAGCATGCATGCAGCGCGCCATCAAGCAGAAAAAAATGCAACCAGCGCATTTCTCTCTCATCTAATTGCAACGCTGATGTCATCGCTGACATCAACGAAGATTCCTTTTTTCGTTTTTCCTTTAAATGGCCCCAACTTTTGACTGCGAGCTCCAATTCACAAACCGTTTTCACCAACGTGTTCCTGGTATTTTTATGCACATAACAAGACCCATGTTGCTATATAAAATTTACTGGAACAATTTGCCTATACTAATGAAACCATTAAATTAGCCTGTTGGAACAATACGTCTAATCTGATGGAACAATTTGGTATTTTGTCAGCTGAAATAAATGTGCTAAAGTCAATTGGAACAATATGTCAATTCTGATGTAATAACTTGTATACCTATTAGAACAATGTATTTGGTCTGCTGGAACAATAGGCTAAACCCCCCAATTGGAACAAAAAAATGTGTAGTTCTGATGGAGCGACTTGTATACCTATTGGAACAACGTATTTTGTCTGCTGGAACAATATATTTTTCTCGTGGAACAATTATATTTGCCTATGTGAACAATGGTATTTGCCTGCAGGAATGATTGTATATGTCTTTGGAAACAATTATATTTACCTTTGGGAACAATTATATTTGTCTCGTGGAACATATTTGTCTGTGTGAACAATTATATTTGCCTACGGGAACAAATGTATTTGCCTTTGGAAACAATTGCCTTTGGGAACAATTATATTTGCCTGCGGGGAGAAATGTATTTACCTTTGGAAACAATTATATTTGCCTTTTGGAACAATTATATTTGCCTCGTGGAACAATTATATTTTTCTCTGAGAACAATTATATTTGTCTTTGGGAACAATTATATTTATCTCATGGAATAATTATATTTATCTCATGGAATAATTATATTTCCATGTGGGAACAAAAAATATATTTGCCTTGTGGAACAATTATATTTGCCTTTGGAAACAATTATATTTGCCCCGTGAGAACAATTAGATTTGCCTATGGGAACGATTGTATTTGCCTCATGAAAGCGAGCAGCGGTGACGGTGGCGGCAGCAGCGAGGGGGCGGTGGTAAGCTGTGCGCAGCGGCGAGCAGCGATGACGGCGGCGGCGCCGAGCTGCGCCATGGCGAGTGGCGACGGCGAGCTGCAGCGGCCATGGTCGAAGGAAGGAAGAAGAAGCTATCAGAGGACGACACGCGGGTCCCGTTTGTGAGGCCGTATTTTCTATCGTATTTGTGACTAGTATGTGCAAGAAATCCTCTGCAATGGCTCCGGTGAAATGCACAAGGGAAAAAAATGGCATCTATAACATTAGTGCTTTTATAATGGCCATTGTGATCCCATATCACTTTGTGATGGCACCCATGATAAAAATCCAATAATCTAAGGTTATGTTATTTTGAGCTATCTCAATGGAAGCGGTTGAAAAGCTGGAATAACTGAACTTCGAGAACTTCTTGAGATAACCTCAAGATTCGAATTCATTTCGTTGGACTTATTTTTTAAAGCGTTAGAACCTACCTTCAAAACATTGAAAAAGACTAAAAAACTCAAAATATACGTCATTTCAAAACGTAGATAAGTCGTTAAGCTGTTAAACTGTTATGCTAAAAAGAACAAGGCCTAAATTTTCAAATACAAAAACAAAAACCTACGTCGACATAAACCAAAAAGTAATGGGAAAAAATGAGCAGCTTTTTCGTGGAATTTTAAGATTATACTATATAGTTTAGTCATTAAAAAAATACAGATTTGCTAATTCTCGTGAAATCGCTGCAACTCTGTTTTAGCATCCACAATCAATAGGAAACCGCTGCAACTCTGTTTTAGCATCCACGATCAGTACGAAACGATGTAACATGCAAACGAAATAATCTAAGGCTACGTTATTTGAGCTACCTGAATAGAAACGGTTGAATAGCTGAGGTGACTGAACTTTAAAGAATTCCTCGGGATAGGCTATCTCGATATTCGAATTCATTTCGTTGGACTTATTTTTTAAAGCGTTAGAACACATCTTCAAAACAGCAAAAAAGACTAAAAAAACTCAAAGTATACGTTATTTCAAAACGTAGATAAGCCGTTAAGCTGTTAAACCGTTATGCTGAAAAAAACATAGCCTAAATTTTCAAATACATAAAAAATAACCTACGTCGACATAAACCAAAAAGTAATGGGAAAAATGAAAAAAGGTTAAACTTTCCATTTAAACCCACCAACTTTTAAGCATGCTCATGAAAATTTCTAAATTTTCTTAGTTCAAATGATATATTTTTTTAAGAAAAAATGGATTTACATAAGTTGTAAGTCAAAAGACTCTATAACCAGGAATACATGCAATCAACCACATATTTGCGAGCTAACAACGATAAATTGGGATGGCATGTTGTTGAGGATGGAGGAAGAGAAATGGGAATGTAGAGAAATCTTAGCAGAGGAAAAGACTACAATACCCTTAAACCTAAGAGCAAAATTTATAAGAATTTCATGCTAGATCTTTCCCTTCTTAATTTGCTACTACATCAGCAATGTAAAATCTATAAGACACTCATGAAAAAAAAAAAGCACAACAATATCAATCCTACTAGACAGTGTAGAGCCTGCTTCTTAAAAACATCTACGAATGCACTAGAAAAACAGACAAAAAATAAGCCACGGTAACCAAAGAATCTTTGAGAAGCTGAGAACATGCTTGGCAAAACAATAAAGGCTCAACGTACAAAAACATAATGCTCATAAGAGTTACCAAATGTTTGGTAATCTACAATATCATCGACTCCGGCATAGTGACATAAACGAAAACCACTAGGAAGATTAATTAACATGATATATTAACCCGCGTATCAGCAAAGTTTTCTCAAAACAAGCATATTATGCCCTGGTGTCAGGCGCAACAATCACAAGGTATGCATGGCTCGGATGGAGAGAGGTTGCAGATGTCTATATGTCACCGTCGCTCGTTGATTTATTGTTTAGTTTTAGTTTTTGTTGGGTTTGTAATTTTTATTCACAGTAATTTTTTGGAAATAATTTTTGGATTTTATAGGTTTTTTCTCAAAATTCTTAAAAACATTTTTTTAATAATATATTTAGTCTTTCTATACCACTTTTAAAGGTGGTCAGTTTTTTCCAAGCTAAAACTAAACAATAGATCAGTGAGGCATCTAATTCATTTTATGAGGCATCTAATTCATTTCGTAGCGTGTTGAGCGCAATGAGGAATGTCCTGCCACTAGCACAGCCGCGGTCGGCCTCAAATGGTTTCCAATATATCAACGTAGTTGGCCCAAAAAACATAAAAAACATACAAGCCAAATATCTCGCAAAAATCAACAACAAACAAGCCAATCAATAATTTATTTTTTTGGAAAAAATTGTTAGCCTATATATGTAAATATTTTTCCAATATAAAATAAATAAACTTTCACTATCGAAATAAGTAGAAAGACAGTGTAAACAAATTGAAAAAGGTCAATCACCGTCGTTCCGTTGCACACCGGCCTATTCGTCCATGGTAAAAAAAAAGCATAAATGACTGTTGATATGTATATTCTTCTTGTATATATAGGGGTGTGATTGATCGGATATGATCGAACAAATCCATTTTTTTTATCGGATGTGGATACGAATTTGAATAGTGCAGACACGGATACGAACATGGATATTGTCGAATACATACATGAATATTGTCGAATATGAATACGAATCATCAAAAAATCGATATTATCGGATATAGTTTGAATGGATATTACTCGGATAATATATAAAATGACATATTTGAAAAATCATCAATATAATATGTTTAGATTGGTGTTAGCTAATATAGAGCTGTGTTGTTTGCCTATGAGCCGGATAGTATCAATCGAATATCCGTCGGATACTATCTATATTTTTTCGAATATTATCCATTGGATATTGTCCATCATTATCCATATATGTATCTATATCCTTTAAAATAGCCGGATATCCGTAAAACTACCCGTATCACTGTATGACCGATTCCACCCCTAGTCACATATGGGATCTCTGAAAGACACATATAGTGATATACTTCTGCTTTTGACCGTCATTAACTGGTGACACTAGTGATGGCTTCGTATCCATCACTAAATATGACTCGTCAATGATCTCCTTGGGGTGATGAATCCGTGATCCATCATTAACGAAGGTTATGACCTGTCGCTAATGTGTTGTTTCATATAATTATCCATCAGCCTTACAGTGTGCTGCAGCAAATAAAACAATCGTAGTGCACACGTTCTTGCAGCCTTTCTTTGCGTCGGTTCAGTCTCCGGTCTCCACCACCAACCGAAAGCATCGTCACCATCCATGGTGGTGCTCTGCTCCAGTGCTCCCTCCCCTGCAGATGCCTTTCACGATCCGCCAAGCAAAGAATCCCTGGTCATGGAGCAGCCTTGGAGCACCCCCAATGACCGCGCGCCACGCGCCGCCCGTTCTTGCGCCTCTTTCCCGCCATAAATACACCGGGGCTTGAGCTAGAGCTCCACACACACACACACCTGAGCTCGAGAATGGCGAAGGGGGCGGCGGCGGCGGTGATGACGCTCGACTTCTTCTTCTCCTTCTTCTTCTTGCTCTTTGTCGTGCTGGCCTCCGGCGAGTCTCACCTGCAGCGCGCGCCGCCGGCGACGCACCTCCACTTCTACTTCCACGACACGGTGAGCGGCCGGTCGCCGACGGCGGTGCGGGTGGCGGGCCCGGCGGCGCCGTCGCAGGCGCTGTTCGGGGCGGTGTACGTGATGGACGACCCGCTGACGGCGGGGCCGGAGCCGGGGTCGCCGGCGGTCGGCCGCGCGCAGGGCGTGTACATGGCCGCCGACCAGGCGCAGTTGGGGTTCCTGCAGGCGATGAACCTCGTGCTCACCGCCGGCGCCTACAACGGCAGCGCCCTCGCCGTGCTCGGCCGCAACTGCCCGCTCGCCGGCGTCCGTGAGATGCCCGTCGTCGGCGGCACCGGCGCCTTCCGCTTCGCCCGCGGCTACGCCCAGGCGCGCACGCACTCCGCCGACCTCAACACCGGCGACGCCGTCGTCGAGTACAACGTTTACGTCATGCACTAGCCACTCATCAGCTCCAGTCTCCAGTTACTGTGCTTCACCTGCACACAGTGTTTGCTTCATTTTGTTATTTCAGCTTGATTAGAGTTACTTAATTATGCTTTTCTGGGTTAATTTGGCAAAAGAAAAAAGATAAGCTGTCATTGGTGAAAGTGGCATGCCGACGATTTTAATTATGCTTTTTTGGGTTAATTTGGCAAAAGAAAAAAAAAAGGTGCCATTGGTGAAAGTGGCATACTGAAGATCGAAGAACACACAGAAGTTTAGTTGTTGCAGGGTTGATCCTGATACAGGGTATGTACCTCTAGAAATTAATGGAAATTTACGCGTGACATTTTTCTTTGATTCCCATCTTGCACTCTGAAATTTGGCTAATCTTGTGTTTTTTTTGTTCATAAACTAATCCTTTCCTACAGAGTGAAGGAACTGGCTTACTGCATTCATTCACTGTTCATTATCAAAACTTGTCAATGTTGGTTTTTTTCGGTCCCACAAAAAAAAATACTTATCTTGATCATATATGCTCTCTGAAGGAGCGCACTTTGAATGATCTGAATCTACTAGAAGGTTCAGAGATCAAACCAAGATGATGTAGATATTATGTACAAAAAAATATATGAAGCACTATCTCCTCTTTAGAGCTTAGCCCATGAGCGTGCTTCTATCAGACCCACTGTTTCTTGACCGCAAGTGACAGACGAAAAAAAAAAATGTCCCTGCTTTAGCATGACAATGTCATTGGAGAGAAACCTCCCAAATTGGGTGTAAATGTTATGCCCATTTTCTTATCTTTTTTTTTTTTCCTTCCAATCATATGCACAAATGTAAAGCTGAGTTCCTAGGGCACCAATTGATGATGTCAAGTATTACATCCACATTGATCCGATCATGTCTAACGAGCTATACGCTATAATCTGAAATCTGATGAGCTAAATCTAAAGTCGCCTGCTTCTGACACTGCAAAAGGCATTCCGGACTCTCTTGCTACGTCTCGGTTCTCAGCTAAACCCTCGCCATTTTCAGAGAGAGCACCTCCGAATACGGCGATCATTCATATCTGAGTATCTGACCACATTCCTCTCCCTGCATCACAATTGCAGGGAGTCCGATTATAATCGGTTCTGGAATTAATTGGTCGAGAAACCATGGCTACTGGGAGCAGACTCCTTCCCCACTGATTGATTAGAGTTGTTGTGGTTGCTAAAAAGCTTCTCGATCCTTTCTTCGGTAACGCATACAAGACTATGAAGATCCAGCACCATGTCCAGAATGTAGCTTTCAGTTTTCTCCTTGTCAGCATGGTACAGTGTCTGAATCTTGAGCACCTTGCCACCATCAGTTTCGTTGGGCATCCTATAAGAAATAGTGATAAGTCATCAGGGGCAAGCATTTGTTGCACATCTGGTGCATGGCAAAGTAGATGAGGACCATTGTTATACCCTCTATGCAGCCATTCCCCAAGCATTCCATTGCTGCGGCCCAACCTGATGTTTAGAGTGGAGAAGATAAAGTGATCAGGTGAGCAGATCGATCACTCAGTTATGCATTGCAAAAGTAATGAGATGGCTGAATGAATGAGGTGTAGATGTTGAGAGCTTGCAATACCTTCTTGTGGATTCTGCCATTGGCAAGAGCCATTTTAGTGTCTTTTTCATTTTGTCTGTGATCTGTTCTACCGTCCTCTGCAAGAAGCATGTGCCAAGATCAGGAAACGATTAACAGGATAAAAATATGATGCATACTCAGATATCCGATAGGAAGAAAATAGAGCATACATTCTCATTGGACTTCATAGATTTCAACTTGGTTTGAAGACCTGATTTGATGCAATGAGGCAATCCATTGTACAATGAATCTTTTACACATTCTGGAGTTGATGATGCGAATGACATCTGACAATAGGTAGCCACAAACAGGTAAGATAATTTTTTAGCTTTTGATTAGGGCATCAAACCACTTTTGATTAGGGCATCTGACAAATACACTTTGATCCCAGAACAATGATCTAACCACTGCCATTTTTGCAAGAGATTTTTTTTTTCAAACATTGATAGACATAGCCTCATAAACAGAAAGAAAACAGCATACCAAACTGCCTATATTGAAAATGAGGCGTGCATAATGCAGCTCGAGATCAGAAGACCCTAACGTTTGCTGAGGATTCCCTCTGGCATGCATAGGTAAATCTTCATGTTTCTTCGGGAATACACTATTGATCTCCAAATGCAAGAAATGCACAGTATAAACAAGTTTCTCCACAATCTACAACAGAAAACAAGGAAACATTTGTCATAAATCCTTTACTAGAAATAATGAACATTAGTTAGCACTACTGTATAACATACATTTTCCATCTTCCTGATCCAAAGAGTTCTCTTCTTCAAGTCATGCACACATTTTCTATCAATCTCCACTCTATCCCAAAGTGACTGGAATGGTAATCCTGCATACAAGTACAATAAAGTTATAAACTTATGGGAAGATCAAACATATTTCTGATTAGAAGTCTTAGCACTAATCACATAAACATTTGACTAGAACGAACCAGTCTGCAGAGCAGTCTGATTCCTGCTTCCTCTCATGTAGTCAAGATAGCATTTCTTGTACAGCCTCTCAGAAGTGTCAAATCGGACCATTGCATTATACAGTTCCTGTACATCAGCAAACAGAACAGAAATAGTGATTTCAGAGGGGGATAATTATCAAGGACATCTGCATATGAACTGAGTGAATCACTAACCACGGTGTGATGCGCAAGCACCATCAGATACTTCATCTTGGATGCTGCTGCTTCTTTCGAGTGTTTCTGATGTTGAAACTCCAGTCTGTGCATTGATAAAGGAGCACACAAATAATAAGCATAAGGCATGATGAAGCCATAAATTCTGCAAGGACAATAAATCAATGTGGTGGTGACGACTTTACCTGGAGAAATTCTGATCCAAATTGTGCCATTTGGTATCTCTGCACAGGTTTCCGAACCGAGCAACATTTGCAGCAAAACACTTAAACTCCTCTCTGCATAATCAAGCGAAATGCACATAAGCAAATCTTGAAGACACTACTAAAATAATCTTAAACAACAAAAGCACTGCTGAATTGCAGAAAATGCCACTGCACCTTATGTCGGCTCCAACAAGAACAAGCAACTGGTTGTGATCATCTGAAACCAGACATTGGACTCCTTGGGCCTGAAGCACTACAGCTTTCAGGCACCTTATGTTTTGTTCAGTGAGGAATTTCATCAGATAGGAACCTTTGGCAATTGTGTTGGCAACCTCAAAGGCCAAGATCTCTATGCTCCTGCTTTGTTTGGCAGCAATACGGGGCATAATGCTGGCAATTGCATTTTTTGATGTTGGCTCTCCAGCACGTGCAGTGTTGGACTTCTCTGGTGACTTGCTTGGTTGTGCTTTGCAGGTTTTACTGAGAAATGTATCCATTTCTGATGCCTGTAAGATCAAAGATGTATAACATCAGAGAAGGCTCTTGCAGGTTCATATAAGGATTTTATGGTTTCTTCTTAAACAAAATATATGACTTCTATAACTGTTCTGCAAAGCAAACTATGAATATTTTGAGACAAAAAAAAAATCAGTCACTAATCAAACAGGGAAACGTGGCAAATATCACTTCTATAATTCCATTTAAACCTGGACCCAGAGCAATGGAATGTTTTTTTAAAAAATTTCAACACAAACTCCAAATGCTTGGGAGAGAACGGATGAATTTACAATGGCACGCCATGTCCACTGCTATGTAAAGAAAAGATGAATCCTGACATCCTCAACGCACTAACAAATTCATCAACCAATTCAGAAACTCAAAACTCCTTCTGAGCCGATGGTGTCCCAATAAATTCTTGTGAACTCAGCAAGCAGTTCTTGTACCAATCGATCAAACAAGAACTCTATCCAGGACTACAAGGCAGGTATCAAGAACACAAATAACATACAGCGCTTGCCTTTGCTTTCCCCTTCTCAGGCAATGCCGTCTCCTTGGACGCCGGCTGCGGCACCTCGCCGGCCTCCTCGAGGCCGTCGGCCGTCTCCGGCGACGTCTTCCGGCTGCGCTTCCTCCCAGCAGACTGCAGCTTCGGCCGCTGCGTCTTCTCCTCCTCATGGGAAGCAAAAGAGCCCTCATCTGAAGACGTCAAGGCGCCCAGCACAAGCCCTCCCGAGCAGCAGAGTCCGCCCATCTTCTCAATCTGATCAGAAAGAACTCAAAACCATACGATTTGGATGGAAAGCTGGGATCTTTGGAGGAGATCCGAGTGGCCTGACAACCATGGTGAATTGGCCACGCGGTAGCCAATGTAGAGTGACCATGCGAAATTGTCTGATCACAAGAACGGGAGAAAACAAGAATGCGTCTCTCTGATTGCAAAAGATCATCTACAACTATGAACAAGATGGCAACAAATGGAACCGCGATTCAAGAACGACTTTGGCAGGAGGGGGGGAAGAAGTCTACTCAATAAACAATTGGGAGCCAGGTTTTTTGAATCAAAGGAGAAAACATAAAAACAACAACACGGCGCCAAACACCGAAGCACCACTGCAGCTCAACGCTGCCAACCGGTCTAAGGCCGAACTACACCGCAACAAAGCTGCCACCCAGCCAAAAAATGCCACAACTGCCGATCGAAAGGAGCCAGGTTTTAGTATACAATTTCTTCGCTTTGTTAAATAGTTGACTGGTGTGTCAGGGAGGGAAAGAGAGGTTGTCAAACCCAACAAATCAGATCACTCTTTTTTCCCCTGAAAAAACAGACCAAGTAGGCTCCTATGCAGATCGATTAATCTCCATTAATTTTGGTTTACTTCTGGTCAGTAGCCTCCCACAAAAGGATTAAAATATATAGATGATAATATATACACACACACGGGTGCATATGATTTCTTTCCCTGGCGGCTTAAATGGTTACGGTGATCGTGCTATTTTTCTATGCAAGTAAATAATTAATGGTATATACATGTTGGATTGCTACAAATAGGAAATACCTGATTTCAAAAATCACACTTTTGAATCGCTGAATCTGCTTTGAGGTTAGTGCTTCACTTTTTCCTACAAGATTTACCAAGTGGGGATCCCGCTTCATTGAAAGTGGGAATCCCGCTTCACTGAAAATGGGGATTGCGCACCACAAATTTTGCTGCACTGTAAGTAGGGATCCCGCACTATTGAACAGATGTGGATCTTGATTCACTAAAAGTGAGGATTCCACATCGTTAAAGAGACGCAAAAAGAGAAGGGCATGAACAACTTCGATAGGAAGTAACGAAAGGAAGGACTATGATGGTGACGGATAAGCCATCTATGTTGAAAAGAGGTGGAAAATAGGGGAAATCATCATAAGATAGCGGGGACGAGGAGGCAAGATCTTTGGCTCAAGATATTTGGTGAAGAACATATCTATGTGAGATTGGGCGGAATGCAAGAATGGGGAAGAAGACCATGGTGAGAGATAAGAGACAAGGTTGTATCTAAAAAGTTAGGAGTCTTACGCTTGACGAGGGTTCAATTAATGTGAGGTGAGAATCCAATGTAAGATTATTAGAAGAAGATTGTATTAATTACAAACTCCTTGTAAAATCAGTGAGCAAATCTGTTGCATTGAGGTGATGCCTGCAAATCAAGGGATCAGGTAGGAGTTAGAGCATACACATCAGACACTCTATCCCTTCACTCCATTTTATTATTAGCTACTCACTTTATCCTTCACTCTAAATTTACTTCACAATTTATGCTACAATTAAAAGATTCCTTCCCTTCATCAACTACTCTATCCAAAACTATAATATTTTGTAGTGCTCGCTACGAATGCTCCGGCAAGAGATAAAAAAGTGGGGTTACAATCGAAAGGTGAGGCATGCTACTAAGTAATAGCGGGATAAAAGGCCATGGTGGAAGCTATAAGTAATAATAGTTTCCCATTGTATAATGATCAAATAAGGGTTATGTGTGAGGTGTAAGCATGTAGGTCCCTAATTCAAGGTGGTTGGTGTGTAGAGACACTAATAGCATCAAAGCAAGCCTTTGCTTTCCCTTTCTCAGGCAGTATAATCTCCTTGGACGCCGGCGGTGGCACCTCGCCGGCCTTCTCGAGGCCGTCGACCGTCTCCGGCGACATCTTCCTGTGCTTCTTCCCAGCAGACTGCAGCTGCGTCTCCTCCTCCTCATGGGAAGCAAAAACGCCCTCTTCTGAAGATGGCGAGGAGCCCTGCACAAGACAAGCCCTCCTGAGCAGCAGAGCCCAAAACATCTTCTCCATCTGATCAGAAAGAGATCAAAACATATGATTTGGATGGAGATCTGACTGGCCTGCGAACCATGGCGGATTGTTCACAAGAACCAGAGAAAATAAGTGTGTGTCTCTCTGTTCATTACAGAGGATCATCTGCAGCTATGAACAAGACGACAACAAATGGAAATTGGCGAAACGAGGAAAAGGGAAGGATTCAAGAACAACTTTGGCAAGAGGGGAAGAAGTCTACTCATTAACAATTGAAGAATCCATGTTTTAGTATACATTTCTTCTGCTAAATCGTTGTAGCTGATTGGTGTGACAAAGAGGGAAAGAGAGGGCTGAGAGGTTGTCAAACCCAACAAATCAGATGAATTATCCTTTTTTTTCATGAAAAAAATAGACCAAGTAGGCTCCTAGCCTCCTACGTAGATCAACTAATCTTCATTCCAATTTTGGTTTACTTATGGTTGGTTAGCCTCCCACAAGAAAGACTAAAATATATAGATGATAATGCATATAGGCATGTCCATGTTTTTTTCTTGACAGCTCAAATGGTTACGGTGATCGTGCTAATTTTCTACGCAAGTAAATAAGTAATGGTATATAAATAATATTGCATTGCTACAAATAGGAAGTGCCTGTTATTCCAAAATCACACTTGACTCTCCATATGAGATTTACCAAGTGCGGATCTCGCTTTACTAAAAGTGGGGATCCCGCACCACTAAACGAGCAAGTGTGAATCTCTCAATTCATAGAAAGTGGGGATCCCGCACCACTGAACGAGCAAGTGTGAATCTCTCAATTCATAGAAAGTGGGGATCCCGCACCACTGAACGAGCAAGTGTGAATCTCTCAATTCATAGAAAGTGGGGATCCCGCACCACTGAACGAGCAAGTGTGAATCTCTCAATTCACAGAAAGTGGGGATCCCGCACCACTGAACGAGCAAGTGTGAATCTCTCGCTTCACTGAAAGTGGGGATCCCACACCACTGAATGAGCAAGTGTAAATCTCACATCACTGAAAGTGGGGATCCCGCACCACTGAACGAGCAAATGTAAATCTCGCATCATTGAAAGTGGGGATCCCGCACCACTGAATAGTCGTGGATCTCGCTTGACTACAAGTGAGGATCCCGCACCACTGAAGACTAAAGTTAGTAGTGACTAAAAAGAGAAGGGCAAGAACAACTTCGTTAGGAAGCAACACAAGGTAGTGCTATGGTGGTGATGTATAATCCATGAATCTTGTGAAGAGGTGGGGGAGTAGCTAGGGGGAAATACCATAAGATAGCGAGGAGGAGGAGCCAACACCTGCGTGGGAAGGCAAGATCTTCCTATGGCTCCAAAGATTTGGTGGTGTAGAGATCTATGTGGGAGGTGGGCGGAAGGCAAGAATGGGGAAGAAGACCATGGTGGGAGAATTGGACGCATGGTGAGGGTACAATTAATGTGAGCTGCGAATCCAATGTTAAGATTTTTAGAGATAGATTGCATTAATGACAAATTCCTCTTAAAATCAATGAGCAAATTTGTTGCATTGAGGTGACAGATGCTTGCAAATCAAGGGATCAGGTAGGAGTTAGCATAGGAAATAAGGAAGTGGGATTACAATTAAAAGATGAGGCATGCTGCTAGATAATAGTGGGAGAGAAGGTCATGGTGGAAGATAAGGAATGATACAATGATCAAAGGAGGGTTAAGTGTGAGATATAAGTGTATAGGCCCCTAATTAATTCAAGGTTTGATATGGTGGTTGTATTGATAATGTATGTGATCGAGAAACGATTAATTAGGGTATCATGTCTCTATGAACCTTAGAAGTTTTAAGGAGATGAATACAAGTGTGATGGACAAGAATTTTTGTTTAGGCATTGGCTTGGGCGTCGAGATGAGCAATGCAAGATACAGTGTTTTTATGTTTAGGGGGTGCAAAGTATTTGGATCATTTTAGATCAGGTTAGACCGTGAAGCACACATTTCTAAGAATGAGGCGTTGGAGTGTGAGCCAGAGGTTTGTAGCTTGAGAGGTCTTTTCCATACCACTCTGTCCCACCGGATCATGTTCCATATATTTAGCGTCTTTTTCAATTAGCAAGGAACTATCGTGTTGGAATGGTCCGACCTGTGGTGGGCTGGTTTGTCGGGGCCCAAGAGTGAGCAACGTGCTATCTAGACTTGGCCGTGTTGAGCCCTATCCACGATAGACCAGTCTGGCTGAGTGACTAGGTCCCGAGTTTTTAGGCGTCAACGAACATAACCGTGCGAGGAGAGCCAAGTTGTAGCAGACCACATTGTAACATTTTTTGTCCACTAGGACAAACCGTGGTGGACCAATCTAGGCTAGCAGTCTGACCGAGCCCAGTTACTAGGGGAACCAGGCCGACTGAGTGGGGGATCGGTCCATCCCATGGTATAACGGTCTAGCCTACTGTGTGCAATGGATAAGTCCAGCATGGCTAAGGCCATCTTTGGTTCGCGGTTAGATTAAATGGGTTAGTTAATCTTAATGTACCTAGATTAGTTTAACCTAGCTTAATCCAAGTTCTGTGTTTGACAACTAATCCAGTTAATCTGCACTGTTTGGTTGGGTTAGTGGGGCTAGTAGAGATCCCATTATCTAGCTAGGTTAGTTAATCATGGGCTAGCAAGGTTAAATGCTGTTGATCAAATTAACCTAATTCATCGACTATGGATATTTCATACCCCCTTTTTCTTTCCGTAGTATTTTTCTTACTATACTCGTTGACGTAGCATTATAGACCGTATTGTTACTCTTGCTACCATCAGGATAGATCTGTCCCCTTCCTCGTTTTCCCCTGCATATATGGGATATTTTAAGAATTGAATGACTTTCTTCGTAGCAGGATCGGGGGAAAGAATGGGGAAAAAAAAAGCGGTCCAGCCTATACTATAAGCTAAGGCTTTTGCAAGCAAGAGGTTCGATAGAGCTGGCATTGAACTAGCTGCCAAGTCTGGTTCTTAACCAAAGAAATACGAGGTTTAGGATTCTTACTTTCCAATTGCACCAAAGCCAAGAATTTCTCTAAGCTAAGGTCGGTCCCTAGTGCACCGTTAAAGTGGAAACCTATACAGTAGGACTAATGGGTAGGTGCGCAAGAACAAAGCAAAAGAGAAGCAAGGGATGGGCTTTCTTTTTAGTTGGCTTTGATCGATTGCTGGGTGTCACGCTATTTACTACTACGGTTAGCCAAATGAGTTTATGACACCGATTCATTTCTAGTTGATCCATTCGTAAGGTCGTGACCATCCGTTAACCCTGAACCAAACGCATCCTAAGGGCTAGTTTTTGTGTGAGAGAATATTTCTTTGGGTTGGTTCTCTTACGAGGACAAGATACTCCGTTTTCCTATCCTTAAGTGAAAGAAGTTTAAGAGTTTTAACGTGTTTAGATGCTCATCCTCGACAGAGTTCGTGAGATTTTCAAGTCCAAGTATGTGTTTCATGGTGTGAACTTTATCTGTGGTGATTAAGGGTGGAAACGAGCCGAGTTCGAGCAAGCTAGCATTCGGCTCGCTTCGTTACCGAGCCGAGCTCAGCAGGGTGTCCGAGCTGGAAACTGGGCTCGGCTCGGCTCGGCTCGTTGGAAGCTTGCAAGTCAGGGAAAACATTGATCTCCCAACTTTCTAAGGCATTAACCATTACAAAACTTAAGTTAGCATTGTACATATGAATATCAAAATGACTTGTGCATGCATATGTGGGTTTGGGCTATTTTATAGGCCTTTTGGTAATAGGATATGTCATTTTATAATGGTTAAGAGATGGAATAAATAACATTAGGATGTAAACAAACCAAAACGAGCCGAGCCCGAGCCGAGGCTCGGCTCGGCTCGGCTCGCTAATGGCCACGAGCTGGAAATGGGACTCGGCTCATGCTCATTTACAGACGAGCCAAGCATGAACCAAGCTTTTACCGAGCCGAGCCCGAGCAGCTCGTGAGCTTCGAGCTAAAGTTCCAGCCCTAGTGGTAATCAACTCATCTTCAAATTTGTTACTCTTAGAGCTTGACGGTTCCTAGATATTTCTGGAGATGTGAGCTTGGTGAACGTACAAGGAGCTTGTTAGAGCCATCAAGTGGTGTGAAGGGTTTGCTACAATGGTTAAGGACTAACCCGAGTGGATGGCCGAGTGGATGGGTTGAGCGATGGTCAGAGCAATACTCCTCCGTGGAAATTGCTCCAATGAGAAGCAGAGGAAGGCATCAACCATCCTCTAATCATGGAAAAAACAATGAACATCTTCGTCCCTTTACTTTCTATACTTATTTACACTTTTGATTGATTATCTTATGCTCTTGCTTAGCTGTGCTGGTTTATGTTTGTTTAAGGTTCATCTAGTCTTCGTCACTGTTCTAGAGAAGAAATTTTTAATCTTATTGTCAATAAAAAGATAAAATTAGTAAATTAGGAAAAATAGACAGAATTGTTATAAAAACAAGGACAAAGTACCTATTTGGTGACTGAACTATCACTCCGGTACCAACTTGGTTCATAAACTCTAAAACCGGACTAGGCTAGTCCTTAAATTATCAAAATCAGATACGGCCAATCCTTTGACCCAACTGTGGGTGGTCTTTGCTAAAACAGATGCATAGGTGGCTGATTTCATGCTTGTGTACAAACTCTTGGACGCACGGAGGGTGATGTGGCTTCCATGTCCTATTCTATTTGGGTCAACAACATGAGGCGCGGAGAATATGCTTTAATAGCTAATTGTTGCTCCAAATTAAGCAAGTCAAGTCAATTGTATAATATTGGAATTATATGGGCTTGGCCAATTAAGACCTTGTTCTTTTTGCTTAAATTAAATGAAAATTTGTTATTTTTTGTATAAGCCAAATAATGTAATACTTTGTAGTTATTTTGTGGGTTTTAAATAGTTGTTTTTACAATTTCTAAATATTTTTATTTTTAAACTTTTTAAGACTTTTTTCGAAGGGTCACAACTTTTTTATTAAAATTTGCGGGAACTTTCAACTGAAACAAACAAGGCCTAAATATTTAAAAAATCAAATAAATCTCAGTGGCTCATTTATGAAGTATGGTAGGTGGGAGGTTTAGTACCATATGAAAAGTGTGAGTGGTGAAACACCACCTTATAAGGTGGAGCTTTCTTCTCCTCATGATTGGATGACAAAGATGAATGGAGTTAAAATCATACACAAAGTCACGTGCACGCGCGAATTCACTCATTTCGTGTATTTTCCCCGTGATTTGCATCTCACATAATTTACATAATTTGTGATGTGCGACTGGTCTTCTGACCCATTAATATATTTTTTTTTGAAATCTTTTATGAAGTCAAACTTATCTCACGCATTGTGTTAGAAAATCGTAGTCGTGTGCGTGAAGAAAGTGCGTCATGTATCTTTTTACGTCGGTTCGCGAGGCCCAACCGCCTTTATATATGAGGTGCCACTTTCCCTGATCGGGCACGTTCAAAAAAATCTAGAAAACCAATCAGGTGAGTTGCGGCGAGGGAGTCTCTCCGTCCTTGGTGTTGCGCATCTCCAGGCTTCTTCATCCCTCACACCGGCGCGTGGAAAAGCAGTGTCTTCGATACCAGGTCCCACTAAAGAACCTGCACAGGTTGGGGGTGATCAGATGTTTCGTAGCGCTCGATGCGAGTGCTCCATGGCTCTAATCTGCTACCTACGACGACACCTGCCATCAACCCCGCGGGAGCAATCTGCTGTAAGTCACGTTCGTCGGATCTTTACCTATTATCATTAAAGGGCATGATATCCCAACATATAATACCGCTAAAGTTAATTACAACAGCAGGCCGATTAATTGTAGATGAAAAACAGGTCATACTGCATGCGCTGTTTGAACTACCATATGGAAAATAGTTGAGTGTGCCTACACATTTTTTTTATGTACTAGCATTGTAACATCAAGTCATGCTGCTTCTCCACCAAATTAAATTTAATTAGCTAATCTCTGTGAAATGTTTAATAAGCAAAGGAAACAAATCATATTTCTTAAAGCCTGACTTAATTATTCCATATGAAAACAGTTCTCTCTCGAAGTTTATTCCCTTATTCCCTGGAATCCTATGACCTCTTCTAATTTTTATTTATCCGCGCTAACAAGCATACCATGCCATCCTAATTGTGAATAGCTTTAGCTCAATTCCTACCTGGCTGAGAAACACCTGTGCTTGTTTAACAATGATCTCAATTATATCAGGAAACATAAATTATGTTGGGATCCGTAGGGAATTATTCCCATGTCCTCCCACAGTCAATATTCTCGACCCACGAGCTATTAACAATCAGCACTACTATATATCAGATTTGCCTATGTAAACGCAGCTTGTGATTATGTCCATTCAGAAGGACTGACCAAATGATTCAAAGAACTAATATACAATTATCTTCCTTAGGTTGGTTGGCATCTCACAAGTTACGATATGGGCCAAAGTCAAATACTAGAATACTTTCGCCTTTTGCTCAATCGATCAGAATGCCAAAACTTTTTTTTAAAAAAAACTGGCAGATCTAGTTCTTGCTACTTGTAATTTGTCAGCCCTTGCAGCAGTGGACAATTGTCTAGTTGAAATAACTTCATTCTGCAGGTTTTGCCGTGGCCAGTTTTCAATCTTGAAGGCGAAGACTGCCTAGTTGAACACACTCTTCAACTTGCCTAATGGCATTTGGGTTTTGGTGACCCCAGCATAGTTTAGAACTTGCAAACTAGATTAGATGACCAACTTGATTCTCAAAAGGGGGAAAAAAATGAAGAGAGATTAGATCACCATCTGCATGTGGTGTAAACAACTCAGTGTCGCCATAAAAACCATGTACATTTGGTGTTTCATTGACTTTTCCGGGCTAAACACAGTTTCTTGCTTGACGGTGTATTATAAGTCCATAAACAAACATTAACCTGGACAGGAGCTCTACCGATTTATTAAAGAAGAAAAATTATAACAGTTTGGTGCAAAGTTTTATTGTCACTGTGCACGCCACCTCAGCCTAAGGCAACATTGCCACCACGACCTAAGCCAAGCACCATGACCAAAGACGACACCAACAACACCGGCGGTCCACCAAATGATGCCAGACAACCCACACTGCTCAACCGAACCACCACACAAGCAACATTGACACAGCTACCTAAAGGAGAAACTCTAGGACATCAGCAACGCGAAAGGACCACTACGACACCTTCGGAAAGGAAAGCGACGCTGAGGACGAGGGAGCACCTATGATCGTGCCACTAAAGGGGAGAAACGACGTCGGAAGGCGTCGTCACTTGCCACCACTGGTCCAAACGCATGCTAGGTAAAGTTTTCACCTGGCACACCCACGTCACCAAGCAGCACCGTCGGAGGAAACTTTGACAAATCAGTCTTGGTGTTTGCAAACACTAAAATTGTTTTTGCGGCCTTGAAAAATTAATCTTGTTCTTATGTTGATTTAATGACATTGGTAAAAATATTTTTACAGCTTTGACAAATCATGCTATTGTGTTGATTTAAAAAGTTTGCTTAAATGGTTTTTTTTAAGTCTAGAAATTTTTCTCTAATCACCATCATCAAGCACACATCAGTTTTTTTTAAAAAAAGGAACAAATAAGGCAAAGAAGAAGAAATGCACGTGCATATTCACCGGTATTTTCTAATCTCGATCTGTATACGGTAAGAAAGAGATATAGGTACTCATATATGGCCACGGTTGGAGATGCATTTATAGAAATTGTTTCTCGAAGTTTTTGAAACTGCTTTTAAAGCTCTCGAAACCAAATCCAACCAAACATTTTTTGCAATAGATCAGCAACAATTCAGTCTAACTTAAAGAAGTACAGATGACTTGCTCTGGTCTGCGTTACCTTGCTCTGCAACAGCTCCTGGCTACGTCTCACCCGACGTCTCACCCGACGTCTACTGCTCTGCTACAGCTTCTGCAAGCCTAACACAACCCCTCTCGCATCTACACCTCTCCTCTGCAAAATTCTCCTCTAATCTCTCTCAAATCTCTCTCTAATCATCTCTAATCTCCTCTGAAATTTCTCTAATTTTCGTGGCCATCATTAACATGTAGAAACCCTAAAACCCCACTTAATCCCGAGGCCGCCTCCTTTTTTTTTGAGATAGTTGCAGCATATCATAGATCAACCAAGATCATTACAGAGTACCTCCCGGATACACTCCAGGGTTACATGACGAATAAGAGAACAAGACCGTTCAGCAGAACGGGCCAAAGTATGAGCCGCAACATTACAGAGGCGCTTAACATGCCGAAATGAACAAACTAAAAACAGGGAAGCTAAGTACTTAATATCCTCAATCACAACAGCAACGTGAGATTGATCCTTGGTACTGGAGTTCATCTTGAGGACAACTGATAAGCAGTCCGTTGCCAGGATGATCGTGCTGAAGCCCTCCTCAAGCGCCAGGGACAGAGCCCTTCGGACCGCCAGCGCCTCAGCTATCTCAGGAGAGAGCTCGCCGGGACAAACCTCGTTGGAGGCCAACACACAGCAGCCACTGGAGTCGCGCATAACGATACCAATACCCATCTTCTCCGAGTGAAAGATAGCTGCATCGGTGTTGATGAAGATCGTACATACTGGCGGCGGACTCCATTTGGGGAGAGAGGATTGGACATCACACCTGGAGGTAGACAAAGCATCAACACAGTGCTGCATATAGTGATCCACAAAAGCAATGATCTTTGTAGCAAGTCGGCGAGGGTGCAGAACCACTCCATTGAAACGAGCTTCATTCCTAGCAATCCACACATGCCAAAATGAAATCTCCAGGACAGAATTATGGTAGGAGGAGTTGTGTTTCAGGAAGTCAGCAATCCATATCCTCATTTGAGAGAAGGCTCTTAAACCCAAACTAAACTGGAAGTGGTTTTTGATCACCTCCCAAACTGATCTCACATAAGAGCAAAAGAGAAACACATGTTCCATAGGGTCATCTTTGCTGCAAAAAGGGCAGCCCTCAGAAACCGATTTGTGCCTCCGCCGGTGTTGAAATCCGAAGGGGAGGCAATCAAGCGCCGCCCTCCAAAGATTAATCTTCATTTTCCCCGGGGCTTTGACCTTCCACAGGTCATCCCATACCTTCAGACCCGAGTCTAGAGAGGAAGGCAAACCTTTGCCACAAGAGCTTTGAGAGGCAAGAAAAGAGTCGGTTTTCACGAGATTATAGGCCAACCGAACCGAAAAAATACCTCTTTTATCAGCCGGCCAGGACACAAAGTCATCTTCCCCGTGCTGGCTGATCGGGATCTTGACAATTTCCTTTGCCACCTCTTGCTCAAAGATCTTGAAGACCTGGTCATGGTCCCAATCGCGCCCTGAAGCATCCAACAGGAACTCAACTGTTGCATCACTGGGGATGGGTACCCGGGGGCGAAGGAGATGCTTCGGGAGCCCCGGTATCCAATTGTCTTGGAGAATACGCACAGTTTTGCCATCTCCCACCCCCCAACGGATCCCTTTGAGAAGTAGCTCCCTGCCATAAAGGATGCTTCGCCAGGTATAGGAAGAACCCCTCGGCTGAGGGGCCGACCAGAATGAAGAGTTTGGGAAGTACCTTCCTTTCAGAACCCGAGCACACAGTGAGGAGGGCTCAGTTAGAAGACGCCATCCCTGCTTGCTAAGCATAGCTTGATTAAAGGTGACAAAGTCTCTGAAGCCCATGCCACCCAGAGGCTTGGGATTAGACAGCCACTCCCAAGATCGCCAGTGGAGCTTCCGCTTACCCTCATCAAAACCCCACCAGTGATCCGCCACACACTGCTTGAGCTTGTCACAGATAGAAAGGGGAATACGGAAGCAGCTCATAACAAAGGTAGGGATTGATTGGATAACTGCCTTAAACCAGACTTCTTTACCGGCTCTGGACAAAGGTTGCGTCGACAAACCATTCACCCGCTTCCAGACCCTTTTCGGCAAGAATTTGAAACAGTTGACCGCCGAGCGGCCAATATCAGTAGGCATACCCAGATAAGTGTCATTAAGAATTTCTGAGGAAACATGGAGGATGGATTTGACCTCCTCCCTGACAGCTTGTGGGCAGCCATTCCCAAAGAACACAGAAGATTTTGCAAGATTGATTTTTTGCCCGGACGCCCCGCAATAGGTGTCAAGAGTAGCCTTCAAAGCACGGACACACCTTCGATCACTCCGGGCAAAGAAGATGCTGTCGTCCGCAAAGAGTAAATAAGAGACACATGGACCTTGACGTCCATTCTTAATCCCTTTGAGAGCACCAGAGGTTTCCTTCAGGTGTAGCAAGGATGAGATACCCTCGGTGCATAGTAGGAACAGGTACGGGCTGATAGGGTCCCCCTGCCGGAGACCACGGGAGGGCGTCACCGGAGAAGTGAGCTCTCCATTGACACCGACGGAGTACCTCACCAGAGTGACACACCGCATAACAGCCTCGACCCACACTTGAGCAAAACCCAGCTTCACTAAGCATCCATGGAGGTACTGCCATTCAATGCGATCATACGCCTTCATCATGTCAATTTTGAAAGCAAAAAAAGGCCTTCGCACTTTTTGTTTGCAGATCGAATGGAGGCATTCGAAAGCCACAAAGGCATTGTCGGTTATGAGGCGTCCTGAGACAAAAGCGCTTTGGAACTCGGAAACAATATCCGGCAAGAACACTTTTAACCGATTAGCCAGCACTTTAGAGGCAATTTTATATAGAACATTGCGTAAGCTGATTGGCCGAAAAAGAGACAGCTTGTCTGCATTGTTTACCTTTGGAATGAGGACGATGGTGGAGTCACAGAAACCCAACGGGACCGCCACCCCCGCCAGGAAATCCCGAACTGCGTCGCAAATGTCCATATGTAAGGTATCCCAGTGTGTTTGGAAGAAAAGCGCCAGATAGCCATCCGGCCCAGGGGCCTTCGTGGGGCCCATTTGGAATAGAGCATCTTTTATCTCTTCATTTGAATAAGATTTACACAATTCAGCATTGACCTCGTCGGTAACCTTATTAGGAATGGATGCTAGCACTTCATCAATAGCCTCACAGGGTTCCGAGGTGAAAAGATTCTGATAAAAGTTCACAGCCATGTTCTTGATACCCTCCTGGTTAGAACAGATGGAGCCATCCTCCCTAATCAAAGTCTTGATTCTATTCTTACGGCGTCTGGCCGAAGCCCTCGCATGAAAGAAGGCCGTATTGCGATTGCCCTCGCGGAGCCACTCTACCCGCGAGCGCTGCCTGGTCATGATCTCTTCTTTCTCAAAAAAGTCACACAGCTGGCGTTCAACAGCCGCCTCCTCACTGATGGCCGCATCACTCATGCCAGCACGACGCAATCTCTTTAACTTGTATTCTAAAGAGGAGATCTTCTTGCGAACCAAACCAAAAGTAGTCCGGCTCCACGAAACAAGGCGGGCAGAAACGGACCTCAATCTCTGCCACACCAACTGCAGGTGCCTCGGGCCATTCCTCTCAGGAAACCAAGCGCCCTCCACCACTTCCCTGTAACTGGGCTCTTTCATCCATGCCGCTTCAAAACGAAAGGGCTTACTGGCTTGTGCACCCGGAGGGGGGCGAAACCCCCCATCCAGAACCACACAGACAGCATAGTGATCGGAAGAGGTGGTCACCATATTCTCCACACTACAAAGATCAAAACGACCAGAAAAGGGTCCATTTGCCACAGCACGGTCAAGGCGAACCTTAATATTAAGCCCCCGAGCTGTCTATTGGACCATGTGAACTTAGGGCTGGTGTGACCATGGTCCTCCAAACCGCAATCGTCCAAGCATCTTCTGAACAAGTCCATTTGTGACTCCGTACGCTCACGAACCCCTAAGTGTTCATCCAAGCTGAGAACTTCGTTGAAGTCCCCACAACAAATCCACGGACCACTCCACTGTGAATGAAGGTGGCGGATAAGGTCCCAAAAGATGTGTCTAAGTTCACGCCTCGGCTCCCCATAAACTCCAGTGAACCGCCAGGGCACTGAATTCTCCTCGGTAACCACGGCATCAATGCAGTGTGAGTTGTAGGCTCGAACCGAAACAGAGAGTGATGAGTTCCAGAACAAGGCCAAACCACCGCTGAGACCGCAACTGTCGACAGCAAAAGAGCTAGAGAAGCCCAGTGACCACATCAGGGTTCGAGTTCTTGTCAACCCCGTCTTCGTCTCCGAAAGGAAGAGGAGGGAGGGTCGGAAAGCCTTCACCAACCAGCGAAGTTCGCCAACCGTCGCGTCCGACCCTAAACCGCGACAGTTCCAGCATAAGATACTCATTGCGTATGGCGGGGCTGCTCCGCAGCCGCCGCCCGATCCGCCGATCCAGCTTGCACAAGCCGTTGTTTCTTGACCCCGTCAGAGTCACCAGGGTCCTCTGTTGCCACCATCTCGAAAGAGGGAGAACTGCCCCTGAAAGGGACCAGCACCAGCTCCCGGCAGCTAGAGCCACTGGCTTCAGGATTTTCGTCAATAAAGAGAGCCTTGGTTGATTTTCTCTTCTGTCCTGCCACACCTGCCGCCGAAACTGTAATGGGAAAGAGGTCAACCCCCAGCCCAGAAGATCTCCCACGGCCCCGCCCACGCGAGCCACAGCCACCACGGCCACCACCGCGGCCCTTGACCATCGGTTTCACCAGAGAGGTGACCTCCACGTCCCCCTCCGGGACCCCCCTAAGGAACTCTTCCTACTCCGGCTTTTGGACACCCGGCTCTTCGCAGGATCGCCCGAAGAATCTCGGGGAGTCGACTCTGCACCCCGAGCCCCAGCAGAGGACGAGGCATTGCCAGAAGTCGCACTACCTGATCTCTTATGAGAATCTTCCACGACACAAAGCCTTTTGGCAGCATAAGGCAACTCCCCATCATCATCTCTCTCCGCAGGCGTTGGGCACACTAGCGAAGAATGCCCCAAGATCCCACAGGAGAAGCAAAACATTGGTAATCGTTCATACTTCACCTCAAAAGGTTCCAGCAAATCCTCCCTTGGCGAAAAAACTGTGACATAGCGCGGCAAGGGCTCCTCCACCGTGATCTCCACCCTCACCCGCAAGAAGCCTCCAAAGCAACGCCCTTTCTCATCAGCATCCACCTTGATCACTCTGCCCAAAGGTTTGGCAATGATCTCCCCCTTACGAGCAGACATCAGCCTGTAGGGCAGTGCATAGATTCTGACCCAAATAGCCAACTTGTCAAACCTAACTTGGAGGGGCTTGAAATCAGCCTCATATCTCTTCAAAAGAACAGCATGTCTGCCAACCATCCAAGGTTCCCGATCAAAAACCCTGTCCCTGTCCACATCCGACGCAAATTCCGCCAAGAACATATTGTCGCCCACCGAATTGAAGGTTAGGCCCTTTGGATTGCCCAACGCCGGCCGCATTGCCGCAGCAATCGTCTGGATGTGCAAAGCACTGGGTGCTAAAACCTTACCGACAAGGGCCCGAGCTAGATCAACCAAGTCCGATTCCCCATCATCTTCAAGGACCACCGCCGTCGCCTCCGCCGCTGTGAGGTGCAGGCGGGCCATCATCTCTGCTACTCGTTCGCCTGAGCCAACGCCAGGCCCGGCCACCCCATCAACAGAGCCCGCCGTCGCCATCTTCGGGTTGCCCCGGCCTGCCGAGGGCGCCTCCGGGAAGGAATCCACCGCCATACTGGCCAGGGCCTCTTCCCCTGCCCCCGCAGCCTGAAGATGCCCCTTCTCCATCGCCGCCGTCTCCGCCAGGCCCGGAGCTGAGGACCCCAAACCGGAGAGCCAAGGGTGGGCAGCGAAGACCCGCAACGCCCCTTAATCACCCCGAACTCTCCGATTCGGCCAGTCCCCACGCACCCAAACCAGGGGAGAAAGTATATCTAAGGGAGGGGAAGACAAGGGGAGCAGATCGCAAGCTAGATGTGCCCCCAGAGAGAGATCTTGCCGGAGTAACTCAGTGCCGGAGCGCAACCAGAGTCACAGCAGCGAGAGCATCTTTCAGGGCATGGCAAGTGCAAGGGGGATCTTCCTACATATGGGACCTTTCCAGTACGTACATAGGATTGAGCTTCACAGCATATGGGACCTTTCCAGTAGAAAATGTCGAGATCAGCCTTGTGATACCAATCCATCGTTAGTAAGAAATGAGGCCATATGTGCCCATGTGCATCCTGATCAGAAACGAATACTCCATATCATAAAACGTGAAAAACTTTAGTTTGTAAAAACATGAATCAACCGAGTACTTACACGCAAGGAGTAAGGATCAGGCAACAATTCCCTAGCTCTAGCAAGGTATAAGTGAATACGATCACGGGTCGAGGTTGGAATGTCACACTCATAGGCTCACAAACACCGCGGAGTAATACCATCACCTTTGATGGGAAATTTCAAGCAATGTGGCAGAAAGTAAGCCGATGACACTCACCTGATATTACTTTCTAATTTTTCATATTCGCGGGACTCCACCGGCACATAGACCGGCTTTCCGTTGAGCTTGTAGAAATCCTGTACGGTAAGTTGCTGCCTCATTAACCAATTTCAAGCCAAAACAAAGTCACGCTATCTTCTGAATCAACAGTAATCCAAAAACATTCAAAAGGAAAAACACAATCAACTGCATAACTTGAAAATTCATATCCCATACAAGTCCAACAACAAGCAATACTCGAACTGTGGCTGACGAATCGACCAACTGGCTGACGAATGAATTCATTAACTGAAGAACTGGCTGACGAATCGATCAACTGCAATCAACTGCATTAATCAATCGATCCAATTACATCACGAATTAATTCATTAATTGAAGACCTGGCTGACGAACATGGAGCGTGGGGAGGTGAGCGTGAGGTAGCATGTCTTGAAGTCCTTGATGAGGTCGGATGCTGTGGGGACGATGCCCATCATTAGGCCGCAGGCGGCGAGGCCGGCGATGATGCACAGATTTCCGAGGAGGCGAGCGGACGGCCGCGGCGGCGCGGCGCGCGGATGGACTGTTAGAATTATTGGGCCTGGCCCATTTAATATCTAAATAATTCCTAAAAAATCTCAAAGGCCCATGTATGCATGAGGCATGTGAAATTTCTTTAGTACCATATTGCTAGTGGGAGGAGTGGAGGGCATGCTTAAATAGTGGAGCTTGCTCCCTCCCACTAGAGAATGTGATGGGAGAGAGAAATAGAGAATCACACGCGCGCGCTCGCTCGCCTCGCCTGGGGGGCGGGGCGTG
>SPJY01000522.1:61414-147903 GCA_005191435.1 Raddia distichophylla | reverse complement strand
TGCCTTGATCTCTCTAGATCTAGATCTCACAAGATGAACAAGAGAGAGACAAAGGCTAGGGTTCTCGAGAAAGATGATGGAGAATATGAATTAGGCTCAAATCAGGATGTAATCAGAGTGAGTAACCTTTGGCAGGTATTAGAGACGGCTTTAAATAGGGAATCCCGAAAACTAGCCGTTGCTGCAGTTAATCACGCGTCTGATGTTCAGACCCCGTCGGATGTTCCGACCCGCGTCGGATGTTCCGACCGAAGTTCCGATGGAACCTTTACTGGATAGCGCTGAAAACTGGCAGACTGGATTACCATCGGATGTTCTGACCCTCGTCAGATGTTCTGATGGTATAGGTTCTGTATAAGGTGTATTTGGAGTGGAAAAACTCACACGAACTTCGAGATACCTGTTTTGAGCACTTAGGAACCTTTATATACTTGTCCATTGCATCCCTCTTTATAGTACGGCATCTCTACGACTCAATAAATAAAGATTTACAAATAAATACTAGTCTTGATGCCTTCTTGCAATAAATCCACTTTTGAGGGGTACACCAACACATGTAAACATGTACCTTATGGAATTAACCTGTATAACTTCTGTGCACAATTCTCCAATACAAATATTAGTTCTATAATTGTTACTCATTAATCACCAAAATCACTTAAGGGCCTATATGCACTTTCACATCTGACTTCATAGAGAGAGACGAATGTCACCAGTAGTGCACACTGCAATGCAATGGACACAGCAAATCTTTTCTGAACATTTGGTTCCTAGAGGAAAATCTTTTCTGAGCATTTGACTTCATCCGTGTACTAACGGACGATATAAATTAGGCTTGCAGGCACAAAATGGCGTGTGAAGGACATCATCACCAATGACATTCTAGACTATGAATTCTATCTACTATTCATAACTTTTTTCAGTATTCATTCAGAGGTAGTAAGGGGAAATGACAGGGAAGTTCATGGGTATGCCTTCGGAAAGCATAATGAACTAATGGTATGAAGGCTGTAATTTCAAGGCGAAGGGCAAATAGTAGCCCTACAATCACGTACCACGGATTAATTATCGAATAATTGGAGGGTTTTTTTTTCAAAACCGTATAGGTGACCAGCCGGATTGAGCCAGCCATGTGATCGGACGGCCTAGCTAATCTGGGTGATGTGGACACCTACAGATTCTAGCTTTTATTGTCTATAGTATAGCAATATATTTACCTCTTATATTCTACTCACTACAGTGCTAGGATCAACCAACATTAGTGATGCCCTACTTGCAGTAGTACTTGGTCTTTAGTTCAAAAGAAAAAACAACAAGTTGAAAGTGGTAGGTGTAAGGGTGACAGCGAGGCCCCGATCTCCAATCCCTGGTTGAAAATTTCTCTATTAGTGGGACGATCATTGGGAAAAATGGCTCCCTGTGCGATGCCCCATCGGGTATGAAGAGGACAGATACGGGAGAATTTGTTCCCTAAAGACGGGGACGAAGAGCGGGGGCTTTTCCGGTCATGGGGGATAGAGACGGGGTACCATTCCCCGACGGGGAACGGCCCCATCGCCACCCCTAGGCAGGTTGGGGAATGGCCCCATTGTCACTAGGCAGGTGCAGTGATCTTAATGGAACAATCGCGAGACAGTTTTTTATTTTTCAATATCTCAAAGCCTAATCAAATCAAATGTCCGTCTTTCGAAGCTCTCGGATCCCAACATTTCAGACTAGCCCTTCATCCACCACAGGATAGAATTTGGATCGGAACCGACTCACGAGTTTAGGACAGTGCAAAATATGGTTCGGAAAGAACAGCGATATAATTTCGTGACATCAACGTGGTTCCACACTGAGTTTAGGACAGTGCAAAATATGCAACCGCCCGTTCATGTGAATGTCCGGTGCCAATGTGTCGTGTTGCACGGGCCTGTTTTTCCTGACTTATCTTATTTGATTTATCTTCTAACTTCAAGAGTTTCTTTAGGTGGGTTTGAGAGCAAAGTCCCTTTTGTTTGATTTGTTTTGTAAAGTTTTTAGACATGTCATTGAGATTGAAAAAAGACGAATTGAAAAACCAAATTATTTATATTTTGAACAAAGATAAGTAAGTAAGCTGAATAAGTCAAATAAGCCAAATAAGACCAAAAAAAAAGGGCATAAAACCCTACGCTAAACGAGCAATAAAACGTAGCACACTGGCCTTCTAAAAACGTTTTCTAACGAATACAGAGGTGCAGAACAAGGCACAGTTGAGGATACATGCGAACAGATATGGCCCATCCAGTTTATCCAGAAATGCTAAATTGATTCCATATGGTGAGACTACAGGAACAAGATATGGTGGCCATGTTTCATGAGAACAGGTTGGATGTTTGTAGAATGGGTTATGGGATCATCAGTTCATACAGATAAAGGTGCAGCTCGGAATACATGTGGTTGTTTATGCGATCCAGCCATTAACTTCTGATCAGGAAAAGTTGAAGAGACTTCCTGCTGAAAACTGCACATTCAGTCCTCGTGATGTACATGAATGATGTTACCTAAGCTTAAAGAATTCAGGAAGTAAGAGGAGCGACAGCAAGTCAGTTACGTAAGAGCGTTGCATATGACTGGCATTATTTGTTCCGGCAGGAAAACATGAAATGAGATTATATGTAAGTTTTGGGGTTACAAATCTAAGAGGCTATATGTTTGCAATAGAGATCTTGCACATAGTATGCACAGGTTGACAATGTCAGCTATTTCACACGTGTGTGCCCATGAAACCTACCTCAAAATGTTTTAGCGTTTTGAATTTGATACCAGATCTTTCAGTTCGTCCACAATTGCATGATAGCAAAACTTGTATTGTTCCTGCAAAGCAGAAGATGTCGTTGGCATAGCTGGATTGTAGTGCTTGCAACAAAACCCATAAGCAATAGATGGATTAAATTGTTTGGTTAATATTTAGACACAATATTAACCAATCTCTCAGAGCAATTACTCTTACTTGCTGCTAGCTGCAAACTGCAAACTGCCAAATGCCAATATCAAATCTCTAACTTGTGCATGAGCTACTTGTATATTAATGGTGTAAAGTGGCTTGTAAACATAAAGCCAAATTTAACTTTTTAATATTTTATCACCAACCGTGCATTCACTAGGTCTAGTGACTGTACTAGATCAAATAAGTAGTCCTTCCAATCATAAAACATTGTTGTTTGAGGATACATGGTAGCGTAAGAAAATGTTATTGTGAGCAAGTGCTTTTCTAAAGGTTTTTAGTGTATACGTGCTAAGTGTTAACTCCAATGTACTGAAATTATACTCAATTTGATAGGATTTTGCAACAGTGCTAGAGACAAACAAAGAAAAACCAACCGTACCTCTGTTTGGACCACACCAGGTCGCTGGGATCTAAACTTTTTGACAGTTTGGACGAGGTCCAAAGCAGCCTGTTCACCAAGTAAAACCCTCTCTATGGTATTATGGATGGTAATATAAGCACCAGTTCTTCCAATGCCCGCACTGCAGAAGAGAACACAATATATTGAGTTGACAGCGTGATAAATGGTGAACAGGCATGGCACAGCATTGTTTTCAATCAAACCTGCAATGCGCAACTATGGGATGCTCTTTTTGAACGTCATTTAATCTTTTTAAAATGTGTCGTACAGCATTGCTGTCATTTGGCACCCCATGGTCAGGCCATTCGGAGTACTCAATGTGAAGAACAGTATGCGCCGTTTCTGACTGTGAAATGAAGAATTATCAGTCTGGAAATACTATGATGATTCAATCATAAATTATAGCAACATGAATGTCACGCAATTGTGTTACAGAAAATTGATGATATGCCACTATGATTTGTCACTCCAAACAATTACCACTATGATTTCCCATTTCAGCCATTTATATTTGATTTTTTCTCATTTCTAACCTTTTCTACAAACATGAAAAAATCAAAATGCCCCTGGCCAGCCAGTGCCACCTCCTCTGATTCTCTCATCCCGCTCCTGATCTTTTGGGCATGCCCATGGAGCACCGTGACCATATCCTGGCAGCCGTCAAGGTCATCTTCAGTGGCACCAGCGTCATGCTGTTTGCCAAGGTGGCCAGCATCCACTGGCATTATCGGACACACTCCCACACAGCCAAGCTCACGGTGGGGTACTACAGCACGCGACACTGCAGTGGGTAGCCATGTACCGTACATGCCCATCACCTAGATGTTGGGTAGACGGGGTGTGATGTTCAACTTCATGTTTTACGGAGATAAGGGACAAGCAGCAGCCAGCACATGCCAGCTGCTTGTCGGAACTCTTGGTGCCGCTGGTCAGGGTGGCGGCACGAGCAGTCCACATGAGCTCACTGGTAAGAATGCGCTAAGCAGTACAAGTCAGTGTTCAAAGGGTTACCACTGAAAAGCAAAACCAGGCTAAGGACTTGAATCGGATAGAATTGAGGAAGACGAATAAGGAGCATTTTGTTCTCTTCATGAGGTAAAAAGGCTTAGAAATGAAATTTAAGCTGAGCTGGCAAATCCTAAAGTGCTAATTGTTTGGAGTGACAAATCCTAGGGTGCAATCTTTGGAATGTCAAATACTAGAGCGGCATTCTTCGCAGTGTCATATCGTAAATTTAATATTCCATTTTCTCTAAAAAGAACTTATCAAAGAAAATGAGTCGAGACATCCGCAAAATTTATAGCACCTGATAAAAGTATTTACAGCTGACATGTATGCCATGGTTGAGTTGACATCACACTCAGTGAGGCTACATGAAAAGAGGTGATCTTCATGTATCACAATGATTACAGGACAATTTGGTGATGCTAGTACATAGACATAGGCCTATCATAGATCAAAGCCCTTAAAACTGGATTAAAACATTGCATACCACCAAAATGCAATCATTAGCATCCTAACTGACGAAGAAATCAGGAACAATATAACGTCTGATGAAGGAGATCGTTCAAGAGGTATAAAGAGGAAATTATACAGGCGGTCCCTAAACTATCATGCAGTTCTCGTCAAGGTCCCCGATCTTTCACATAGCAATTTAGGGTCCCTAAACTATTAAAGTGACCCAAATCCAGTCCACCGTTGCTACGCCACCGCACGGGACCCAACGTGGCTGCTCCATCGCATGAATCCTGCCACCGTGGACAGTCCACGTGGCATTTTTATACTATATATTTATTATTTTATTATATTATACAAGTAGTCCCTAAATTATCATGCAGTTCTCATCCAGATCCCCAATCTTTCAAATTGTAGTGTAGACTCCCCGATCTCATCCGGTTCTCATGCAGATCAAGGACCTGTATGAGAACTGCGTGATAGTTTAGGGACTGCTCGTATAGTTTACTCAAAAAATAAATATAAAATATAAAAAAGCCACGTGGACTATCCACGGTGATGGGATTCGTGCGGTGGAGCAGCCACGTCAGCTCCCATGTAGTGGCGTGGCAACAGTGGACCGGATTTGGATCACTTTAATAGTTTAGGGACCCTAAACTGCAATTTGAAAGATCGGGGACCTGGGTGAGAACCACGTGATAGTTTAGGGACCGCCCGCCCATGTAATTTACTCCAATAGAATTATACCAGGGGAACTTTTTTGCAAATGATAAAAACCTCAAGTTTTCTAAATGTATTTTTATTTTTATGCATTGGTAACAGATCCTACAAACAAAAGTAGAGCTGAAATCTATGTCTCTGCGAAGAATGATAACTTTGTTTTGAAATCTACACTCTAAAATGCAAAATATGAATAGAATAGTCCTTAAAGTCACATCATATTGTATACTTTACCTAGAACAAGAAAGCAATGCGTATATATGTATATAACAGTGTTTATATATCTTTTTACCCCATTCTGTTGCACCTTCACACTACGCAAGACTAACTGGCCATCCCCCTTGGTCTCTGTGATCTTAACATGGAATTTTCCATAATCTCCTTGTGCCTCGCTCAGTGGAAGGTACTCATCACACTGCCATTATTTTGAATGAAAATATTATTTAATATATTTTGTAATCATGGGAAATAGTTGAACCTTCAATACATACAAGATAAAGAATAAAATATGCATGTCTATGTATCATCTGGTAAATGTATTTCTCAACATCACAGCACCAAAATGGTAAATAGTTGCACTGTTATTAAGGGGAATCATGGATGTATGCAGGGAAGATAAGACCAAATAGATATGAGTGCAGCTGCGCGCACACACACTCCCTGTTCTAACTTACATAGGAGAACCTGAGAAGTTCACATGTAGCAGGCTGAATATGGAAGTGTAAGATTTGTTTCCTGCCCATTTGACTTTCCAAACTACATGGGGAAACTTGAGAAGTGTATATGCAGTTATGTACAGGCTCCTACATCGAAATGGTAGATCATGCTTTTGCTATCCATTTCATGTTCTAGACAACTGAATTACATATGAAAACCTGAAAGTGTACATGCAGCAACCGCATCCATAGAGATGCAACAGTCATCAAGCATGTTGTGACCATTTCAAACATACCAAAAAAGGACTCATCCATAGAGAACTGAAATTATAAATGGAAACAAGAAAGTAACAATAAAATGACCTAACATTTGTAAGACATAGGTGGTCATGTGAAGCGAGAAGGTTGTGGTAGAGCCAAAACAGTGGATGAAAAGAGCAGCGTAAATTTGATCAAGAGTGTTCAGTAGTAGCACCTTAATATTGTCAAATTTCGTAAGCATAACAATCACAGGGCAACTATTCTCACAGACCATCTGCCAGAAATCTTCAATTGTCTTAACTAATGGACCTTGAGTTGAAATAAATTTTGTTTGACCGCTGCCACCGGTCTACACATTTTACGACATATCCCAATTAAGGTTAGAGAAAAAAGGACAAGAGCAAATAAAAACTAACTATCATCAAATTACCATTTTTACCTGTACAAGGCTTGCATTTATGTAATCATTGCTTGAAGTCTGATCGTCAGTTGAGGACTGTAGTCGCACCCTGGTTTCATCAACTGAAGACCAAAAACAAGTCAAGTTAAATCAAATTAGCAATTTTAAAGGTTTCTGGCTGGCTACACATGACCGTGCATCGAGTTCATGATTCTCACAGGGCAAAACATCAGTGTAGCGGTTCCTTTCTCTATTAATAGGACTCCGAGCAGCAGTAAACTTTTCTGTCGACTGGAGCACTGTTCTTATGTCCTGAAGAAATTACAGCAAATCAAAAGTTTCTTCAGTTTTCATAAGAAGTATTTGCTACAACAACCAGCATACAAAACAATTCACTTCAGTAGTTGGATAGGAAGCGAAGCAGTTAGGGCATTCCCAATGCCACCTCTATATTTTCCCAATCTCATCCCTATTCATACACTTTTTAATCATTACCCTATCTACCCCTACATTTTTCTCTCTTATATTTTATTAGCTACCTACTGCTACAGTGATTTGGGGGGTAAATAGGGGGAGGAAAAGGGTAGCATTGGAAAAGCTCTTACTTTCGTATCTAACACATAACGTCTACAACCAAATTGTGCATCCGAATTTCCGAATTATTTCGGCCATTATATTAAATGGATAATGGATAATGTATATGAAGAGGCAGTGTGGTCATGCAATGTAATCAATTAATCATGATTGTTTTTCCATATTCATCAGTATTTGTCTTCCTTGCAGCAAGTTGAGAACGAGGCTAAGAACAACTATTCCAGCTGTTCATACATCATTTGATATGGCCACAATACCATTTGAAGATTAATCTTCTTTTAAATGGTGACACTTTGTCAGATTGCCCCATAAAAAGAGAAACCGCTGAGTTTCAATGTCAACACAGAACTGACGCTCTTTGGACTTGGAAGTACAGAGTAGGAACATCTAGTTAGAAGGCACTAGACCATATAAATTTTGGATAGCTTTAGAGTTATTAGTTACACAAGCAATAAATTGAGAAGATGCTTGAGACATCCAATCATCACAACAAACATATAACAAGGCATCATTAGTGATGACCAGTTGATCTATTAGAGTACCTAACTTAAACAGAAACACTTGTTCTATCGGGTAGCCTAAAGCCCTAGACAAGCAAAAAATGGATAACTTCTCTGTGCTAGGTTGAATCCATCGCAGATTGGCATGTAGATTCAGTTTGTGGCAAAGGCAAGGGAAGCAGATTATACAAATTTCTAGCTTGTTACTTGAGTCTGGAGCTAGCAGCAAAGAACTCTTCAAACTATGGTCTTTACCGGTCCAGATCTCATACTTCAATGCTGGTTGATAAGCAGACCCCATGTTGGCATGTAGTTCCAACTTTCAAGAGAGAAGACTAGCCCACGAACCATTGTACAAAGTTCTTGGAAGTATCGCTACGCTGGAATGGCGTAGTCATATCCAACCCACCCTCATGCTTCACTTGGAAGCGACGCTACACTAGCGCGATTTCCCGGTGATCATGCATCACTAAGCCGCTGACCATTGTACAATGTTCTTGCACACTATTTGACAGCTCAAGCTTCGGCCTCCGTCCATGGCAGCAGAAATCTGAACGAATGAAAGGAGTCGGGGTGGGGGAGCTCGTACCGGGAGGGTCTTGAACTCCTTGGAGATCGCGCCCGGCTGCCTGAGCTTCTTCTCGAACACCTTGAGCGCCTTCTTGCAGTGCTTCGCCTCGGACGGCGTGAGCGTCTTCGGAGGCGGTCTGGCGTTGAGGCCCGTAGCCCCCGCCCCCGCCCCCGCCGGAAGCGCAGGCAGAAGACCAGGACGCGGCTGGGCGGAGGAGGGCGAGCGGAGGCGCCCGCCTCCTCCGCCGCCGCGCAGCGGCGAGTTCCCCGTGGCGGCCGCGGCGGAGCCCTCCGCCTCCTCCTCCTCCTCCTCCTCCTCACGGCGGCGCTTCGACCCCGGCACGGCCAAGAGGTCCGCGGCGGGGGGAGTCCTCGGGGTCGCCGTGGTGGCGCGGGGGTATATAGCCAGGCCGCGAGCCCTGGCCGAGGAGCGTGATGGGTGGCCAACCGGGTGGGGTGGGGCAGTTGAATTGCAATTTTCTGGGGAGACTTGACTTGGCGCGTGGGGAGCCGTAATAACTTCGTATAGCATACATTATACGAAGTTATACGACTCCCGACGAGGCAAGGTGTGTGTGCTGGGGAAGAGGAGGGGAGGGGGAGGGAGACGAGCACGGGACGACCTGCGATCTGCTGCTTCCTTTTTCAAATCTTTTTCGCCGGAGGCGGAAATGGCGGACGCGGTGGTCTGGCCGTCGGGTCGCCGGCGGTGGGGGGCGGCCGGTGGGCGCCACTTGGCACGTTGCAAGCGGGTGAGCGAGAGCGGCACGCAAGGTGACGAGGGGGTGGTTCGATTTTGCTTGGCCGGCGATTCAAACCTTTTCTTCTGTATTCTTTTATAGGACTCTGTTCTTTTATAGGACTTTGTTTTTTTTTACAGCTTACAGCTATAAGACTTTGTTCTATAACCACATGAACGGCCTGACTATCTCGAGAAGCTCTCGAAATTCAGTCATTTCAGTTGTTCGGTCATTTAGATCAACCCAAAAGAATAGAACCTAATAATACATGAATAGAACCTAAGTTACTATGAAATACATATCAAACTAGCCTGCGTAGTGCAGCCTGGCAATAGAGTTGGACATATGGGTCAAACCAAGTGGGCCGACCAGGCGGCCCGGTACTATGCATTGGGCCGGCCTAGTTCGGTTCGATTCAAAAACGAATCGAGCCGGCCTGGTTCGGTGCAGCGAACCGTGCCTGGGCCTGGCACGCGGCCCGTGGGGCCAGCACGGTTCGGTTCGCATAGTAATGGCCCGGTTCATTACTATGCGAACCGAACCGGCCTAGTTCACTTCAAAATTTAAAATTCAAATTTCCCTCCCTCCAGTCCTGCCCAAGCCCGCCCGCACCCGGTCGCCCGCTGCGCGCTTGCTCGCTGCAGCATGTGTCCTCCCACGGGCCCCATGTTTGTCGGGAAATCCCTGTGCGTCGGCCGCCCACACCAGCCAATACGGTGACGACACGTGCCGCAGCTATCGCTGTGCTCCGGCCCCCGCGTCGTTTCCCATCCAGTGCCTGGCGCGGCCAATCTATGCGCTGCACGTGGTGGCGCCGGGCGGCAGCGGTATGGCGTGGCAACGGCTGGGTGTGGCACATGGCAGCGAACCAGGCGGGTCGAATCGTTCGGTTCGCTTTTTTATATCCGTTGCGAATATAGCCGTTTGAACCTTTAAAAATTCATAAAAAAAATAGCAAAAAAACGAAAAAAAACTCAATTTTTCCTATAAATAGACACCCACCCCCTCATCAGCCATCCACACTTCCAACCCCATTCTCTCATGAGTCTCTTCTGTGCATTGCGTATTTGCAATTTCTGAGCTAGAAAAGCGTTACTAATTGCAAATTTGGGCAAAGTTAGAAATATTTTAGTTTTTTAAGTTTGTCCGGTGAGGTTTGTATATTTCCATATGCATATTTGTGTTATGTACTTATATGTTTCATTTGTTATTTCATATAAATTAACAAAAATTAATTGCTTGTTTATTATTTCATGTACAATAGCTTTCCGAAATGGATGATGGTCGTTCTCCGTATGACGAATTTTCCCTTAGCAAGTTCGGACTAGAACCGAAGGACTACGAACCAATCGGTCAAAGTCTACCGGACCCTGCCTGGCCGAGGAGCGTGATGGGTGGCCAACCGGGTGGGGTGGGGCAGTTGAATTGCAATTTTCTGGGGAGACTTGACTTGGCGCGTGGGGAGGGAGGCTGACGCCGCGCGACGGCGAAGGGGGAGGAGACGAGGCGAGGGGTGTGTGCTGGGGAAGAGGAGGGGAGGGGGAGGGAGACGAGCACGGGAAGACCTGCGATCTGCTGCTTCCTTTTTCAAATCTTTTTTCACCGGAGGCGGAAAAGGCGGACGCGGTGGTCTGGCCGTCGGGTCGCCGGCGGTGGGGGGCGGCCGGTGGGCGCCACTTGGCACGTTGCAAGCGGGTGAGCGAGAGCGGCACGCGAGGTGACGAGGGGGTGGTTCGATTTGCTTGGCCGGCCATTCAAACTTTTTCTTCTATATTCTTCTACAAGACTTTGTTCTTCTTGAACTTAAGGCCAACGGTGTAATAGCTTATCTACGTTTCGAAAAAAATATGCTTTCATTTTTTAATCCTTTTTTTGTTGTCTTAAACATGGGTTCTAACCAAATCTCGAGACTACCTCCAAGACCGTTCCTGAGCTTTTGAGGGCCAAAAGTAATTATAAACGAATACCCTCGACATAAGTATCAAAATATTTTTATACTACTATATATCAACTGAAAACTGAATAGACATTATTCAATGTATTAGAGGTGGCCAAACGGGCCGGCCAACAGGACCGAACCGGGACGGCCCGGCCTGGTTCGGTGAACGAAACCGACCTTGGGCCGAGGCTTCGGCTCGTCGGGGCGGCCCGGTTTGGTTCATACAGTGACGGGCCGGCTCGGTTCGGTTCGTCACCGTAGCATATTTATTTAATTAAATATATTTATTTATATATATATATTTCTAATGATATATAGTGTATTTATGTAATTTATAATGTATATTTGTGAAATATAGTAGTTTTTTCTTAATTTATTTAGATATTTTAATTAAAATAAACCAACCCATATAAAACCGGACCGGCCCGGTTCGGTTTTGGTACCAAACGGGCCCAAACCGGGCCAAACCGGGCCGGCCCATTGGCCACCTCTGCCATGTATTATATAACTTGTTACCAATAAATACATAAAAGTATAAAAGTAAGATTTTTTACGTCAAACATTTTGCAGAGATCATCATAGAAATGTCTTCTAGCATTTTTAGATGCAAAATCATAAATGATGCCCCTTAACATTAATGCCATCCAAATAATTTATTCTCAATAAATAAAGTTGGTAGACCGTTTAATCTTTTTTTTAAGACATTGTAAACCTCAAAACTGTCTTCTTTCAATAGTTTTTTCTGAACATTAAATCGCAACGCTAGGGTGGGACCCCTAGGCTCTGGGGGCATGGGGCGCAGGCACCCTTCGCCCCCCCTTAGGCACGGCCCTGACTATCTCGAGAAGCTCTCGAAATTCAGTCATTTCAGTTGTTCGGTCGTTTAGATCAACACAAAAAGAACAGAACCTAATAGTACAAGAACAACCCATTTAAAAATGTGATTGCATTCAAAAGTTCATGTTTACGAAAATATAATTATACTCGCGTACATGTTGCCCGTGCTTTGCAATGGAATAAAAAAATGATAGATATATCTATATTCAGTACATAGAATCAGAAACGAATAATTGATTTAGGTTACTATGAAATCCGGATCAAACTAGCCTGCGTAGTGTGGCTTGGCAATAGAGCCGAACATATGGCCAAACCAAGTGAGCTGAACCTGGCGGCCCGGTACTATGCATTGGGTCAGCTCAGTTCGGTTCTTTTAAAAAAACGAACCGGGTCAGCCCGGGTCGGTGCAGCGAACCGGGCCTGGGCCTGGCATGCGGCCCATCAGGCCAGCATGGTTCGGTTCGCATAGTAACGGCCTGGCCGTTGCTATGCGAACCGACCCGGCCTGGTTTAGTTCGTTTGGCCTGATTTACTGTACACTTCAATTTTTAAAATTAAAATTTTCCTCCCTCCAGTCCCGCGCCCCAAGCTCGCCCACGCCCGGTCGCTCGCTGCGCGCTTGCTCGCTGCAGCACGTGTCCTCCCGCGGGCCCCATCTTTGTCGGGTTAACCCCCGCGTGCCCGCCCGCCCCAGCCAACGCGGCGATGACACGTGCCGCCGTCGCCGCTGCGCTCCGGCCCCGCGTCGTTTCCCATCCAGCTCCCGGAGCGGCCAATCCGTGCGCTGCACATGGCGGCACCGGGTGGCAACGGTATGGCGTGGCAACGACTGGGCGTGGCATGTGGCAGCGAACCGGGCGGGTCGATTCATTTGGTTCACTTTTTTATATCCGTTGCGTTTATAGCCGTTTGAACATTTGAAAATTCATAAAAATAGCAAAAAAAACCAAAAAATCTCTTTTTTTCCTATAAATAGACACCCACCCCCTCATCAGCCAGCCACACTTCCAACCCCATTCTCTCATGAGTCTCTTCTGTGCATTGCGTATTTGCAATTTCTGAGCTAGAAAAGCGTTGCTAATTGCAAATTTGGGCAAAGTTAGAAATATTTCAGATTTTTAAGTGTGTCCGGTGAGGTTTGTATATTTCCATATGTGTATTTTGTGTTATGTACTTATATGTTTCATTTGTTATTTCATGTAAATTAACTACAATTAATTGCTTGTTTGTTATTTCATGTACAATAGCTTCCCGAAATGGCTTATGGTCGTTCTCCGTACGACGAATTTCCCCTTAGCCAGCTCGGATTAGGACCGAAGGACTATGAACCAATCGGTCAAAGTCTGTCGGATCTTGTTCAACAAACGAAAACTCAAGGAACCGAGGATCATCCATATAATTTCGGATCCGGTTCAACTTGTGCTTCCGGCTATGATACCGTCAGATCGAAGTGGGCACCACGACCACCACGCCCACCACCAGTTCAATAGATAGGGAGAAAGATGTCCTTTTCAAAGACTATGACGGGTAAGGACACTTCAAGTTCTTCAGACAGTGCAACTCGTCCGACTACACAGGCATCACACGAAGCTGTTGGCGAGCTTGTCTCCTATATAGCAAAGGACGTTGTCGACTTCCAAGAAGAAGAGTTTAATATTCTTATATGGTGACAGCAGCATAGTGGAACATATCCGGTGCTATCTATATTAGCACAGGATGTGTTAATTGTTCCGGTCTCCATAGTTTCTTACAAATCCGCTTTCAGCCTCGCTGAGAGAATACTAGAGGAGAGACGGACTTCGCTCCATAGTGACATGATCGAAATACTACTGAGTACAAAGGATTGGGCATTAGCCAAAAGACGCCAACAAAACATCGTCATCGAGAGACAAAATAAAGAGTTGGCGACTGCATTCGGAGGCTTAGAACTTGATGAAGATTGAAGAAGGCCGCAATTTTTTTATGCTTCTATTGTAGAGGTTTAGGCTATACTCTTTTTCTTTGTCAAGGTTATCTCAACTTTGAGTTTTTACTTGGCAAAGTTTTTAACGAGGCAACCATGTAAATCCACATTAATAAAAAACTCTGCAATGCATTTAAAATATTTCTCCATATATATATATTTGATTTTTTTAATTAATTACAAGAATTATTGTTCAAATTTTTGAATTTCTCAATTTTTTCTGAATTTTTTGACATATTATAAGAAAACCGAGTCGATTGGGCCAACCCACGCCAAACGAACCCGGGCCCTACCAGGTTCGTTTGGTTCAGCCAGCGAACCAAACCTGGGCCGAGGACTCGACCCGTTGGTTTGTTTGGCCAGGTTCGCATAGTAACCGGGCCGGCCCGTTGGCCAAGTATGTTTGGCAATGTGTGAATGGACTGATCTCGTAATGTATGTGTGGCGCGCATGGTGTGACATAACCTAGAATGGTGGCTTAGTGTGGCTAGACATTGGGCCTAGAGAGGCGCGACCTAGAGTTCTAGACCTAGCACGCAATTTGGCGTAGCCCAAAGAATTGATGGTGCAAATTCATTCTTATAAGAAAGGCTGGACGTAGGGCTATTATCTCTCCCGAGAGGCCTGAACCAGGATAAAAACCCTGTCTCCCTGTTCGCTGCTGTTCGCATTGTTTGGCGTGTCTCTTATCTCAATCTTCAAGAACCTTAGTTGACTTGGGTCAATATCCCAACCGTCGACAGAGCTGTTGGCGAGCTTGCCTCCTATCTAGCAAAGGACGTCGATGACTTCCAAGAAGAAGAGTTTAATATTCTTACATGGTGGCAACAACATAGTGGAACATATCTGATGCTATCCATACTAGCACAGGATGTGTTAACTGTTCCGGTCTCCACAGTTTCTTCCGAATCCGCTTTCAACCTCGCTGAGAGAACGCTGGAGGAGAGACGGACTTCCCTCCATGGTGACATGGTCGAAATACTACTGAGTACAAAGGATTGGCCATTAGCCGAAAGACGCCAACAAAACATCATCGTTGAAAGACAATATAAAGAGTTGGCGGCTGCATTCGGAGGCTTAGAACTTGATGCAGATTGAAGAAGGCCGGAAATTTTTTATGCTTCTATTGTAGAGCTTTAGGCTGTACTCTTTTTTCTTTGCTATGGTTTTCTCAACTTTGAGTTTTTACTTGGCAAAGTTTTTAACGAGACAGCCATGCAAATCCACATTAATAAAAAGCTCTGCAATGCATTTTAAATATTTCTCTATATATATTTTATTTTTAAAATTAATTACAAGAATTATTGTTTACATTTCTAAATTTCTCAAATTTTTCTGAATTTTTTGACATGTTACAAAAAAACCGGGCCGATCGGGCCAACCCGCGCCGAATGAACCCGGGCCAACCTGGTTCGTTTGGTTCAGCCAGCGAACGGAACTTGGGCTGAGGACTCGGCCCGTTGGTTTGTTTGGCCCGGTTCGCATAGTAACCGGGCCAAACGAACCGAGCCGGCCCGTTGGCCAGGTATGTCTGGCAATGTGTGAATGGACTGATATCGTAATGTATGTGTGGTGCGCGTAGTGTGACATAGCCTAGCATGGTGGCTCAGTGTGGCTAGACATTGGGCCTAGAGAGGCGTGACCTAGAGTTATAGACCTAGCATGCAATTTGGCGCAGCCCGAAGAATTGATGGTGCAAATTCATTCGAGGAAACATCCATTAATTTGGAGGATTTAATGGCATTCAAATTGAATTTGATTTAAAAAGGAATCAGAGGATGTTTCTAAAAGAAGAATGGGAGGACTCTTTCAAGGAAATCCGAAGGATTAGTTGACATGGGTATGCACACAGATGCATTAACGTTTGAATTGACAATGGAGATGCAAAGTTGATAACACCACCACAACCACCATAATAAGACTTTTTTTAATGGTAGAGATTATAAAGTTGGTATTCTCAAACATAAAGTGAGATTGCTCACATGTATACCATTTGATGTGACTTACATATCTTCTCTACTATTAAAAAACTCATGTGGTAGGCGTAAGTGAATACCACCATGTCATCCAAGGTAACACATATATTTTATCTATTTCATTGACATTACCTTTTTTTCCATTCATTGTAACAAATTTATCTCATTCAATAAAATTATCCACCATTACATTTGTATTAACACTTAGCAAATTCATTTTATCCACTAAAAATACCAACCATGCAAGATACAACATGTATGCATTGAGAAGACACTCAACACGTCATTTGTGTCATGTTGCTTTGAACATAAGCTAAGGATACATGACCTGCTTTTGTAATTGTCTTGACAGTGGAATTTATATTTTTCTCATAGCAAAGCATCAATAGTGGAATTTGAATTTTCTCGTAATGAAGCACAAGCATTCAACAAATTAGGACTAAAATACACTTGCTGCATTTGTCTTTCTACACCTCCCTCTCTTTTTGGCTCTCAATCTCACTCCACCCTTTACTCATTCCTCCTTACTCTGTTGCTTGCTTCAACATCTGTTGATTGTTTAATGTGTGATCTGTTGATTTGCTTATACTATGTCTGCTATCTTTGTCTTTTTGTTTTACCTTAAACTTGTTGTGTATTCTTTCTTGTAATAGCAAACCTTGCCTTTTTGTTTTACCTTAAACTTGCCATGCATTCTTTCTTGTACTCCCTCCGTCCCAAAATAACTGCAGTTTTAGAAAATCTTAGACATTTTAGTGGCAAGGGGTAAAGACGCATGTACCCCTAGTTAGTTTTGGTGACAGGGTCCATAATTAGTGCGTAAATATGTTATTAATGCTAATTACTGTGTAATCTGGCGTGGCGTACCAAAATATGGCGCAAAAACAGTGGACGCACCCAAATAATCAAGTTACAGGCTTTGGTACTCCAAAAAAGTGGCATACAGTAACCTGGCGCCCAAAAATATCTTACAAACACCAAAATTTTTACAGCGCCAAAAAGTGTGACACCTAGAAATCTTAAAGCGCCAAAAAAAACATCTTACAGGCAGCAAAAAAAACATCTTACAGGCCAAAAAGGTGGCGCCCAAATTACAAATTAGTGGCGCCTAAATTAAAACAAAACAAGGCTATAAGATGACACCGAATCACTGGATCTTCTCACCATCACATTGCCACCCTATCACACAATTTAGCCAACAAGAAAACACGTCATGCCTCTGGATCTAAACTTGCTGCCGGAAGAAGATGATGGAGAAGGAGATGTATTGCCTGACCTCAATGATCCAGTTGGGGAGCAAGAAGCCTATCACATGGATGAAGACCAGGAAGAGGGTGTACTGCATCCAGGTTGGTGCAATTTGCTATAGAAATGATATATCAATAGTGCAATTTGCTAATACAAGTTGAATGTAAACATAGAATCAACACTTTCTCCGGTACAAGTTGAATTTTGAACGCTAAAACTGCAGTTATTTTGGGACGGAGGGAGTGATAGCTAACCTTGCTCTTTTGTTTTACCTTAAGCTTGTCATGCACTCCTTCTTGTAATAGTAATTAAAATGGCAAGAAATGGAAGCATATTAACAACGGAGGGACGATGCAAAGTATAAACCACTAGTCAATTCAAAGCCAAAAGGCTGTCAAAGTCCAATCGGATGAAATCAGCAATCGAGATTGTGTCAAATGTTGGACTCATCAAAGAATAAACGTCGACTCATCAAAGGATGATGTCATGAAAAAACAAAAGGTTTAAGGAGCATTTTGACCCGTCAAGTGCCCATGAGCCCCAAAATTCTACCAAGAACTGGGCCATCTAACCAAGAACTGCACATGAAGTGAGAAAACCGGTTTGACTAAACTAACCCTAACCCTTACCTTCCTTCCCCACTCCACTAAATCTGCCAACCACGCTGCCACGCCACTGCGTCGCCCTCTAGCCCTTCCCTTCAACTTCTCAGGCTTCTTTTTCTTCCTCTCTCCCTCACACTTTTTTTTAAATGTTGTCACCCTCGTTGCCCCAACCATCCACCTCATTAAGTTTGGATCTAGCTTGTTTTTGTGACAAAGATGTTGAATCTGATAAAGACATCGATGCCCATTGTGGACTCTAGCGGTGAGCACTATAGGACATTGTTGTTGAAAACTCTGAATCGCAACGAGGGCAAGCACCGAGTGGGGGGTTGGGTAAGCTTCATCTACTCTAGCGACTAGCGGTGAGATTTGTCTACTCCAACAGATGTTTTCCATCCCAACTCCCTTAACTTCTAGTCCTCCCCATCTAGCTCTCTTCTCTATCTTGTGTTCACAGATCAATGAGGCGACGCTACGGTTGCGACATCCACAGTTGCAAGCTCCCGTCATCGCATGAATGCAAATCTAGGGCTTAACAGTCGGGCCATGATTCTCACATAGACTCGTGGGGGCACCCAACGGGTTATGGGCACCCGACGAGTGTAGGCATGGGTACAAGTTTCAATATGCCACTCATTTTGGGTTTGGGTACGACGCGGTTTAGCTCCATCTTAGTCTTGACATGCTTCATTTCCATTTCTACTTGCAAGTGGATTTGGAGATGTTCAACAAGAGCGGTTGTCATAAAAAGGGCAAATAACGCTCTAAAGTTGAGATATTGGTCTTGTTTGTTTCTATTAAGTTGAGCTGAGTTTTACTGTATCAAATTTTATTATTTTTATATAGTCTACGTGTCGTAGTAATTTGCGATGTTTTTTCGTGACTTTTAATAGTTTTTCTAAAGATTATAAACTATTTTAAATTGTTTTTTAGAATTATTAGGCCACGTTTTGAGGGCTCTTAAATTTTTTCTACAGTAAAACTCAACTTTACTCAACGCTAAAAAAAAACAAGGCCATATATGTGGTTTATTATAAAAATTTCTATTAGATTTTCACCCACTAAATTATGAGCTTACGAGTTTTAGATGCAAAAGAAACTTAGAGCCCTTATTGTGTCTTCCTCGCAAGAATATTGGTATGGGTGAGTAACACATTGCCTCTCTGTGAGAAACAATCTTTAATTCACAACAAAATTGAATTCAAACTGAAAAGTCATATGATCCATAAAAATTAATATTATAAAACTCAAAAAAGCCTTAAATAAATAAAAAATACAAGTAGAATTCATAGAAAAATTAGAAAATTCTAAATGTTGTGAAAATTTTAGCAAAAACCTAAAACATAAAAACTACAAATAAAATTTCCTTACAAATTTTTTAGTTTTTAATGGAATTTTAAAAGTCCACTTTATGTATTTTGGGAATTTGTTTTTAGTTTTTTTGAATTTTTAGGAAAGTAATGAAGTCTAGTTACAAACCTAAGCTAGTTTAAGATCTCTGATGGAAATTTTTTTTTTTTTGTAAAAAGAACAATCTACTCCATGCAATACTCTCCTCTTGTTAGTTACAAACTTACAATATTTGAAATATATATGTCCTTCAAATAAAGCATTGCTCTCAAAATTCTCAAACAATAGACTTCGCTATCTAGTCTCAGATCATCCAACCAGTCCAATTTTAAACGACGAAGCCTAGACCGACGACTTGTTCTATGATCACACCTTATTTTAAAATGATGGATTACGTTAGCTTATCGCGTAGTGATTTATTAATGCCCCTTAATTTGCAATTTGGGTTAGGAGAGGGTCAAACGCGCATGAAACACGACCATTTGGCAGCTAATTAAACTACCTATGAACATCCACAACAGCACGGCTGCTCTAGCAATTGATTTTGCACGCACGCGATGTTAATACTGTTTTAGTTATTAAGTGGCGTATCAGCGCCCTAATCGCATCACTTAGCCACCTCAAATATGTTAAATCCGATAGCGTATATGGAGTATACATGTATACAAATACGCCGCTGCTATTTGGCAGGCGCCTGCGCTGGGCGTCTGCCCATCCATGCAGCTGCAGCACGATTTGCGCGTGGGGGCATGTCCGGGTGGGTCCTAGCACGCTTCACGAATGCCATGTGTAGCCCAAAGCATGTCTGATTTTTTTCCACAAAAATAATTCATTTTTTCTATCTAATGAAAAAGTGGAAAAATAGTACCAATTTACGGAAAAAACAATTTTTTTCCAACTTCGTACTGTTTTTTTCCAAAGTTTCCACTGTCAAATATGAAAACAAAATAAATTTATAATAAATCAAACCTCGCGCAAAAAATTTCACTATCGGTACACATTTTTCTAGTAAATGAAAATGCGGAAAAACAGTAGAAATTTATTGGAATTTTTTGCGCCTACACGATTTTTCAAATTTCAGGCGCCTATACTTTTGCCAATGTTTTTGCACTGTTTTTCCAGCTTTTGTTTTACCGTAAAAAGTGTATATTTTTGTGGAAAAAATTCTACTGCCTCCTGCGCACAGCGCCTGCATGATTCCCTAAGGTGCAGGCGCCTGCCAGTGAGCGAGTCCCATACAAATATAGATATAGATATATGCGTTAATTAACACACGCTTACTTGCCGGCCACACAAATTGGACGGACACGGATCCTCCATTAGAAGAGTGACATGACATGTGGGCCCTAAATGCGTGGGGCCCACATGTCAGTGACTCATATGTCAGAGGGGAATGACAGAGGATTCCAGTCCAAATTGGACGCGTTTCTGTCATGGGGTGGAAATGGTACCGGAATTGATCGAATAGTGATTTGGATAATTTTATTTATATTCGACTATTTGTATGGACAAGGATATGATATGGATATGAATATAGAGCACCGATTATTCGGTGGATAAAGAATATCCGAGTTTTTGTCCGGATAATATCCGAAAATAAAATATTGATATCATCCGAATGTATTTCTGGATTTTTTTATAGTCTCCCAACTTTTAAATTTATTTTTTGAATTTTAAATCTATACTAATTAATAATATCTGTGTATCAATATTCGTATCCTTGTCTAAACCGATCTGTATTTGCTCCGTATTCGTAACCGATGTTATCCTGTATTATTCAAATTTGTATCCATATTCGATACATTCGTATTCGAATCTGTATTCGGTAAAAAAAATATGGATATGAATATGGATAGAATGATATCCGACCTTTTCCGATCCAATCACATCCCTTATGGCACACCGCATATGGCAGAACGAGCAGTTGAGCAGAAGCTAGAGAGGTTTGTTTGATAGGGTAATTTTGAGATCTCTTAGATCACGATTTGATTTAATTTTGATTGATTGAATCAAAATTTATAATTTTTTACGAACTATTCCGCGTAATATTCTGTGCTCAAATAGCAGCTCGATCACACAAACCTCGACACCCCCACAAGAAAAGTTTGGGCAAGGAGCAAAACTATTGGCTCCTAAAGGAAAAAGTCCACTTTGCCCCTTCAACTATTGCAAAAGTTTGCTTTTCCCTCTTAACTCTATAACCGAGCATCCAACCTCCCTCAACTATCAAAACCGGTCAAATTACCCCCTTCAACCAAAACCACCATGGTTTTGGATGACATGTCATCCTAGTAAGCATTTTTTATATAAAATAATTTCACAAAATTTAATAAATTGTAGAAAATTATAGGAAGCTCAATAAAATCATATAAAAATGACAAAAAATTTAGAAAGATACGTAGAAACCAAATATTCAATAAAAGTATAATGTTTGCATATGTATTTGTTGAAGAGTATCTTTTATTGAATAAAAAAATTAAGAATTTAGGAATTTTTTTGTAGAAATTAATAAAAAAGCAAAAGGTAAGCATGCATTTTTAATGTTGAATTTAATTTTTAAAATTATAATTAAAAGGTAAAACTAACTTTGAATTTTAATTTTAAAAATGTAAATTAAAATTTAAAGCTAACGTCCCTATATTTCTCTAATTTTCTCCTTTTCCTATAAGCCAGACTTATTTTCCATAAAAGCTCAAGCTATTTAATCAATAGAAGATATCATAGGACAAATATATATTTTTAATATAATTATGCACATAAAATTATAGTATTTGGATACTATATATATTTTTCCAAATTGTTAGATATTTTTACTCTAATTTTTTGATATTTCTATGATTTTATAAAATTTATTTGAATTTATTTTTTGAAAAAATTGGATGCCATGTCATTTAAAATCATAGTGGTTTTAGGTGGAGGGGGTATTTTAACCGAAATTAATAGTTGAGGGAGGTTGGATGCCCGGTTTTAGAGTTGAGGAGGTAAAACTTGGCCCAGCCCGTAATTGGGCCAGTATCCTCCCTAGCCTGAATTACTTAGGCTCTTTTGTGTAGCACATCCTATTCTGGGCCACACTGGTCCAGCCCATTCTCTCCCAAACATTTGGTCTCCCCGCCCAAACCCCACACTATTTCCCTCCCAAACCTTCTCGAAGCTCCGCGCCGCGCAATGGCGGCGCCACCGCCGCCTCCTCACGCCCCCATCGCCGTCGACGACGACGACGACGACGTAAGCGCCTCTCCTAGCCTCTTACTGCCGCCTGCCGCCTGCTTTTTAACTTGTCTAAACCCTAAACGCAGGGCTTCGACTGGGAGGCGGCCGTGCGCCAGATCGATGACGCCTGCGCCCGTGCGTCGGCCTCCGCATCGGCATCGGCGCCACCGCCCGATCCTGATTTCTCTTCGGAGGCGCCGGGCCCCGATCCCTTGGCCGCGGCGGCGGCCGCGGCATTTGACAGGCCATCGGCAGGCGGCGCGCGGCAGTCGACGCTGGATCGCTTCGTCGAATCCTTCACCAGGAGGCAGACGGAGAAGGACAGGGCGCCGCCACCCGCGGCGCCCTCCGAGTCGAAGCTCGGCCGCTTCGTCGAATCCTTCACCAGGAGGCAGGTGGACAAGGACAGGGGGCCCCCCGCTGCGGCGCCCAACGAGTCGAAGCTCGACCGCTTTGTGGAGTCCTTCACTAGGAGGCAGCAGGTGAAAGAGAGGCCGCCACCTGCGGCGGCGCCGGCTGGCAGCGAGCGGCGCTCGCGGAGGGTGGACCAGGAGGAGGCCTCGGAGGAGCCCTGCCCCTGCGGCGTGCCTCTCGACCCTGAGGCATTGCAGACCTGGATCTATCCAAGTGCGTGCTTTCGATTTCTACCTGCATTTCACGAGTAACTTGCTTCCTGCCAGTGGTCATGTGAGCATTTTTGTGAAGAACATTCTTGCAATCTGTTCATCAATGTACCTAAAAGTGTCATCTTGGTTCATGGTTGGGATAATCAGACAACTCGCTGGGAGACCTTTGTGGTGCCTTTGGATTTTTTGTTTGAGTGACCTTTTGATTTTCATGGCAAACCTTCTTTTCACATTTTGCTCTGATTTTTTTTCTTTGACACAAGCACAGGAGCTTTGCCCCGTTTCATTCATAGAAGAGAATAAAGCACTAACTCAAGATTGGTGAAGATGTATTTTAAACACCACACACCTCTTTTCATTTTTGAGATTCAGACACACAAAACCAAACATAAGTATGATAGATGCCAAAATTGTTGCATTGATCGACTTATATCGTTAAGTTTATGCATTTGGCAAACGAAGGTACATACAATTAAGTTCCTTTTAATAAATAACCCTTCTTTTGGCTTTAAGATCGTACCACCATTCTAGCATGGATTTGATGTCTGTCCTACTTGGTGGTGCATTTTGATATGTGCCCTACTGTGCATGAGCTGGGATGAAATCCTTGGTTTCTTTAACAGCTGGATACTTGGATTGTCATATAGCTTCATATGGAAAGTTGGAAACTACAGAAATCCAAAATGGATATGTGAAGCTCCATTTCTCTGATACAAATAATGAAACAACAACAGTAACTCAGTTATCAAGTCAGAAAATAGCATCTGAAACTTCTACTGAAGATCCTTTTTTTTTTCTGTTCTAGTTATAGTTTGCTTTATGAATATTTCAAGGGCATATACTTTCTCTAGATAATCAATTATCTGATCCATGTTGCAATCTGCTTTATAATTTGTTTGGCTTATGTTCACATGTTGCAGCTAGTTTAAAACTCTGAGAGTACCAATGATGCATAGTCCAAAAAGCTTTGTTTGCTAATTTGCTAACTAGACTTGGCAAAACTTTTATTGCATTGGTAGTGATACTTTAGATGGTTTCCTAAAGGTAGTGATCTGTTTGGCTTTTGCTCATATGTTGCAGCCAATGTAGAAGTCCGAGAGTACCAACAGTATATTGTCCAAAGGGCTTTGTTTACTAATACTCTAGTTGCTTTGCCAACTGGACTTGGCAAAACATTTATTGCAGCAGCAGTGATGTATAACTACTTTAGATGGTTTCCTGGAGGTAATTTTTGGAACCTGAAACCTTTTATGTCTCCTATGCTTTTTCCATGTTAAACCTTTTACAGAAGGTACTTGCAGACAAATCTCTTCTTATCTGATGATTATGAAAAGTTCAGGTAAAATAGTATTCACTGCTCCTTCACGTCCTCTTGTTACTCAGCAAATTGAGGCATGCCATAATACAGTGGGTATACCGCAGGTATGGAATTTATGATGTAGATATTCATGCTTGTTTATTGTCAGCTAAAGATTAGCACATGTTCATCTTCCAGTGTGGAAATAATAAGTTTTGTTTCGCAGGAGTGGACAATTGACATGAAAGGGAATCTAACCCCTCCAAAGCGGGCAAGTTTTTGGAAATCTAAAAGAGTATTTTTTGTCACTCCACAAGTCCTTGAGAATGATATACAATCTGGTGATCTCTCTCTCATTTTTTTGTGGTATTTTTTTCTATTTTTTTTGCTGTATCTTGTGTTATTGTACTTTGTAATTTGAATGTTCATTTGTTGATTTAGAATGGATTTACCAAACATGACTTAATTTTGAAAGGAACCACACATTTATTTTTCATGTAATGAAATGCAGTTGCAGCATACTTCCATTGATATGGAGTCAGGCACCAGAACAAGTTTATATGCACAATGATTTATGCAAATGCTCATACAGAGCATTAAAATAGTTGCAAATACTAAAGCCTAATTATCTTGGTCCAGGATACCATACAAGAACTCTAGCTAGATACTTTGCTTTCTCATTCCACATCAACTCTATTCATTATCTGGCGGCCACCTTTTAATTTATGTTTGGAATGAGCATTTCAGAACTTGATTATCTGCAGTAGGCCCTAGAGTGGTTTGCTAATTTTCTGTTGCATACTTTCTTGTTCACACTGACCTTGCTGTTATTACTTATTACTTCTTCATTTTTCTGATCTAACACTATGAAGTTTGCTTTCAACAGGTATATGCATTGCGAAAGAATTAGTTTGCTTAGTGATAGATGAAGCTCATAAAGCTTCGGGAAACCATTCTTATTGCGTTGCTGTTCGTGAGGCATGTTTTATGCTCAAGTATTTTATTTATCTTGTTTTATCTGCACTGCAATGCTCCTCTCTTTTATTTTTTGTCATCATGGGTTTCCTTCACTATCAAACTCATTTAATTGACGATGACATATTGACATCAGTAAATTAGTTGTATGAGCGCCTTTTGCTTCTGCTTGTTCAATCTTCATCTTCTTCTATGTTGACAGTTGGTAGCAGCTTGTGTGCCATTAAGGATTTTAGCTTTGACTGCTACACCAGGATGTAAGTGTCTCTACGTTCAAATTTAAGAACATGTGTAAAAGTGAAGACACTTTCTAAGTTTACAATCTTATCCTGTGTCATCCACTTATTCAGCAAAGCATTCGGATATCCAGGGTGTTATCAACAATTTACGCATTTCTGAATTGGTTCACTGCGATGAAAATGATCCTAAAGTTAGCCGATATGTTCAGACCCGTACAGTTGAACTTTTAAAGGTGCACATAAACTGTGGTAAATTGGTAATACACTTTTTTTCCCCTGTTTTGTGGAAGCTGCTTGTTTCAATGCAGGTTCCACTTGGCAGTGAGACCAAACAAGTCGATGATATCCTTCTGGATGTTATACGCCCACATCTTGCTCGATTGCGTGATAATGGAGTTATTGATAATAGGGATCCTGCATATGTATGTTTCTCGTTTTGTTTAATACATCAATCGTCATGTTACATGCATTCACTTGAGATGGAGGTATTAAACCTCTGGTGTTTTCATGATTTGCTGCTGCTCATGCACTAACTTCTGATTTGCTACTCATGTGTATTATTTATTATTTGCCTGTCATTGACAGTGGAGCCCAGATCATTTGATCTCTTTAAGGGATAACTTTAACCAAGCACCTCCACCTAATATTGCTCTTTCAAGGAAAAAGCAAATTGGTGCATCTTTTGCAGTTCTTTGCTCACTTTTTACCATACGTAAGTTGCTTTTGAACCACGGAATCAAGCCAGCTTACCAATCAATCGAAGCCAAGTGGGGAAAAGGGTATTGTCTAAACACATTTCTTATATGCTGATTACTTGTATGTGATGTGTAATGCATGATTATTAATTAGGCTCCTAATGATCTTTTTAGCGACATTTTGTTTGGCCTGGAAGCATCGTGACAAGTCCTGAGCAGAAATATCCTGCATTGTTGATAATTATATGTTGTATATCAATATTTTGTGAATCTAGGATGGGTCAGTGCAGCTTACTTGTGTTTGAACTGTTCCATTCACTTTTGAACATAGATGTACTTTTACAGTCTTATTGATAGCTGTAATAAGTGCAAAAATGAAATTACCTCCTCCTATCCTGCTCAGATGCTCAGTGTCTTTTCAGAGTCTATAAAAATTCCTTTTGGGTTTCCTCAAGATTGTGTGATCATTGGCAGTTATAGTGGCTATTCAAGGGACCTTAGCCTAGAACCTCATATCAAATGGTTATTGGAGTTGGATCAATATTATAGCCTGTATCTCTTATCATATGAATTTTATTAAGCATTACTCATGGGGGATTTAATATTTCTCCTGGATCTTGCACATCCTTATTTACATTTACATTTATTATGTTTTTTTGTCTATTTAAGGTGGTCATGGAATATGCTCACAAGAGATGAAACCTTATTGAAAGCAAAGAAAATCATGGAGAGCATCATATCTCAAGGTGTACCCAATCCAAAAATACGGAAATTGGAAGAAGTGTTGGTTGATCATTTCCGTAAGAAATTTCTGCTTTTATAGTGTGTTAAATATTTTGTCCAAAACATTTGATGACAGTAGATGTTTAATGTTTATTATCTAGTGTAATCAAAATCACATATTTCTTAGGACAACTAATAGTCCAATTTGTCGACATAAAATCAGTAACCTCATGCTTGGAGCTGGTTTTCTGCATAGCATTGCGTTTGTGCCAACAATACTATTCTGTTTACTTGTAATATGTAAGAACAGGAACTCTTTTGTAGCATTGGAGTGCTATGTTTGGAAACTTAGCTGTTCAATTATTTCATTAAATCAGAACCGTTACACAACTATGTACGTAACATATTTAGCATTGGAGTGCTATGTTTGTGAAACTAGCTGTTCAATCATTTCATGACATCAGAACCGTTAACACAAGTATGCTGGTATATGCGGTGCTATCCTGTCTGCTTTGAGTGGATATGCATGATTGTATCACAATTCAGATGTGCATGTCTCCTGGGAAGAGCCTTGAGCCTTCTGTTTTTAACAATTGATTGCACCCATATCGTTTTAATCTCTGATTCACCCTTCCATGAACTAAACCAGAACAAAATTTATTTACTATGATAAGCTCAGTACTGGTTTTCTTGATGCAGAAAAAAACAATTCAAATGACTCAAGGGTAATCATCTTTTCGCATTACCGACAAAGTGTCAAGTAAGAACCAAACCTCACAATAGCCTTTCTGATAGTATCTTACATAGGGATAGTTTTTTCTTCTAGTAGTGAATCATACATTCATATTTAAGATAATTCCCTACATAGTTTAAATGTTTCATTGATTACTTCGACATGCAGAGAAATATTGCAGTCACTAGAAAATATTGATGGCCAACTCATCAGACCTGCCGCATTCATCGGTCAAAGCTCTGCAGGTATGATGTGTCATGAACTCATGATGATACACTCCAGTAGTGTATCACTCTATCTGCGATCTCCAGGAAACCCTATATTTTTAAATAGTTTTAATAAAGTAATTTCTAATGCGGCACAAAAATTGAATAGATGAATATGTCTGGTGGATCACATTGTTTACTTAATAGTTTTTTGTGTTTACAGGTAATCGATTAAAGGGACAGACACAGAAAATGCAACAAGCTATTTTACAGGTATTAAACAGTACTCTGGTCGTTCATGATTTGCATTTATACTCCATCTCATCTAAAAGTTGCTTACAGAAATTTCGATCTGGGGAACACAATATTTTAGTGGCAACATCAATTGGTGAGGAAGGACTAGATATTATGGAAGTCGATCTTGTGATCTGTTTCGATGCCAATATCTCCCCATTAAGGATGATTCAACGAATGGGAAGGACTGGGAGGAAGCATGAAGGACGAGTTGATATCCTTTTGGCTTTTGCTATGATGACTGTTTTTTAAAAACTATCAAGTCCAACAAAAAGTTGTTTTAATCTGTTGTCACTGTAATAGGCATTGGTACCTTAACTGCCCAAACTGGTTTTGGCTTGCGAAGGACAGGAGTTGAAAGGATACAAAAGGAAACAAGGAAGTGCTCGTACTATGAAGAGGCTATTGCGTGATCTTGACAGATTTGAATACCATGCCAGTCCAAGGATGGTAATTTTATTTGATCTGTGCTTCATAAAATTATTCTTCCTAGCTGGAGGTGCTAATTCTGCTATTCTGACAGGTTCCACATGTCTATAAACCAGAAGTTAAATATGTTAAATTGTCAATAGAAAAGTATATTGGTTCAAAGAAAATAAATGTTGATGGCAATAGCATCTCTCCAATTTTGAACAAGATTTCAGAGGAAGATGGTGAATTGATTGCTCGGTACTTTGGTGCATGCAAAGAAGATATATGGAAGCCATCTCTTGTTGCATTTCCTAGCTTCCAGGTTTCTCCATGTGATGTCTATAAAGTATGTCATTCATTTAGAACAACAGATATGCTAATTGATGCTATGCAACAACTTCAAGATTTTTCTTTCTTTAAGACAAAGGTAAATTCATTAAAGATCCGCTACCTTTTTTCCTTGTAATTTAGAACTGAAACAAAGTCCTAATATTGTCTGAAACCTATTCAGCGTAGAAACCCATTACAAGAACCTGTTGAAGTACCAGCTGTGAAGGATCTGACAATGGAAGGTTGGTACTCCCATGTAGTTTTTTTAGTAAATAAAATATTTTTTTTGAGTCCTAAAAGCTTCTAACAATGGTTTTCTGTATTCATACATGATCTTTTGGTATGATAAATAACATTTCTGTTTATCCAGCTTGTTATTGTGGTATTTGTGGGCACAAAAATTTAGGGCTGCTTGCATTTAATTGGTGTATGATATTCTGAACCATCTTTAGGTCTGTATGTTGGTAACACAGCTAAGGAGGGGATTCCTGCGGAATATTGTGGTAGTGATACAGAAGCTTCATCTGGAGAAGTGGCATGGAGTAAAAGTTTTTGTGTGCCTAGTTCCCCTATCAAGAAATATCCTACCCACTCTTTCTTCAGTGGAAATTTTGTAACTGTGGATGTTACAGGCTACGTTTCAATCACCTTTGTACCTGTGCTACCAAAGACATCTAAAATGAGCAAGGAGACAGAGAATGTAAATTGGCAACATAAAGTCCATAACAGTACCACTCCTTCCAAATTGGCAGCGGATGGCACTGGTTCAACAGTTGAATTTTGTTGCCCTGCAGATGTCCCTTATTCAACCAAATCTATCTACGCAGATGATGAATTAAATTTAGCTGTGCACTCTCCTGAATATGCTAAACAACATAAACATGCTGATGATGTGCCTTTACTTGGAACCCCACCATCTAAACCATTGACAAGTCCAAGAGACTGGGACACGCCATGTGATGCTAAACTAGTTACCCCAGCTTGTTTATGTAAGGAAGATATGGAGCTTAGTCCCAGGCTAACACATTATATTGAAGAAGGAATTGTCCCTGAGTCTCCATTCCTTGAAGTTAACCGCAAAAAATTAGAAACAGACAGTCCTGTCAATATTGGTTTTTCGCCTAAGGCTGGTCCTTCAAAGTCACATGAGCAAGGAGCTCAGGCCAATGGGTTAGGATGTCAAAACAGGCCAACGAGCTTTGAGAAAAAAGGACAGTTTCTTGCTGGGGTTACTGAACTTGCTGGATCATCAAGTGCAAATATCCTAGATCAGACTGAAGCACAAACAGAAGAGACAGTGTGTCCAAATGCGAAAATATGTTGTCCTGCTGTTCATACCCCTACAAAAAATCTACTGTGTGATAGTTTGTCTGATGATTGGCACCTTAAGTTGGTAGGGGATACATCAGGGTCAGTCAAGCAAGCACCCAAGTACAGAAGACTCTGTAAATATGGTGACAAGATCAAAAGAATTTCCAACATGTCTCTAGATGACGGATATGATGGACTTATTGAAGGGCAATGTGCCATTGCAACTAATTGTACGCGAAACCAAATGGGGCATGCTATTGGTGAGTAGTCTCTTTTCTTTAAACTCTAATGTTGCCATCATCTGTTTAAAAACTTGTTACCAATTTGATCTTCTATTATCATTTTGTTTATTAACTTTATTGATGGACTTTTTTGTTCCTAATCTAGGAAAGAAAGGGAAGGCCAAGAGGTGTTTGGATACATATATTGATGATGAAGTCGAGTAAGATTATGATAAACCTTTGTGTTGAATATGTGGTATTAGCAAAGAAAATGCTGATTATGTTTGCTATTATTATAGCTTATAAATGTGTATGAGTGTTTAGATTACCCTAGCGTAATATCGGTATTTTATCGACTATCTTGCATTATTGCTTTAGGGTTTCTGAAGATGCTGACATTTCAACGGATGAGGAGGATCAGAGTGAAGATAAATATGAAGATAGCTTTATTGATGATCAGACAACTCCTACTGTCCGATTTACCCAAAGTGAACAAGGTGGTGGAAATACTAGTGACATGATGGCTTTCTACAGGTATAATACAAGACGATCTGGCAACTTTTCTCTGGTGTTTCATGATGTTTACTGCCTACTTTGTTTGTTTTTAGCCTTCTGTTTGCTGTCATCCTTTCTGCCTTCAACAAGCACAACTAGGCACATGTGCTGTTACAATTGCTACCCAGAGTATTGTTTTACGACTGAATGGCCTTTGAATCAGCAGGATGGATCTAAATTACAGTATTGCTTCACAACTGAATGGAGAGGCTGGAAAAATTGTTAAAAAGCGCTTTGAGATGAAACACTAAGATCTTCAAAAAACGGTTACAAAGCATCAAAGTGTTTGGCTTGTATAAATAGAACAAATATCCCACTGTAGATTTTAATTTGAATTTAATCTGTAAAGAACACTTTCAATTTTATACATGGAAAAAATCATGAGAAACGGATAACTATTTTGAAGTAGCACTTTTTTTGTTCTCTGTTAGAAGCTTGTTTTTATCACTCATGTTTAGAACTGTGAGCCAGGTAAATCCGCGGTGCCAGTCGGCATTCTCCTTTTCTCATTCACCAATACCGTAGTTGCCATTATAAAAATTCTGTAATTGTGTTCATGTTTCTGTTCTGGAAAATTTCGCAGGAACTATGGAATTATTTTTTTCCTTTTTTGTTTTGTTTTTGCAGGCGATCGCTGCTTTCTCAGTCCCCGGTAGTTTTACCCCCAAGATACCAAGTTTTTTCAGACAGTTCTGGTTCTAGAGCTGGAAGTGCGAGCTGTTCATCAGAGAAATTGCGAAATTCTATTGAAACTCCACAGGAGATTCCTCAAACACATCGTACCATTGACCCAAGTCCCATAAGTTACCAGCAAAGCTCTCTGGAGAGAGGCAGTTCACTCAAGGAACAGGGCGAAGCAAGTACAGTCCATTGCGAATCATCTACTAAACTAGATTGCAGAAAGAGAAAGCTAAGCTTCCAACAAGCCGCCTCAACCTCGATCCCTGTTATAAACATTGAACCGGAACCAGAACCACAGCCTTCCTCGCACCTTGCTACTGGAACCAATAACGACATGTATTGGGATGATGCTTTCTTTGAGAGCCTCGATCTTGATGCAATTGAAGCACAGGCGACCGAGTGCTGGAGACTCAAGACTGCAGAATCCACACAGAAACCAGTGGAGGCTAGGCGAGCATCTGATGTGAGCTTTCCGCCTCCGTCATTTGATCTTGGATTCTGAGAGAGTTCATGTTGGTGAACAGCCATTCAGGATGTTTATCTGGCTGTGGTGACAGAGCATCTGGGACAAGAACCACACGGTGCCAACACAGGACCTAAGAGTTAGTTTACAATTAACAAAGCTGTTGTGCCAAACCGTTCGATAGCAGGCTACAGGGAGATTCAGATGAACCCTCTTGTTCTGCTGATAAATTAAGACCACTTTCTGAACGTAATGATGGACCCTGGAAGATCGAGGTTTGAGTGGCAGGCTGGCAGCTATGCTGTACATAATTATGCACTTTGTATAACAACAGTTTCTGATCTGTAAATAGTTTCTGATATAAAAGGAACTTGATTTGTGCAGAAACTTAGTTGGGCCTTGATAGTGTTGTGATTGCTTTGCGAGGCAATTGGGATTAGCTCAACAGCCTGCGCTGTTTAGTGTTTAGTGAATACTGAAAAGTTATGCTGATAAATTGCTGAACCAGCTGATTCTGCATGGATGGAATTCTGAACATGGTTTCCAGGTGGTACTAGCACAAAAAGGGCCATGTACAGTAGTTAGTAAAACTTATTTTTAGCAAGCTCATGTCATCTATGGTCACTGTCATATATATAGTCAATACTCAAGGCGGCTTGTAAGACAAGTTGTCTTCATGCATGTCTACATGGATAGTTTATATGTATGTACTTGTTTCTCGTGCTACAGTCGAGTATATCAAGGGAGCTGAATTCTCTATGCATCTTCTCTCCCCTTCTCTAGTCTCCTCCACATCTTGTATCTTGGGGCCTAGGGGGCTGGGGGTGGAAATGGTGCTGATATTTTTTGATCAACCGATCGAATCAAATGTTTGGTTATTTTTGTGAATACAGATATGGAAAATGATGTATAATATTCAATGGTTAATAATAAAAAAAATATGGATTGTATGATATCTGATAGATATTCGATTGATACTATTCAACTGATAGACAAATAACACTCTACATTGAACAACAAGTGTAACATATTGTACGATGATTTTCCAAGTATGCATTTTTTTAATATTACTCCAGTAGAGTCTATTTTGAAGTGTATCTGATAATATCGATTGCCAATGGTGCGTATTCGTATTTGACACTATTCATGTTTGTATTTGACAATATCCATTTTCGTATCCATATCTATATTTGACAAAAAAAAAATATGGATCCATATCTGTATCCGGTACCATCTAATCGTATCCGATCTGATCACAGTCATCACACCCCTAGTAGGGTCTGTTTGGATTGCAGCCGTACCTTACCACACCTAACATTAGTCAACTATGGCAAACCACACTTTTGTGGTAAAGAAATTCGGCACCACTCTTATAGTAAAGCTACACAAATTTTTTAAGTCCATAACATATGATTCAGATAGTTAAAAAAGTATGACAATCCACGTTTGTGGCACGAACCAAACACCACTTACAAAACCAAACAGACTCCTGGCTGCTTAAAGCCTGCTGATAAGTTTAATGTACTTATTTTATTTTTTTTAAAAAAAAGGATCGGGTGGTTTGCTTCAATGGTGTATGGTTGCTTTCTGCTAAGCAGGGAAAGAGTAGCGTTAATGTTATTCCAAACCTGTCATTGTTATTAACGCGCAAGATGTGGCGCGCAAGGCTGACGAGGGTGTGAACGCGCAGATTCTGAGCACAAATATTAATTCTGGACGCGCATTCTCCAGAACATCTCGCTCTCAGGCCTCACTCCCAGCAGAAAGTTCTGCCATGGAGTTAAACACTAAGAGCATCGCTAGCAGGATCTCATATTTCGTTCTCTACAATTCTATCATCTCTAGCAGAGTCTCTCTCCCCGAAAAGATATAGAGATTCTTTGGTGTAGGGAGTCTATAAATTTAGAAACTGCGATAGAGACTCCTACTGGATGGGTGTAGAGGCTGAGACGGTCCGTAATAGTGTTTAGGGAACGGTTTAGGAAACCTAATAAAGATGCTCTAATTATTTTATGCACCTGATGGCGCAATTAAGCAATGTGTAATTAATCTCTTTTTCTTGCGCACCGCGTAGCATATGTTAATCTGACGAGCGGTGAAAACCATCGTGCACGTTTCTATCCTCTGATATGATTGGTTGATTTATCTTATTTGTAGAGAAGCTGAACTTTGAGAGAGCTGTGAATCCGATTGGAGAGTGCCTTGTTTGTTCAACTTATTTCTTAAGAGCTTTTATGAACGGTTTTAATATAAAAATCTAGAAAAACAAAGTGTTTTAGTTTTCAATAACTTTGAAAATTAAATAAATAAGTAGATAAACAAAACAACTGAAAACGTAAACGTTTTGCTTTTTTAGTCTTTTATATCGAAATGTGTGCCACAAAACAACAGAAAATAAGTCAAATCAACAAATTTTTATGGATCACCTCTAAAGAACAATCCTAAATCTTTAGAGAACACCCCCAAGAAATATGAATGGGCTTATTTGCTACAAATAATCTGACCTTCGAGAATCCGTTTCGAGATTTCGTAGAAACGAGTTTAATAAAGGTAAAGCATTTAGCTTTTCGAAACGGCTGACATGGACTTATATATATATATAAGCTGCGGCTTAAAGTCCAAAAGAAGACATCTGAAGCCGATTTAACTATCTGCTTGATGCCAACTTGGCAAGCTTCTGCATGCTATTTGCTATAGTTTACTCGTACTACAGCTTATCGCTGGCGGATCTAGGATTCAATTTCAGAGGATGCCCGAGTGTTAAGTCAGTTATAGAGTGTGCACTTTCAAGACATATCACAATTTTGAGCCTAATTTAGTTCAAAAATTTAAATTTTGCTTGCATGAGTAACTCATTCTTTAATAGAATTTGCGAAAAATTTTATAAAATTTTCTAAGATCCTTAAAATTATGGCGATAATAAAAAAATGCAATAGGATTTTTTATTTTTAAAATAGGCTTCATTTGTTTCATTAAAAAACACTTTTTTGATTGCATAAATACCTATTTTTCTATAGATTTAGTGAGATTTTTCAGCATTTTTTCTAAAACTTATAAATTTATTTAGACATTAAACGGAACAATTTGTAGTACAAATAGCTTTTTTACTTTTTAAAATAGATTTTTTTGATTTTCTCTAAGTCCTCGCTAACAATTGGTATGGAGTATAAGCTAAGAACCGGAACCATTGTGACAAAAATGGAAAACAAAACGCAACAAGCAGCAAACATCTTTATGGTTAAGGACTTGTTCTTTTGAGCCGATCTGAACAGCTGAACGGTTGAAAGACTGAATTTCGAGACCTTCTTGAGGTAGTCTTGAGATTCGGATCCATTTCGTTTGATTTGCTTTTTAAAGCGTTAGGACTCACCTTCGAAATATCGAAAAAACAGACTAGAAAAACTCAAAGTATTTGTCTTTTCAAAACGTAGATAAGTCATTAAGCTGTTAAGATAAAAAAAGGGCAACGGTGCGATGCCAAGAATTAAACCCGAGACCTACAATATATATGAAGACGCTCTCACTACTGAGCTACTTGCAGCTTTAAGTTACATATTTCATTACTAATACTTTCTTCCCATCCATATATACATATATCATATTACTACTTTCTCAAAAATCGAGGGCCGGGGTGTACGGGCATACAAGGAACCCCCGGATCCGCCGTGTAGCTTATGCATGCTAGCTAGTTTATTTTTCACAGCCACATAAGATGGGCCTTCTATAGCTTATTTAGTTTGGTTTGGTTGGACCAAAATTTGTTTTTTTACAAACTATTCGGTATAATATTTTATAATAATTTTTTGGAGCTTAGTAGAATTTTACTCAAAGATCTCAAAAAAATTACATAATTTTTATTTTTTTTATGCTATTATTTTTTGTTCCTCAGCTTTTATGCCAACCAAACCGAAGCGACCAAAACTGCGAATCAAAGATGGTGTGGCAAATGCACCGTAAGTGTATTCATAACCCACAAAGATGGTGTGGCAAATGCACCGTAAGTGTATTCATAACCCACTAACATTAGTGAGTATCCACATCATTGCGTCGTCGTCGCCAACGCCATGATGTATGCAGTATCCATAATTGCATATGCTAGAGCAGCATGCTGATCGATCAAAATGCATTGACTTAGCAATAATAACAAAAGAAAGCATCTTAGAGAAACATTTATATGCCGATGATCCTCAGAAACATTCAACATGCAAACCTAACATATATTGGTGCAGGCGATCGATCGAGTGAGTATTCCATTGATGTAGTATGAACACATACAGATACTTATAATTAAGGATTACTTATATAAAGGTGAAGAAAAAGAAACAATTTTGGTGGCGTGTCATGAAGAAAGTTCCTCCTAGTTCACCAGTAATAATATTACGTAAAGGAACGCAATGGCTGCAAGGAACAAACATCGCCGGCGTTATTTTTAAACTCGTTTGCCTTTTTTTGGTTGAACAGATCAATGTGCATGTGTGTTTTCATGTCAGCAAGAGAAGTTTCCTATCATGCTTAGAGAATAATCAGACAGGCACATGGACAACGTTCTAGCTACAATGCTTAGCTAGCTATAACTCCTTGAAGCCTTAATCCTTAAGATACGGTGAAATGTTTGCACCTCCATATATGTATGTAAACCAGAAACAAGATGCAAGAACTTGCACAAGTAAAGCTTTTACGTTACAGCTATTCATGCATGTCTGCAATTTTATAAAAAAATATTTTCAATCTACTATATTTTTTTTGTAAAATAAACATGTACATCCGAGGACTCAAGAGTTGCTAGTGTGTTTCGGCTGGTTAATGGACGCAATAACACGCTGCTGACCTGCTGCTGTTTGCGTTTCTACTACAGAAGTTTACTATTCTTTAGAAACTAAACCAGACATGAATACCCTTCAATGCGCATGCATATATGCTACTAGAACTCTAGCTTCACCCAAAAATATTACTGCAATAAAACAATTTACGGCACATCCAAACTTATATTAATTAGAGGATGGTAGCTACACTAGTAACCATGACCATACATGCATGCAAACTGAAACTAATAAAGAGATCTAGCACCACATGCAAACCAAATGGATGATGCCCACACCACAATCTTGCCTGTGCAGTAGTACTAAGCAAGTTGGTTGGTTCCTGCCCATGTAGTAAGGTGAGGTAGGTAGGTTGGTAAGCAGGTAGGTAGGCACTATGCAGGCAGGCAGGCAATACCTTCTAGAACCCAACAAACCAAGAGGACCACCCTTGCTGGAGCCTGGAGATGGAAATTAAGAAATAACAAAAACAAACACACACACAGAAGCATCTCTCAAGTTCAGTTTGGTAGATTGGATTGGATAGGATTTGATTGGATTGTGCAGCATTAGGTGACCCATCAGTGTTAGGGTGCAGGGCGTTTGTCCTCCAGCCACATGAAAAGGCTAGCCCCCTGCTTGTCCATTTCAGTTGGAATTGTTGTCTTGCATTGATACTCTCCTACTCCTTTTCCCATCTACGCCGCTGAGCTATCGGAGTTTGCTTCTTCGCCCGTGTACGTACATATGGTCGTCGCTAATTGCGACATTGTCCCTACATGATGTGCACCTTCGGTTTGGAAAATAGAGGCAATTAATTCCTTGCATGTCACCGTAAAAACAAACTCAATCCCGTGTATACTATTGTTGTGTCTATGATATATGGGTCCAAGATGTTAGAATAATTATGGGGTTGGCCCATTTAATTATTTTAATAGAAATTCCAAGAGGCCCATTTAATACTAAACCGTTCGGGAAATTGAGAGGAGAATATCTCAACTTAAATAGTTGGATTGTGGTTCTCCCAATTAAGAAAAGAGAGAAAAGAGAAAGGCTCGGGCGACCTCTCCCTGAGTCTAGCTAGTAACTAATCCTATAGGCCTACATAAGATGCCCAAAAAAGAGCAATTACGACCTTTCCAGGGGTTGGATCGGGAGCTCATAATGGCAGCAACTCTTACGACATCCGTACCAGTTACTTTAGAACAATGTAGTTCTGGGTAGAGTATTCGATGGAAGGAAGGATTTTTTAGAGTGCGGTGTACACCGTAAAGACACCTTTATCTCATGGTACAGGACACATGCCACCATGCAGGTTATAATCTTGCACATGAAAGTATGTTTCTCAATTATATATTCTTCGAGGCGGTGGTTTCATGTTGCAAACCTAAACACATAGTATCAGTTTTCCATACTTTTCGCCCTCTTTTACCACATGTCTCTAGTTCGCACTTTTTTTAAAAAAGATAATGCTACGTATATAGCGTCCTAAAAACACTCTACAACACCCCAACATATGCTGAGCATATCTCATGTGGTGCGTTGAGCCGTCGTGTGTTGGATCGGTCGACAGCCCTGTTAATGTGTCCTTCGTAGGTTCCATCCATCGAGGTTTGGTGGCTGCCAATCGCCATGGACAGGGCCCGTGCTGTTCATCGATCTCAAATCAATATAATTCGGGACCAAAAACGTAATAGTTCTCATGTCACTTTGATCTGTCGTCTCAACTGCAGCAGCAACATATATAGCCTCGATGCCGTGCGAACACCAACGATTAGGAGCGGCGAAAAAAACCGCTAGAAAGATCATATATATATATATATCAGTGTCGCTGATCTCCTCCAAACCGTACGGATCACGGATGAGGCTTCAGGATCAGGCTTCAAGGATTAGCTACTCTGCTGTGTGAGAAAGGCATCATCACCATTGGCATCCTAGCTTAGCATGTCCAGCCACTATCCACATCTATTTTCATTATTCATCTATAGGTATCTTTCTTATATTTTATTCGTTAAGTACTGAGACATTTTAACTTAGAATCCATTAGATATGTCCTGATTACTCCCTCTGGGCTCGGCCAGTTTTAGAAAACTTGATGTTTTAGACCTGTCCAAACTTTGTCTATGAAAATATTTTAAACTATTTGAATTGGACATGTCAGAATCATATATTTATATTTCTCTCGAAAAGCACTTCCATAATATGGTAACTTTTTGCAGATTTTACGAAATAAGTCACAATTGTAATTAGTGGTCAAGTGTGTATATTGAAGACCTATCAATACCCAAAAAGTCATATTTTAGCAACCAGAAAAAATAGTACAATACACAGGGCACAAAACCTCACCAATTGATAGGTCTAAACCTAGAATAAGAAAAATACCAGACGTAATAATCTAAGTTCTAAGAAGATAATTACAATATACAAGTCACGATCCAACCAATCATCGGCACTACAACTCTCTTTGATTTATGGTTTGGTTTTGATTTTATTTGGTTCAGTAAAAAGTTAAATGCCTTTAAAAATTATCAAAAAATATTTTTAAGATTTTTTTTTTTGCAAATTTTTAAGATCTTTGACAAGGAGTCCCTATAGATTAGGGAGCCCCTATTAGATGAATGATTATGGCAGACTACCTAAATCACACCCCTCTTACTGGTGTTGAAGCGGCTGGCAGCCACAACCTACCTGAGCACCAGCTCGGTCATCTCAATGGAAGGAGTCAAATAGCTAGTAACTAACCCTATAGGCCTACACAAAATGCCCACGAAAGAGCAATTACGACCTTTCTAGGGGTTGGATCGGGAGCTCATAATGGCAGCAACTCTTAGAGCATCTGTACCAATTACTTTAAAACACTAGAGTTCTAGGTAGAGTATCCGATGGAAGGAAGGGATTTTTTAGAGTGTGCAGTGTACACCGTAAGACACCTTTATCTCATGGAACAAGATACACGCCACCATGCAGGTTATAATCTTGCACATGAAAGTAAGTTTCTCAAATATTCTTCGAGGCAGTGGTTTCATGTTGCAACCCTAAACACGCAGTATCAGTTTTCCACACTTTTCGCCCTCTTTTACTACATGTTTCTACTTTTTTTTTCCCTAAGATATAATGCTACATATATAGCGTCCTAAGAGCATTCACATCTGCTACTCTATCCCCACCCTCTATTTCACTATTAGAGTGTCCCTCTATCCTTTCCTCTAAATTTTCTTCAGACTTTACACTGCACTCTAAAAGATTCCTTTCTGACATCAGACACTTTATCCAGAGCTACAGTATTATAGAGTGCCTGCTACGGATGCTCTAAAAACACTCTACAACATCCCTACATACGCTGAGCATGTCTCATGTGGTGCTTGAGCCGTCGTGTGTTGGATCGGTCGACAGCCCCGTTAATGTGTCCTTCGTAGGTTCCATCCATCGAGGTTTGGTGGCTGCCAATTGCCATGGACGGGGCCCGTGCTGTTCATCTCAATTTGGGACCAAAAACCTAATAGCTCTCATGCATGTCACTTTGATCTGTCGTCTCAACTGCAGCAACATATATAGCCTCGATGCCGTACGAACACCAACGATTAGGAGCGGCGAAAAAAAACCACTAGAAAGATCATATATATCAGTACATGTCGCTGATCTTCTCCAAACCGTACGGATCACGGATGAGGCTTCAGGATGAGGCTTCAGGGATTAGCTACTCTGCTGTGTGAGAAGGCATCACCATACACATCCTAACTTAATTAGCATTTTCTGGCACTATCCACGTCTATTTTCTATTTTCATTATTCATCTATAGGTATCTTTCTTACTCCATATATATTTTATTCGTTAAGTACTGAAACATTTTAACTTACAATCCATTAGACATGTCCTGATTACTCCCTCCGGGCTCGGCCAGTTTCAAAAAACTTGATGTTTTAGACCTGTCCAAACTTGATGTACTTTGCCATCCGAGGTCTTGCTTTATCTAGAAATAAAAAAACACGGGAACATCGTATAAATGGTGCGATCCCAAAGAAAAGTTGTGAAATTTCTATATTCCAAACCATAATTAGACCTGATGGTGCTATGAGTTCATGCACATCTAAAATACGCCCAAATAACATTTACAGGTAGGTAGAGTCTAGATTTTCTTTATTAAATAATGAGAAAATCCCTTCTCTGTATCCGAAGATATATGTAGCCTAATACAAACACAGGTCACTAAACCAAACAAATGACCAACGTGCATGATCGTATTGTCAAATAGAATAAGCCAATACATACAAGGATGCCATACCAATTCTAATTTATTACTAGTTTTTGTTAGCCTGTAACTAATTTATTGAGAACACTAGAGGCAGGAGGCAACATCGATGAAGGTGTTTAATACCCAAAACACCACCAGGGACTTGTTTGTTTCGGCTTAAATTAAATAAAACTAAAATAAGATTTGCTATTTTTTATAAACCAAATTATGTAATACTTTATAATCACTTTTTATGTGGTTTCAGATAGTTCTTTTGTAAGTTCATAAAATAATTTTTTTAATAACTTTTTGAACTCATTAAGACATCTTTCAAAGGGAGGTCACAATTTTTAGATTAAAGTTTTTAATAATTTTCAGCTCAAACAAACAGAGCCAGAAACTCCATGCAGCTCTTGCGAAGTAAAGAGTGGAAACATCACATTAAATTTTTGATATTTTTAATGTACAAACATTGTGAAACATATTTTTTCGAGACCATAAACAAATATAGTGAAACCGAGGTAGTTTTTGTTAACCTATAACTAATTCATCGATGAAGGTGTTTAATACCCAAAACACCGCCATGAACTCCACGCAGCCCATGCGAAGTGGCAATTAAAAAAAAAAGGATGTTGAATAGAGTCTAGAACTTCTGCGAGGTGAAAATCAAGCATGGTCTCAACGGTTGTAAAGTCCAGAGCAGCATAGACCAGGACAACTCTGAAAAGACTGAATAGCATCGTGGTACAGAGACAGCTTAACAAATGTAGAGCATGCGCACAAGAATCAATAAAATAAAATGACCTGTAGGGCATGCGTAGAATAGAATAATCTATAGAACAAAGTGTGCACCGATACATTGTCTATTGGAGAGAATAAATATTTTAAAATACAGTGTAAAAAGATGTGAATGAATTTTAGAAAGATATAGTGTGCTTTGAATAGTAGAGATTTGGATAGAGAGCGAAGGAATATTTTTAGAGTGATAAAAAGAGCTTGCGGTGAATTTTATAGAGCGTGTATTTAGGTCCTATTCTTTTGAGCTGTTTTGAATATATGAAATGACTGAATTTTAAGAGCTTTTTGAGGTTATTTCGAGATTCGGATCTATTTCGTTTGACTTGCTTTTTTAAAGTGTTAAGATACACATTCGAAACAGCGAAAAAACGGACTCAAAAATCCAAATCATATGTTTTTTCAAAACGTAGATAAGTCGTTAAGCTGTTAACCCGTTAAGCTGAAAGGAACGTGGGGCGTGTTTGGATTGCTCCCTTCGTTCGCCGTGCCATTCCGATGGCAAGAAGGCGCGCCATCTCATGGCGAGGAAACCGAACGCCCTGAGATGACGCGATTTTTACACGGGAGATGGGGCGAGCGCAGACAAATAAAGAAAACGTGCCATTCGTCGGCTGGCAAGCAAACGAACGCCGATTTTTACGGCGCGCCTTTCGTTGGCAAGACAGAAAAAGGCTACCATCCAAACACATCCGTAGCCTCATGAGACTCGGATAGAAACTCACGAAGACATAAAAAAAAAAAAAAAAAAAAAAAAAAAGAGAGGGGGCAGGCACTGTTGATTTGAAAACGCAACCACCATGCTTAAAACCACCTGGCAGGCGAGATCCGCAGCGACCAGCCAGCCAGCCAGGAAGCAACGTTTGCTCTGTAGGTGTAATTAGAGGCACACTTGTGACGAGTGAGTAGTGGTAGGTGATGGAGGCATTCAAGGTGCCTGGCCTTCGTAATAACTTCGTATAGCATACATTATACGAAGTTATACGAGATCCGCCCCCAATCCACCCCGCTGCCGCCGCCGAGCCACCCCTGCCGCCGTCGAGCCGTCGAGCCACCCCGCTGCCGCCGTCGAGCCATCCCCCTGCCACGCCGCCCCCGATCCGCCCCCGATCTGCCCCCTGCCGTCCCCGATCCACCCCCTGGCCGCTCCCCTCCTCTCTTCTCCGGTTCTCCCCTTGATGACTGCTGCATATTTTCGAGTATCGGGTACCCATCGGGTGTCCGGTACCCATCGGGTTTGGGTATGGGTACGGGTTTATACCCACAGATGTTTTCCGGTTCGGGTATGGGCAGTATTTTCGGGTTTCGGGTTCGGGTAGAATACAAGCGTACCCAGAGATACCCGTCCGATTGCCATCCCTAGTCTATAACTTCTGCGAGGTGAAGATCAAAGCATGGTCTCAACGGTTGTAAAGTCCAGAGCAGCATAGACCAGGACAACTCTGAAAAGACCGAATAGCATCGTGGTAGAAAAACACCAAACGCAAAGACAGAGACAGCTTAACAAATGTAGAGCACGCGCACAAGAATCAATAAAATAATATGACCTGAAGGGCATGTGTAGAATAATAATCTATAAAACAGAGCATGCAGCCGATACAGTGTCTATTGGAGAGAATAAATATTTTAAAATATAGTGTAAAGATGTGTATTGAGCTGCATGCCCTAGCCAAGTCACCCAAAAGCCTAAGCTGATGGGGAAAGGAGGGCAATTCACTTATACTTCAACAATGTGAATAAATTTTAGAAAGATTGACATAGTGTGCTTTGAATAGCAGAGATTTGGATAGAGAGCGAAGGAATATTTTTTTAGAGGGATAAAAAGAGCTTGAGGTGAATTTTATAGAGCGTGTATTTAGGTCCTATTCTTTTGAGCTGTTTTAAATATATGAAATGACTGAATTTTTAGAGCTTCTCGAGGTTGTCTCGAGATTTGGATTTATTTCGTTTGACTTGCTTTTTAAAGTGTTAAGATACACATTTGAAACAGCGAAAAAACGGACTCAAAAAATCCAAATCATATGTTTTTACAAAACATAGATAAGTTGTTAAGTTGTTAGGCTGAAAGGAACGTAGAGCATGTTTGAATTGTTCCCTTCGTTCGCCGTGCCATTCCAATGGCAAGAAGACGCACCATCTCATGGCGAGGAAACCGGGTGCTCTAAGATGGCGTGATTTTTACAGGGAGATGGCGGCGAGCGTAGACAAATGGAGAAGACGTGCCATTCGTCGGCTGGCAAGCAAACGAACACCGATTTTTACGGCGCGCCTTTCGTTGGCGAGGCAGGCGAAGGCCACCATTCAAACACGCCCGTAGCCTCAAGAAACTCGGATAGAAACTCACGAAGACATAAAAAAAACAGTATAGAGTGTGAGAGAGAGAGGGGGCAGGCACTGTTGATTTGAAAACGCAACCACCATGCTTAAAACCACCTGGCAGGCGAGATCCGCAGCGACCAGCCAGCCAGCCAGGAAGCAACGTTTGCTCTCGCTCCATCTCCATCTTCTTCTTCATCATCTGTTCAGGTCAAAGCCGCCGTACCGCCACTTTCTCCCCAACCTTTTCCCTCCCTCGCATGTACGGACGACACGGTCCTGCTCCTGCTGCCGGATCTGTGCATCAGTTTCAAAGCTTCTGTTTGACGAGCGAGCTGGAGCTGGGTTCTTCTCCTACCATCCTTGAGTCTGAATGGAACATGCTGAACAGGGTCTTTTTCATGAGAACCTGCTTGATTTAAACGTGCTTTATTTAGATCAGAAAAACCGTACAGATTTTACGCATCGGCAAAGAGCTTCCAATCGAACCTGATTGCTTAGAGTATCTTCACCAAAGGCTCTTGAATACACGTTCTATAACACTGTTTTGCCGCACGTTATAGCCGTCTTTGATTCATGGTTGTGGTTTGGTCTTAGTTGTAGTAGGAAAAGATGAGGACCTTTTTTTAAAGGAAAAAGTATAGATTATCTCTCTGAACTATTGCAATAGTATAGAATACCCCCCTGAACTTTAAAACGGATAAAATACACCCTTCAACTATTAAAAATGGTTTAAAAAGAACCCTAAACTTTTATGAGGTATAGATTACCCCCTGGAATAAGTAAAGGTGGTATTTCAACTAAAGAAAATCTAGAAAAAACCAGGAAAAATCTTAAAATATTCAAAATAATCTTAAAAATCCAGAAAATCATTAAAAATCATTAAAAATCAGAAATAAAACATAAAAGTTCAAAAAACTTGGAAAAAACATAAAGATTCAAAAAAAAATAAAAATCTTGGAAAATAAAAAAATTATGATTTTTTAAGGAAGAAAGATTTTTCTGGTTTTTTCATAATAAAAAGGAAAAAGTAATACATTAGATTATTTTTGAATTTATTATTTAATATTTTTTTTATGGTCTTTAGGATTATTTTAAATATTTTAAGATTTTTTCTAGTTTTTTTTGTTGAAATACCACCTTTACTTATTCCAGGGGGTAATCTATACCTCATTAAAGTTTAGGGTCTTTCTCTAACCGGTATTAATAGTTGGAGGGTGTATTTTATCCGTTTTAGAGTTCGGGGGGTATTCTATACTATTGCAATAGTTCAGGAGGGTAATCTGTACTTTTTCCTTTTTTTAAAAAAAATTTAAAAAAATCTCACAAAGCCTAAAAAATATCACAAAATACTATGGTTGTCTGTACAAAAATCACAATTTTTGCAAACCAAATCAGAACCGCGAACCAAAGAGGGCCTCCATCAATCTTTTTAAAATTATTCACACTTTACCTTACGACTTCTCTTTAAAAAAATCATACAGGCACTCTCTTTTTAAAATGATTCACACTTTACCCTACGACTTCTCCTAGAAAAAATCCAGCAGACACTCTCCGATCAGTTTCAAAGCTTCTGTTTGACGGGCAAAGAGCTTCCAATTAGGCCCGATTGCTTAGCATCGTCATCCAGAGCCCAGCACCCCTCCCTCCCTCTCTCCTGCTTCTTGGACGGCTTAAGCGTTTGGCATTACCCGCGTTAATGGCGACACGAGGCCGGGAAAGGAGGTGTTTTCTGGACTAATGACATGCTACTTGTCTTTACCATTTCTGTAACTAGTCTTCCTCTTGACTGACAGGTCACCACCACAGACTGACGGCACGTTTGGAAGAAATGGCCGCGAGGGAGGGCCCTGTGTCACCAACTGGGGAGGAAAACTTTCCCGCGGAATGGGGACACCGTTGAAAGCCAGTGTTACCAACTGCCCATGGAACACACTGCAGCTTCGCCATGCCATCTTATCTTAATATTATATATAATGCTGCATTGACCAGCTTAATAGAGGTCCTTAAGGATCTTAAGGATCTTGGAAACTAGCAGAAGCTTCATCCTTGGTCGGGGGACCCGGCCCCGACGATGACGATCCATCTCGATCTCTGTTTGTCGCTGGTTTGTTTCAGCTGAAATTAAATTGAATTAAATTTTGTTGTTTTTGTATAAACGAAATAATGTAAGGCTTTGTAGTCGTTTTTTATGGGGTTTTAAATAGTTTTTCTTAAAGTTTACAAAATAATTCTTCTATAATTTTCTGAACTCTTTAATACATCTTTCGAGTGGTCACAGCTTCTTTGGATCGAAGTTTTGAGCAACTTTCAGCTGAAACGAACAAGACCTTCGACTCCACAACATATTTTTGACTTGTTTGGTTGTGTCGGTGATTGATACCAAACAGATATTATATCTTACGAGAGAATCATAGTTCGGTCAGGGAAAATTTTCGTCACTAGCTCGCCTCTACTCACAATCACAAGGAGGCGCCGGATTTACCTAGGTTCGGACCCCCAATGTGGGTAAAAGTCCTACTCCTGCGAGAGTGGTATTGACTGAGATCTGAAATGCTCTAACTCGAGAGCTCTTGCAATGGTGTATGTGAACGGCTTAGGATCCAACCCTCTCTTCCTCCGCCCCGTGTCCTTTTATACTGAAAAGGATGGACAGATGGTCAGAGAGAGAAAGAGAGAGAATGTGGCGGATGGGGCCCACAGGTTGGGCTCTGGCCGTCGCACGTCGCCCACTTGCTCCTGCTGACGCCTACTTCATAAATGACTTCCTCCGATCTCCGGGTCGGACGAGACGTGGGAGGCGCCTGACACTGGCACCACTTTGCCCCTGTCACCACACATTGATGGAATGACCGCTACAGTGTGCCGGACAGGCAACAGTGCAAGCAATCATCTCTCTCGGTCTTGTACGTCCAAATCTTCGCATTTAATACCGTAGATACGTTGAACATTAGGGAAGCCTTCGCCAGGAAGCCTCCTCTCTGCGCGTGTGCGCCTTCCAAGTGGGACCTACGCCCTCCTGCTCAGCCGAGGCGCCACGCGTCCTGCCCTGCTCGTCATGGGGGCCTGGACGCCCGTTCTACGCCGAGCTGCCACGCGTTCTGGTCTGCTCGGCATGGGGCTGGACGTCCGCTCTATGCCGAGCAGCCACGCGTCCTGGTCAGCTCGGCATAGGGCCTGGATGCCCGCTCTACGCCGAACAGCCACGTGTCCTGGTCTTCATGCCTTGGCATGGATACCCCAGTACGTCGTGTACCGACAGAAATCCATCAAATATCATTCAACTTTCCAACCTCCTCTTTTTAAAAACTCAACCTCTTCTTAACAAGGTTTGGCAGGTACGGATCCCTCAAGGCTTTTTGCTGCAACTTTTCGTTCTCATCGCCGGTGCTTCCATGCCTAGCTGACCAGAATAAAGGAGGGATTGGTGTAGCAGGAGCAGCAATGGCAGGGCAGGGTGCAGGTGAGCTCATTTATTGAAGCATACGATACCTACCTCTCGTTGGATTTCGGCCGAGGGCAGTAGCTGAAGGAGCAGCTCTTTCATTGACGCCACCTTTACTTGCACTACCAGCTGCTGCTGCTGAGCTTCTCTACTCTTCTCTTCCCTTCCCTTTCCTCCTTCCTCTTCTTCTTCCTCTTCCTTCTAGGAATTCCCCATGGCTGGACCAGGTCCACGTCCACCTGTATATTCAACGGTCGGGATCAAAGATTTTTTTTTGGGCAAAAAAAAACAAGCACGTGTATTTTCGCCTCCGCTCTAGCACACGACGTGGAGCCATCGAGTTGATCTCCGAGTCCACCGGACACTAGGGTCTTGTTTGTTTCGGTGGAAAGATTCGGAAAATTTTAATCTGAAAAAAATACAATTTCTCAACAGACGTTTTGAAGAGTGCAAAAAAATATTTTAGAAACTGTAATAAGAAATATTTAAAATCTCACAAGAATAACTACAAAGTACTACATCATTTTGTTCGTACAAAAATTGATAATTTTTCATTTAATTTAATTTAAGTTGAAAAAAGGTCTAGAAGCATTATCTATTTTACCTTAAATTAAAATTATAAATTGTAAATGAAAATTTATTACCTGTCAAACGCTTCAGCACTTTATAAATATTTTTTTGCAGCCATTTTTTTCTGTAACCTTTTAGCCGTTCTACTTTAAAAAAAATTTAACATACTATTTTGGGATCTCTAAACCTATTATCAAGAGCCATAACTTTTAAAAACTATGATTTTTATACAAGACCGATTAAAAAGAACATTGCACAAGCTACAGTCCAAGCGTGGGAGGAGGGAGCCACCAAAGGACACATTTACTTCCCAGGAGTAGCTGGTGGTAGCACAGCAGTGACCAGTAGTACTGCAGCTACTGTCACTGACTACATGTTAAACATTGACAATGTAGTGCATGAGGAGAGTGTCCATGCACAGCAGGAGGAGGAGGAGGAGGAAGAGGAGGGAGGGCGCCATGCCATTGCCAATGAGCCATTACTGTGAGCAGCTAGGGCCCCTGCTGCCTCCTAGGGGTGGAAACAGATCCTATTCGGATCATTCGGATAAAGGTTTTTGGCTCAGATAGATACATTTACATTATAGTTTTTTTCCATACAACTCATATTTTTGTTTTTGGAGTGACGGTTAATAAAACGGCCTAAATACTTTTTTAAAATATGTTGTCTATTTAATTCGAATAACTCGGATATCTCGATACGGTACAAAAACTCCCACCCCTACTACCTCCTACTCCACTGTGTGGTCTGGCTTTTGTAGGGGGTGCCCTGCCTGTGCCTGCCCTCTCATGTCATGTATGGATGGTGTAGGTGTAATTAGAGGCACACTTGTGACGAGTGAGTAGTGGTAGGTGATGGAGGCATTCAAGGTGCCTGGCCTTGACAAGGATACCAGATCTCTGTACTATGGGGACTGCCCACTCATCTGCATCCAGCAGGGAGGGAAAGAAACAAACCTAAGACTCTGAGGATCGAGTTATTTCTCACCAATCAATTCCTAGCAACCCTCCTCCCATGCTCCACATGTATGGCCAGGGCCAGGGATCTCTCTCTCCCATTTCTGTTTTTGAGCTAAACTCTCATATTTTCGTTTTCGGGCATGCTTATATATATGGTGCTCTTTGATTTGCGGTTGGCTTTGGTTTTATTTGGTTGGATAAAAATTTATCATTTTCGTACAAACTATTATGCGCAACGTTTCAAAACTTTGTAGAGTTTTACTCGAAGATTTTTTTTAATATTTTTTAATATTTTTTTAGCCTTTTCGTATCTTTGATGAAAGCTTTTAAATTTTTTTCAACCAAACTAAATCCAACTGAACCGCGAACCAAAGAGAGCCTATATGTTATGTGCACCTCAGATGAAGAAACATGGCCAAAAGTTTTTCGTCAGGGCTGTCTACATGCTATAGCGTATATACGCTGTAAAACAAAATTACAGGGCTTCTTGATAAAAAAAAAATGACAAGATCTACCCAGAGGAAAAAACGACAGGTAATATTGCTGCTGTGTTTTTCCAATGACATGTGATTCTATTTAAAGTGGAGCAGATGAGCACTTTTTTTTTTTTGCAAGGAACACGTAAGCACTTTTAGTTGTTGTGTTGTAGGGGTATTGCCATTGGTCATGCAGCATGAAGAATGCATCAGTGAGGTTTCCTGACACACAAAGGAAACGGTTGCATGGGTTGGAGGCTTGGAGCAGCACGGCTTTATTCTTTTAGCTCGGTGATCAATGCCACTACCAAACCGCAGGGAGTTTAGGAGCAAAGCTAGCATCAGTTTTAAAAGCTGCTGCAAATTCCCATGCTGCAAATTTACAGCTTTGCTGCAAACGTCCTTTTAGACTTTACACTACACTCTAAAAGATTCCCTCACCTACCAGACACTCTATACGTGCTGCAAATTTAAAATGCCATTTAGAGCTTCTCGTAGATATGCTCTAACAATTCTTGAGGATACAACCTTGGTGAATAAAGTATAAGAAAAATGCTTTCTTCGTCCCCAAACGATGTCCAACACCAAATCAGTCCTCAGGAGACAAAATCAGATCGAATCGACTCTCGCGGTATCATAAAAGCCCCAAATTAGCCACTTCATTGGTCAATGAGCGGTTTTAGGGTGGCATAGCGTTGATTTTGGTGACTGGATGTTGACATGGCTTATTTTGCTAACTTGGCAGTTTACATTGTAGTCCAAGTGACATTTTTCGTTTTCCTTTTTTTTTATTTTATTATTTTCCTCTTGGGCTCTCATCCTCTCTCTTCCCCTTTACCTCTCTCTCTCTCTCTCCCTCTCCCCCCCCTTAACTCCGTGCCTAGTTTCCCTTTGCCCCTCTCTCCTCTCTCTCTGATAGCTATGGACCACCGCCGCCCACCGCCATCTCTTTCGGAAAGGCTCCCTGCTACTCTATTGGACCGATCATCGCCGCATGTTTCCTCGAGCCAGCGAACTCCTTCCCTTATGCCACCTCCCTGCCCAATCCAACAAACCACAATGGAGCTCGACGGCACAAGGAACGGCCATAGCGAGGCTCGACGGCACAAGGGAATGCCATGGCGAGGATCGATAGCACGAAGCTCGATAATGCGATAGGCTGCCACGACGAGGCTCGATGACACAATAGGCTGCCATGGCGAGGCTCAAGGGCATGATGGATAGCCATAGCTAGGTGATTAGAGAGAAAGAAGGAAAAGCAGGTGGAGAGAGAGTGGGACTGGGTTTCGGCCGTCAATGAGCTTGCTCCTTTACTACCATCGGTTGACTCTTCTTCTCCCAAGCCAGCAAGCCCCCTCCTCCCCACGCAAGTTGGCCCCCTCCTTCCCATACACCGCCTCCTCCTTTCCCAATCTAGTGAGTCATGACAAAGCGAAATGGAGAGGTGTGACATCCTAATAAAATTATTAGGTGTCCCAATGTTTTCACTAACTAAACTAAGTTATCACTTTATAATTTTTCAGCATAATTCCAAGTTAAAGGCACATGGGCTGTTTTAGCATGTGATTAAGGGCCCATATTAGTATGATTAGCACTTAGCCCAAGAAGAGGAGCCCAAAGGACCTCCCCTGCGCCCTAGACCCTATAAACACCCTCCTCTACTGTTCCTCGCCGACCACTACACTCCCCACTCCCAAACCCTAAACCTACGGCTCAAGATTCATTCCCCTGAGGACGTTTCTGAGGTAAATCCCTTTTCCTCGTAGTCAAATCGTTGTGTAGATGGTACCAGTAGCTAGATCTTGTCAAGACGGTCAAAATGCATATGTGGATCGCCCACTTTGGTGCCGTTTTCCGCCCGATAGAGCTCGCCGTAGTTAGCCTTCACCACGGTCGCCGGCGATCCTCGGCGTTTGCACCGCCGGTAGGAGATCCGGAGCCAATCCCCGCGCGCCATGTCGCCCCAGCGCCGCCGCGCGACGCGTCGCGCCGCGTGCGCCACACGCGCTGTCCCTATCGCCGCCCGACACGCGTCCCAGCGGGGCCCGCAAAGCGCGTCCACACAGGACTGCGTCGGCGACGCCGCCAGTCACGCCGTGACGCGCGTCTCGGTGGGGACCACCTGTCGCGGCCATTTCCGACCGCGCCGCCATGACCGTCCAATCCACTCCCGACGCGTGGCCGTACCGCTGCCCAATCCCGTACAGCCACGTGTCCCCATGGGACCCACTGCTGACGCCGGCGCCGCCCTGTTTTTCACCCATGCCAGATCTAGCCCCAACTGCTGACATGCGGGCCTGGCCGAGCCGTGGGCCCCGCCTGTCAGAGGCAGCCGTTTCGCATGCCGCCTCGCACGCAACGCGTGGCACCACGTGCCACGTGCACACGCGGAAATCACGCCGTAGTCACTGACCAGCGGGCCCGCCTGCGCCACGTCACCCATAGCCCAGCCCCCACTGCCACATGGCATGCCACGTCAGCACCACACCACCCTTGAGTGCCACATGGCACGCCAGGTCACCGCCCTGTCACTACCACGCCAGCACCAGCCCGTTGCCTCTGTCCCGTGGGTAGTCCCGCTTATCAATCACTGGGAGTCGCTGTCCAGTGGGCCCCACTCGTTAGCCGCACCCCGTCGCGCCGGGCTAGGCCAAGCTGGGCCGAGCGCACGTGGGGGGAATTTGGGCCGTTTCCGTCGGTTTGGCCTGTTTAAGGTTTATTTGGGTTTTTCTTTTTCCTAGATTTCTTATTTAGCCCGAAACTTTCTCGAATTGTTTAGGGAGCTCCGTAAATCCAAATTAGATGATTTTGGAGCCTAAAAATCACATTTAAATCCTAGAATTTTTCTGTATATTTAATAATTATTTTCTCTGTATTGATTTTGCTGTTATATTGTTGGTTATTTTTCCATTTAGACGGTGGGTGCGATTGTTGCTCGGATTGTTTCTTGGAACCGGTGTGGGACTGGCAGAGCGTGGAGTTTTTCGAAGGCAAGCATAGTAATATATTCTCTCCTAGTTTTATAATATAATTTACTGTTGTTTATTTTCTGAAGTATCTGCATGCATGTAATTTAGGCGTGCATACCTTAGCATGTTAATAATCCATTAATATGTTTTAGCCACCTTTGCGAACCTGTTATACATTTTTAGCCTATCCTTGATTAGAATGTGTAGAACTGCATTTGGGATTCACTATAAAATTGTGCCTTGTAAGGAGTATACCTCTTAGTGGTGATTTTTGAATGAAAGCTAATCAACTAAAACTAGTGTTGATGGCTTAGGGGAGACCTGGCAGAGGTGTTTCCAGGAATGAGGTGGTGTTGAGATGGTCTCCTCTAATAAGGACTCAAGCTTGTGTATTGCTAGACCGAACCTTACCGTATAGCCACTTGTGCCTTCGGCCCTGGCTTAGTACACTACGAAACCCACTAACCATTGGCTCGTAGGCTGGCCGATTATGTTTCGTCACTGCTGCCCTAGGGGGAGGCTTGCAATCTCCTCTGAGGGGTAGGCTTGCAATCTCCTCTGAGGGGTAGGTGCGTTCCTGAGACCGAATGGCTTAAATGGGGAACGACCCACGGGTGGTGTCCAGACGTAGTAGGCGCCCTACTGTGGCGATCACCGGCGGGGCCGGGGAAACCAAAAGAGAGGGCTGGCAAAGTGGTGGGCGTAGTAGCCTTGAAAGTCTTGTACCATATCTCCTAGCTAGTGGATGAGATGGGGCTTGTGGGGAAATTTGTACACACTTTGCAGAGTTAAAACTATCATGATAGCCGTGTCCACGGTTATGGACGAGTCTGTGAAGGTTTGCACATATAAATTCACCTCTTTTCATATTAAACTTGACTAGAGTAGGTTGGGATTGGCCTGATGCGAGATGCATCTTTTTTTGGATATCAAGAGTCTTATTTGACAATCATGCATTCATCAAACTAAAACTTGAACAACTAAAATATGACTAGAAGTAGGATTTGGGTAAAATAACCTAATCCCCTCCTTGACCCTGCACTCATATTTAAGAATTGCTTGCTGGGTAGCCGCGTACTCATTAAATTGCTTGCGGACATTTTTATTCAGATTACGGTCAGGACCAGGAAGGCCCTAACGAGGGAGCGTAAGGCTAGTTAAGGTATCCGGGTCGACACCCTGGATCTCATCGTGGTTATTTAATTTGAACACTCTGATGTTTTACTATTTAATGTTTAATTCCGTATAGACTATTCGACTGGTATGCCAGTTTTTTCTGTAATAAAATGCTACTGTTTACTTGTATTCACTTTAATTAAATACATTGCGATGATTCTACCGTGTTGTCCACCACGAGATACTAAACTGGGATTAGTATCGCCTCGTGGTGCTGTATTCCCATTACAAGTACTGGGGTCACGACAAGAGGGGAGAGGTGAGGCAGAGAGGAGAGATAAATGTGAGGTGAAGAGAGGAGAGAGATAGATGGGTCAACGCAAACATGGCGTTGATAAAGGGTCATCCACTTGCGCAAAACCAGCTAGTTGGCCTCTATGTTAGCAAAAACCGTTCGCAAAGACGGGTTTGACCGGTCAAGAAATTGAAATGGAGCTTTTGTAATACCACGAGGACTATTCAATTTGATTTTACACCCTGAGGATCAATTTAGTGCTCGGGCAACTATTCAAAGACGAAATTGACACTTCTGGCAGCACTTAGCATAAATTTTGTGCCACCAAGGTTCCAGGAGTCTCATGGAAGCATGGAACTGGTCCAACCTTCCTCGTCAGACCTCAAATATTTACGGTGAGATGTGAACATATGATTGTTCAGATCCAAACAATTCTCGCATGACCGGTTTACTGTTCCAAGTCAAACAGGAAACAAAAGCAGCCATGCAAGACACTACCAAAACGCAACAAGACTAGCGTACTGGCTGCAGGACGACTGAAAAATCGACGTTCAGCATGGACAGCGAAAGCTCTCGTCGTATTTCCCCAGGTTTAAATCATCTTAAAACTTCTCCCAATTCCAGTGTAAAAACTGCAGCGTGTGCGGTCTGAAGTTTGAACCAAACATGTGAGCATTGGGAGTGCGACCACCGAGGCAACCTTGTACCTGCAACATGAACACCAACCAACCAGGAATAAAAGTAGTGGATTAAACAAGATCACAACTTGCCCCATATCAAGAGGGATGAGGGGAACTGAGAGCGGGAAGATGAGGGGGTAGCTCACCAAATTGATCAGATTCTTCCCCTTTCTTGCTTCTTTTCTTTCCTTTGCTTACCTTTCATGCACAATCACACACACAAAGACATGCTGGGAATTTCTAGAATCTTAGAAAGGAGGACCTTAGCGTGGGCTGCTAGAAAAATGTCGGTGGGTAAGTCAGGAAAAAAATATTGGGGATATACAGAACAAATATAATTAACAAGCAATGTTCTCTGAGTCAGACAATGGAATAAACGCTTTCCATACCCATTAAGCATCACCATGTGCTGCTGATGTGTTCCCCAGAAAAAAAATCTACTTGCATGGAAGTGGGAGTGTGGAGCCATTCGAGTTTGTCTCCAAGTTAGCCTTTTTTCTCTCATGAAGCAACAGCTCCTCCAATTAACTGAAACCGGGGCTCGTGTTCCCTTCCTGGCTTGCACAAAAGAAAGCCTCTGAAAATTCCATCCATATTCAGTCGAAACGAATGCAACAGCTGTTCAAATAGTCGTAGAGCTTGCTTCTATTTTCCCTCATTTTTCATTCTTCTACCATGGCAGGCTTTGGTTTTTTTCCTTTTCTTTCTCCCATAAATATTCGATCGAACTCATGAGAAGCATGCATAGATGTTCAAAGTAATCGACAATAAGAATTTAAACTAAACACATAATGTTTTATATAATATAAATAATATCCCAGTCCTTACATCCACACATGTGTGTAACCCTTTTTACACAAAAAAAGCGTCATATTATAATGCGAAATAAAAAAGTAAAATGATTCCAAACTATACGGGCATTACAAAGCCTGTTATTAAATTTCCATTCGTAATGACCAAAGAGCTTCATAAATACACTAAAACAGGTTGATGTTTTAAGTGCTTTCAACACAACCCGGTGCAAAATTTGTTCTCCATCTATATTTTTATCTTGTGTTTTGTTATTCCTTTTTATTTATTTTCTTCGCATTTTAATGCCAAAATTGACCGGCCCTAATTCCTAAATATCCAATTGTGATAGATTTTCAAAGAAATGAGCAATACATATTGAGTCAAATATAAATAGTATGAGAAACACAATGACCACTACTCCCTCCGATTCTAAAAAAAATATGACGTTTCAAACATTTCTTTAGTCAAAGTTTCAAAACTTAATCTACGAAAATCTTTTGAATTATTTGGATTGGGTGCATGAAAATTATACATATAAATTCATCTTCAAAAACACTTTCACAAATATCATTTTAAAATTTTATAAATAAATTGCGATGTTAATCGGTGTAGTAGATGCTGTTTTTTAAAACCGTGTAAATTTTAAAAACACCAAATTTTTAAAAACTCTAAAGTATTTTTAAAATAATAAAACGATATAACATACAAAGTCAACCACATTAAAATAAAGTGGCAACAAGCACCCAAAAAACAAGAACCTAATTGCAAACCAACCAACATTAACATACACCCAAAAGAGCACACTCCAATTCCACCATGCTGCTCTACACCTACTCACCACCACTCCCTTGGGGGGTGCACTCACCAAGTGCACCTACACAAGCACCACCCTCCCAAAACACACCCAAAAAAAGAGAGAGAGAGAGAAGTGAAGAATCCCAAAAGAAAGGGAATAGGACAAGGGGCACACACACACACTCTGAGTGTGAAGCATACCTACCAACCAAATCCAGCCCTAGGGCTTTGCAACCACTCACCCCACCCCCCTCTCTCTTCCTCCTCCTCCATCTCTCATCACACCAACTCGGTCAAATGGCCCAGAGAGATCCGGGTCAATGGGGCCCGCCTCCTCCTCCTTCTCCTCCTCCACTGGCTCCCCCCTCTCCTCGTATAAAACCAGCTACCCACCCGTCTCCCCCCTCTCTCCTCCTTGCTCTCACACAACCAGGAGCTCGGAGCTCGCGCAGGCGCCGCAGCAAGACCAAGAACAGCACCACGCCGCTCTACTCCGTGGGCGGCGGCGATCGGCGCGGCCGCGTCGATAGATATATCGAGCAGCTCCGGCGAGGCGGCGGCGGCGGGCATGGGGAGGTCGCCGTGCTGCGAGAAGGCGCACACCAACAAGGGCGCCTGGACCAAGGAGGAGGACCAGCGGCTCATCGCCTACATCAAGGCCCATGGCGAAGGCTGCTGGAGATCCCTCCCCAAGGCTGCTGGTAGGTTGATTACAGAGAAAAGATGGCTTTTTTTGTTTTGTTTGTGGATAGATCGATGCATGTGTATAGATGAACAATAGATGAACAAGATGCATGTGTGTGTGTGTGTTTGTATATATGTATATAGTGATGTGTGGATGGGTGGGTGCAGGGTTGCTGCGGTGCGGGAAGAGCTGCCGGCTGCGGTGGATCAACTACCTGAGGCCGGACCTGAAGCGCGGCAACTTCACCGAGGAGGAGGACGAGCTCATCATCAAGCTGCACGAGCTTCTGGGAAACAAGTAAGACTAGCTCCGCTCAGTGAAGATCATGGAGTGGCATATATATCTATATGTATCACCAAAACGAGTAAATCAAGGGTGATGGCCGCTGTTGGTAACGTACGTACTTGATCTTTATCATATGTTGGTTGGTGCAGATGGTCGCTGATCGCCGGGAGGCTGCCGGGGAGGACGGACAACGAGATCAAGAACTACTGGAACACGCACATCAAGCGCAAGCTCCTCGCCCGCGGCGTCGACCCGCACACGCACCGCCTGCTCAATGCCGCCGCCGCCATGCCGGGGCAGCAGCAGCAGCTCCACGCGCAACGGCACCTCGCCGCCGCTTCAGGGCAGCACCACCTGCAGCAGCAGGACCACCACCTCGCGGCTCTCTCCAACTCGCCGGAGGCCGGCTGCGGCCACAGCAGCGACGACGAGCCGGCCGGCTCCGCCACGCCGCCGCCGCCGCGGCGGCGGCACCTCGGCATCGACCTCAACCTGTCCATCAGCCTGGCGCCCTACCAGCCGCCGCAGGAGCACGACGACGAGCCGGCGCTGAAGCGGGAGACACCGTCGTCGACGACGACGGTGGGCAGCAATGCGACGGTGTGCTTGTGCCTGAACCACCTCGGGTTCCAGAAGGGCGGCGAGGGGTGCAGCTGCGGCTGCGGCGGCGCCGCCTCCTCCATGCAGGCCACCACGCAGGTGTTCAGATTCATTGCGCCACTGGAGGGAGGCCAATAGTAGCATAGCAATGACATAATTAAGGAGGGGGATCAGGGGGATATATACCTAAGTACTTGACTAAAATCCACACATGCATGCTCTTTGCTATATGGCCATGAGGAAATGTGCTCTTCTCTCTCTCTTTTTTTTTCCATGTGCAGACTCGGACAAGGTGATCATGCCTCATCATCAATCTGGGTGGTGAACATTAGCTCATGACTTGTGCTAGCTAGCTACTTCTTTCTTGTCCTTTAATGCTAATTAAACCTCCAGTTCTTTTTAATGCATACACCAGTACAGCCATAGTTAGGTAGCTCATCATCTTCTTCCATTAGAGATCTTATAAACAGAATGCATCACTCATGGATTTCCAGATGCATGCATGCATGCATGCTTGCTCTCTCATCTTGCCTTCTTGCCTTTGCAGCCTGTTTATATACATGATTCTTGGTTGGCCAAAGGTGGGAGAGTGAGTGATACTGATAATACATACTGATGAAAGTGAAGGGGGGCGTTGTGGTGCTGGTGGTTATGGGAAGTTGTTCTTGAATGTTTGCAAGCACATGACTAGTGACTACCCTTGTCCAATGAGAAAGAGGGGCTGCATTTTTTAAAAAAAAGAACAGAAGGATTTGTCTTGTAGAGAGAGGGAGTGGGGAGCATGTGAGATGCTCTTTGTTTTGGGTAGGTTGGTAGGTAGAAGGGGTGGGAGAGGTGTTAATAGGGGGATAAAGTGCCAAGGAGGAGGGGCATGGATTGAGGAGCTTTTGGTTAGTTAATGACTTGATGGCCAGAGTTTGGAGTGTGTGCTGGGTGTCCTGGGAGGATGGTGGTGGTTGGTGGGCTAATTAGTGTAGCTTAATCATGGATCAGTACTACAGCTTAGCTAGCTAGCTTCATGTTTTGAAGCAGAGCGGGGGCCAAGAAGGGGCGATCCCACAGAGGTTTATAAGCACTGGCAGACCGGTGGTCCGTCTGACATCTCTTGTCTCAACACCTATTTGTTGCTGATCATTCCATAGCAAGATGGAAGCCTACCTATATACCAGACTCACTTGGGCATAATGCCCTGGACAAATCTGAATCTGGGGTTGATTTAGCCTAACAAAGAGTACTGTACATGCCCGGTTGCCATGTAATGGGGGTGAGATTTCTATTCCTTTGCATATTATTAGTTGTATTAAATAATTATAGCATGTCTAGACTCTAGAGTGGTTAAGCTAAATAAATAAGCTGACTGAGCTGAATGATAATCTTAACTTTGAGAGGTTCTAGAATTTAGTTTCACAAAGTTGGCCCGCTTGATCTATATTATTTAAAAAGGTTTTTAGACGTGGTTTCATGATTAAATAAAAAACTAGACAAAATAGTCAAACAATCGACTTTCAGTTTAACTAAGTTTAAGCTTTAGCCTAAGCCAAGCCACTTCGAACAAGTAATTAATATGATGAAGTTAGCGCTCAGCAGTAGTCAGTTGCCACATGCAAAAGCTCACGGGGTGATTTGATATAGTTAAGAGGATTTTTTAGCGAAGTATGCTTAGAGTAATAGAAGTGAAGTATATTTGATATAGAGGTGTAATTCCAACAGGAAGTTTAATTAAATTAGAAATCCTTTTAGGATTTTTTTTTTTTACAAATTCCTTCAGAGAAGAATCTATATGAAGCACTTCCCTTTATGAAAAGGGTTTGCGACAAGAATGGTCTAATATCCTTTTTTCGTGGGAAAGCAAGGTATAATGTTGTTATTCGTGCTAGGAGAAGAGTTGAAATGTGATAGCGCGCATCGCTCTAATCAATCATAATGTAATCGTAAAAGTGGAAGATTTCATTCTTAAAGCCTCGTGTTTCGGGGGCAAAAAGAAGGTTAGTGTTATTACTAAATTACCGATACCAACTAAAGTTATCATGAAATTGCTGGCCATCGGTTTATTTTTTCTTTACATATTCCATAATCCTTACCTTGAAAAGAAACCAAAGCACTAAAAATGTCGTTGATGATTTTCCTTTGTCTACGCATCTCACACCTGAATTCTTGCATTCAATTATTCAAAAGGTGGCAAAATAAAAGCGCCTAGGAAACTTCAATACCGCACCCTTTTTTCCATAAGGGCATAAGGATTGCCGTCTATTCAATGTAAGGAACAACAAAGATACAGGAGGAGAGAAACCATTGAGCACTACGCCCCTCCCTCTCGGGACAGCTCCACACTGTAAACATGGCCAAAATCAACCGCAATTGGGCGTAGAACCCCACCACAACCCCAAGGCACCAACACGGCCTAAGCCAACCGCACTAATACACACAAGCACCTAGTACAACAACAAACGACACAACGACAACAAACTCCAATGCCAATGGTTCCACACAACGCAAGAAAATCTATAGTGATTACATACGTCACCCCCAGAAAGAACCTCCACCAAACTGTCGAAGGAGTTTGCCGCAAAGGTGAAGGGACGATGCTTCCTGGACCGATGCTCTGACCAGCAAGGGGTAGCCGAAAAAGGTATGGCAGGACCATCAGAGCGACGTCTTCAACAAGGGTGCAACGATACGGTCGAGGCCATCGCCCATCAAGCAAGACCTAGGTTTTCACTCAAAGAGGTCCGGAGGGTAGTGTCACCACAACGATGCCTCCAAGGAGGAACGGCAACAAGGGTGTCCCCATTGTCGGCCCGACCAAAGGCTAGGCAAGGCTTTTTGCCTAGCTAGGACACCTGCACCACATGACCTTGAGTGGAGACTAAGCAGGGGCACACCACGATGAGAGAAGAGACATGGGGATGCCACTATGGACAACCACAGGAGAGCCAGAAAATAGGCCTCATCACCACAGAGAAAGGGGAAAACGACACCAAGGCAGACTCTCAGGAGAAAACCAGCGAAGCAGCTACAAACCGCCAGGAATAAGGGCGACAACATCACCAAGGGGGTGAAGGCAACAAAGTCGCTTCTAACGAACGCTCCCAGAACGTACACCACCATTGCTGAAGAGAGGACGACGACGCCACAACAGGCTCCTAAAGACCCTCCGAACCAAAATGTGGTCAGCTCCACAGCGAGCCACCAACTAACATTGAACTCCACCGTAGAGCGTCCGAGTGCCGACCACACTTAACATTAGTTTAATTTGTCGTAAAGGCATTCCAGAAGAGTAGAGGGTTTACATGCCAACTAGGTATACTTTGAGCCAAATGCCAACTAAGTATGGAATATTAACAAGACACTCTTTTCGTTTAGATAGTGAACTAGTCTAATAAGCGTCAAATATATATATTATATAAATGTGTTGGAGCGTGAGATGCATACCTCTTCTTTTTTTTCAGATATAACCCTCTCTAGACCGTGAGATGACAAAAGAAATAAGCTGGACAAGTAACCAAAGAAATAAGACTTCATCCAGAGTTTTTTTTTAAAAAAAATTATGCAAGTCAGTATCAACAGTATGCACCTCATGAAATCTATGTAAAGCATGCATGTGAGAAGTGCACCCATAGAAACGGACCAACCTCTCTTTTTTGTTGTGTTCTTTGGGGAAAATATTCCTTGTTGAGATCCCAATCATTCTTCGCGGTGGAAGTTTTTGTCACATGAGAATGTAGCAAATATTTCCCAAGACCCCGTGGATTGGATCTCTCTCTCTCTCTTATGTTAAATAAAATAAATTTAAAATTGGAAAGCTTAGTCGAGTAGGTGTTCCTGCAAGAAAGGTGTGTTAGTTTGAAAATGAGGAAGATAAAGGTTTACTTAACCAAAGAAAATCTGTGGAAAAAGCAAACCTATTGTCAGCAGCAACATACGGCAGCCAATAATCAAGAATTATCAGAATCTTGGAGATGATTTTGTTGAGATATGTTTGTGAAATCTTGCAGGGTTTGCTCTTCGCCTGTAAAACGTCAACCGATAAAATTTTTCCACAATGATTTTTTAAAGCAAATTTCCACAATGTGAAGCAGTGAGCACTTGAGATCTTATGTACAAAATTTTCATACTGGCAAGGAGCGTTTTGGGTAACTGAAAAACTAAGTGAATGATTTCAACCTTCCACCCAATATAATTGTCACTTTTTTGGGTAACCCAATAGTCAAATTCATATGTAAGAAAGTAAATCTAACTATTAGCGTGCAACTAATAACATGAAATCTACCGGCTATACGATAAATTTATACTCCCTCCGTTCTTTTTTATTCATCGCCATTGATTTTTGAACATGCCATTTGATCATTCATCTTATTTAAAAAAGGAATAAAAATCTACTTACTTCTCTGAAGTATTGAGTCGGGCGCACATAACCACATGACTTTGAAAATCAGATATTCTGTCCCTCGAAAGATTCAAACCGGTGCAAATAACCCCCCGTGAGTGGTTTTACATATGGTTTTGCCACTTCAGCGCTCCACCTGGATGGTTTTACCACCTAAGTCCACGCAGTATTTATTTTTTATTTACTCTATTTTTCTTGAGCCCATGTGGAGACCACGTAAACTTTTTATGTGGCAAAACCACCCATGTGGAACGCTGAAGTGGCAAAACCACCTGTAAAACCACTCACGGAAGGTTATTTGCACCGGTTTAAATCTTTCGGAGGACAGAATACCTAGTTTTCAAAGTCAGGGGGCTATGTGCGCCCGACTCAATATTTCAAGGGATAAGTAGACTTTTTCTTTTAAAAAATTAGTGCAAGTATGCAAAAATATAAGTTATGTTTAAAATAACTATAGTGATAAAACAAAGCATAACAAAATAAATGATACTTAAATAGTTTTTTGAATAAGACAAACGATCAAATGGCATGTTTAAAAGTTAACGACAACAAATAAAAAAAACGGGGGGAGTACATGGTAGGGTGTTAAGCAATTGCTGTTCAACAAACTACAAAGGGGGTAAATGTAAATGGAGCAAAACAGAATGTCAAGAGAATCCGTTCTTGCAAAAGATCTATTAATTTCTTATATGACCAACTGAATGCATGCTAGGGCAAATCTATTCTTACCCCTCATACATTCACCCAAAAGTTCCCTTCTGGCACCACCAACCTAAGGTTCAAACAACTATCAGGCCCACACCCATGCTCTCAGCTGATGGCGATTCATTAGGTTCCTCCTGGATAGAGGCGAACTATCAGCACCTTCTGAACATATGGAGGTATATATTCAAGAGTCATGATGATTGAATCATTGGACTACTGGCACGTTCTATCAGTTTATTTGACTTATTTAACTTATCTATCTATTTACTTATCTTGGTTAATTAAAAATAATTAGATTTTTAAATTCGTCTTTTTCTATATTAAGGACTTGTCTAAAAGCCTTAAAACACAAATGAACACAAAGTGCACCCAATTCTTGATTGTATATCAAAAAGTTCTCGAAGTTAAGAAATAAATTAGATAAACAAATAAGTCAAATAAAATAAGCCGACGAGAATATATACACTACATCAGTCGAGTCAACGATCATGGGCGCAAGGACGCGTTCCATTAAATTTGCGCTTCGCTCGCCTTATCCACCACTCAAATTGATCACCGCGCACGCTCGCAATAAACCCGAATCCTTTTCAGTTTTTTTTTCCTTTGGAGAAACAACCCGAATCTTGAGCACAAGAGACCACCGGCACCAACTTGAGGGGAGGAGATGACAGTGGTGGCAATGGATGGAGAGGGAGAGGAGGCTAAGGTTTTAGGGGGGAATACACTGGGAAGGAGGTGGTGGTTGGCGGTTGGTAGCCCGGCCACATGACGTCACCCCAAAAGACAAAGCAGCAGCCAGTGTCCTCTTCGTGTGCACCCCCAACCGCCAATTGCTTCTCACCCGCGATCTCGCAGCTTCCTTTTCAGACGTCATTTTCGGCCGGCTCGGGCGAGTTTTTTTTTAAAAATTTTTATGGCTTTTGTTGGGGCTCACCTTCTAGAAGCCCAAGTGACTTCGCCACGAGTGGCCAGTGGATGCCCCGTCTGCAAACTATCACTCTCACAGTGACACAGTCTCACTGATCTACTGCTAGCTCAACGGCAATGGGTGCCAAAAGGGAGGTCTCTAGTGCTGGGTCGCCTAATTTTTTCTTTTCCAGAAAGGAAGAGCAGCAGCAGGCCAGCAGCTGCAGCTGCTGCTCCTGTGTTCTGATAAAAAAGTTGAAAATGATAACAGCCGGCCATTTCCTAGCCCTAGCCGGCGCAGAAATTCAACAGCTTATCGATTAACTTCGATCCAGCATAGCAGCTCCAATATGCAACTTTCTTTTTCTTTTTTTCCCTATTGGAATGGGTGGTTTGGGTCCGGGTCGCGTTGGCCCACCCGCCGTGTAACGGACGGTCCCGATCAAGGCGCGTAAACATGAACATTGATAGACCTTGTTGAAAGATGTTGTCAGCCACACCCTGATGCCGTGTGCTCGCTAATGTGGGATGACTGTTGATGTGTGTGATGATCTTTTGTTATAGAGATTAAAAGTGATCCTATCCTTCTGCCTAACCATTCCAACATCACACTCGCATGCTCATGGTGCACACCACCTTAAGATCTTGTCCCCTTGCCCATGTGTCTTAGTGTGTGTATTGTGTACAGACCTGGTTATGTATTGTGTACAGCCACATGCATGCCACGTATATAACCTGCAAAAGCCATATGCATAGTCATTCTTATGGGGTTTTAAATAGTACTTCTTAAAGTTTATAAATTATTTTTTTTCATAATTTTTTGAACTCGTTAAAACGTATTTTGAGGGGGTCACAAATTTGCTATAGTAAAACATAACTCTACATTAGTGTGTGTGTATTGTGTACAGACCTGGTTATGTAGGAGACACCGGCCACATGCATGCACACATATATAACCTGCAAAAACCATATGCAAAGAATAAGTTAATACTCCATTCGTTCTGAAATGTAAGGCATATAATTTTTTGATGAAATCAACAAACGTAAACCTTGACCATTAATTTATTTCATATTATATTATTAATAACTATAAAATTAACATCATATCAAGGTTCTTTCAAATACGAATCTAACTATATCACATGCATAACATTGAACATATATGTTTCTAACATAATTATTAGTCAAACGTTCTAAACTTTGACTTTTTAAAATATATGCATGCCTTATATTTTAGAATTGAAGGAGTATTACTCAAAGACTACGGCCCAATTCTTTTCAGCTTAACAGCTTAACGTCTTAACAGCTTAACGACTTATCTATGTTTTAAAAACACATATGCTTTGAGTTTTTTAAGTCCGTTTTTTCGCTGTTTTGAAGGTGGGTTTTAACGCTTTTAAAAAGCAAGTCAAACGAAATGTATCCGAATCTCGAGACTATTTCGAGAAGCTCTCGAAGTTCAGTCATTTCAGCCGTTCAGCCGTTCAGATCAGCTCAAAAGAACAGGGCCCAAGTATCAAATCTTGTTGAGTATATTGTATAATTATTCAAGAAAACCTCTTACGGCAGGTTCTGAGTGTGCCGGTCAAAGTTGTAGCTGCTTTGAGTAAGTCATAATCAAATCAAGTTATTGATTGCCACTCCTTGAATTTTGACGTACCTTCTTGACTAAACAATCAAAGTGACTCCAAGACACGAATATATTAGGTCATAGTAGCCTGCACATCAAGGAAGGTTCAATCGAAATGTTTGTAGACATTGTAAACACTTCTGCATGATCTTTCTCCAAAACACATCAACGAAGAATTGTGTGCACATGATCTTTTCTCAACTGCTTTTAGGCATGCCATCGAGAGTGAGTCCTATCTCGACGGCTAGCACAGCACACCCCCTTCGGTGGTCAATGATTTTTTTTAAAAAAATCTTTGGTGGTGCGTAATGGCTAATATTGTTTACGGCATGAAAATTCACTACCGTAAAAATTCGTATGCTCAAATTATGTCCGCAAAAACAGTTCTATATGTAGGGGCTATATCAGGCAGAGTATTAGTTAGCGTTCTATAGAATTTTATGAAATACGGGTGAAGGATAATATAATTTTTACATTTTCACCATTTAATCGAAACACCGTTGTACATAAATCATTGCATTGGAATGTAACAAATTATACCATTTTAAAATATTTCATATACAATTTATTAGTTTTAAACATATATATTATGTTACATTATTTACAAATACAAAAATATTTTAAAAAATATTTTTAACATCATAACATTTTGTACCATTATCTATTTTTTTAAAAAAAATTGTGAATGTTTCACATTTTGTTTTTAAGTTACGTACATTTTTAACTAAATAGATAAATAAACATATCTGTAAATTATAAAATATTTTAAAAAAATTGAAAAAAGAAAATGGGCCAACCCAATTAAAAAACCACAGCCCAGAAGAGCATATGAAATAATATCGACGACCAATTGCCAGCCGTCGAGACTAAATCCTGACCAGCGAGTACCGATGGGCAGGCCCATACACCATTCTCGACGGCTTAGGTGTAGCCGTCGAGACAGATGTTTTCCAGCCCCCGTGAAAATCAGGAAAAGGTGCGCGTGTGGGCTTGGGTGACCTTATCTCGACGACTGTTGTCTGGCCGTCAAGACTGACGTTGTATAATGACGGCTCTTACACAGCCGTCGAGATTACATGACTTATATCGGCGGCTTTATTTTGACCGTCTAGAATAGTTTTTGCTGTTAAGATTTCGCGCGATTCCTGTAGTGATAGTTGTTACAAAAGGCCCTGCCATCGGAATCTTACAAACCATATTAGTTGCAATTGATATAGTATTACCTGTTTTGCTCTCGTAGTATCTAAGATAAGGTGTCTCACTGTCTAAGGCCCTGTTTGTTTTAGCTTCTAGCCAGCCAAAAGCCACCAGAAGCCAGAAGCTCAAACAAACAGCCAGCTTTTGGAACCCACTTCAAAGAAGCCAAAAGCCACCAAAAGCCCAATTTGTACTGTGATTTGAGCTTTTCCCAGAAGCTAGTTTTTTGTGCCTTTTCGCAGAAGCAGCTTTTAGAGAACTGCAGCTCAAACAAACAGGGCCTAAGACTGATGATACAGAACAGCAGCAAGACTTGTACGGTTTAGTTTCAGTGTCCACATTCCCACATCTACTTGTCGGAAAAGTAAAATTTTTTTGCACTACTGTTGAGTTTCTTTTTTGGTCCCACAATGAAGTCAGTTCAAAGAACACACATACAACAGCAAGAGGCAGAATATGGAAAGAACAAAACAGTGTATTAGGGACATATATACATGGTATAGTTGTATTATTCTTCTTAAAACTAGAATATCACTTTATTCATAGCTGCACTCAAAGACACGGCATAGGCACTCCATTATGGAGCACTAGAACAATTGATGAGATTCTCCCTGTTAACAATGCAAATGCCCAGCTGGTTTGACTGCATGTTAAATTGCTCTCAATCTTTCCCGACATACTGCACACATGACATGATCGGGCAGATAAGTGCTTGCCTGCTTTATATTCCTCTGAAAGTCGCATAAACTTTTGGATGAATCCGCTTTCTCAAGCAAAAGAGAAGAAAGGGAGCAAAAACGTTTGATATTCAAACTACATAGGATGAGTTAGGTCTAGCTAGTGAACGTTCTGCCTATGAGAAGGACCCTGCAAAACCCAAAGAAAAACTAAAGTAGGTAGGATATCGTGGAGGCCTGCGGTTATGGTGCAAATCCCAGGATAGCTATACCTAACACCACAGTTTGAGCAACTGAAAGATGGCATATATGATCCATGCGTAACATCAATGATGAAGAGTGCAATAACCCCCTTCTAGAACGAGGTAGGTCAGGTGGAAAAATACTTGAAGATCTTTTTCATTGCATCACAACCGGCACCTAACAAAAGAAAGGAGTAAAAAGATAACCTCCAGTGCACCCACCAGGCCACTCTTAAGGCATGAAGATATGGTAGGCTCGATGGATTGGAAGCTTCTATGGATCTTTGTCATTGCATCAGCCGGCTACCTAACATGCAGATAACAAAAGATAAATTTTCAAATTTTGCGGACTGACATCATGAATGGAACATTTCGTTGATAATTAATTGCACCACTGTCCCTGTCACTCCCATCTCCAGCGGATAGTCAAAAAAAATAAAATAAACTTAGGGCCTCTTTGATACCTTGTTCTAGTTTAGTTTTTGTTGGGATTGCAACTTTTGTTATTTTTATATACACCATTCACTTTATTTTTTGAAAATATTTTTTTTATAACTTTGTAGGGTTTTTCTCAAAGATCTCAAAAATATTTTTTTAATAATTTATTTAGCCTTTTCATACCACTTTCAAAGGTGGTCAAATTTTACCAACAAAAACTAAACTAAAACTAAACAAGCTATCAAAGAGGGCCTTAGTTGTTACATTTCTGTTGTTCCACTTTCAAGCAATAGCGACTAGTTGTTAACTTAAAATAGTGATTAATGTCCTTCTCATGACGATGCAAGAACGTTGTGAATATCTACAGCATGTACATTGTTAGGAATAGCACTTGTATTCATATGGGGGCCAAAGGACCAGTATATATACAGAGTATAAGGGCACAAAGGAAAAATGCTAGAAAACCCTAATACAGTAAAGGGACGGACCAGGTCCATATACACAGCCCAATATACATCTCTAACATTCCCCCTCAAACTCATGGTGGATCAACAACACTGAGTTTGGAGAGACAAAAATAATGATGTTGTCGAGTCTGTGCCTTTCTGAAGAAATCTGCCAACTGATCCGCTGAAGGCACATACTGAAGAGCCACAACCTGCTCTTGAACCTGTAATCTCACATAAGAAGCATCAACATCAATATGTTTGGTGAGCTCATACTTCACCGGATGCCTCTGTGAAGAAATCTGCCAACTGATCCGCTGAAGGCACATACTAAAGAGCTACAACCTGCTCCTGAACCTGCGATCTCACATAAGAAGCATCAACACCAATATGTTTGGTGAGCCCATGCTTCACCGGATCTCACATAAGAAGCTGAGCACGAACTTGCTCAAATTCCAGCCGAAGTCGTATGACGAAGTCGTAGACACAACGAAGCTCCAGTCGAGATCTCTGACACAAGTAACAGGCACAAGTTCGAGAGTCATGATCGGCTGCAGTATCAAGAGCCGCATCCAGAGAGTCCAACTGACGCCATACTCTAGAAAGCTGAGCATAAAACTCATCCACTGTAGAATCATCTTGCTGTAGAGACTTCTCATGGCGAAGAGCAGCAAGGTACTGAGAATCACCCGAAGGCTCATAACGATCCCGAAGATGTGATCACATCAGCTGCGCAAATGCCAAAGAGACTACTCCAGTGAGATGCACCTCCATGCTAGCAATCAAAATAGGAGAGGCACGAGCATCCTCATTAGACCAAAATTTGTAGGCGGTGTACTGAGATTTGTGACTCCATAGCCTCCTTATACTCATCAGAGGCCTTTCGTATCAGCATTAGCAACATCTGTAGACGGCGAAGAAGACTACACCGGGGGAGCAGGACGCGACGGGCAAGGAAGCTCGCCCGTAAGAAAATCCCATAGGCGCTGTCCTCGCATATGAATACGCATGTGTTGGGACCAATCTTGATAATTGATCCCATCAAAAAGCACAGGTCAACGAGGAACAGACACAGTTCCCGACGACATTTTTTTTACTCCTTTTTTTTTACACTCAACCCAACCGACCGACCCACACCGGTCGGTCGGTCTCACCTGACGCAAGACGGTGCCAAGCCAAGGGGGCCTAAGCGGCGGTGGCAGAACCCGACGGCGAGTAGCAGCGGTCGGGCGACGAGCGGCGGCGGAGAGTCTGACAACAGAGCAGCGGTGACCCGACGATTGGCAGCGGCGGCGGATCCGGATCTGGCGAGCGGTGCTGGATCTGGATCTAGGGGATCTCAAGCGGCGGCGGACAGCGGCGGCTTGCAGAGGCGGAAGCCCGACGGCGGGCGGCGACAGAAGCCGACGGCGAGCGGAGCAGCGTTGAAGAGCGGCGGCGGCCCGAGCGGTCAGCGGTGGTGACCTTCACCACGTGGGACTGCAGTGGAGGTAGAGACGCACGAAAGAGACGTCGATGATGACGAGCCAGCGACAAACTGCGTGGAAGAAGCAATTATGGATCTTTTGTCATTGCATCAGCCGGCTACCTAACATGCAGATAACAAAAGATAAATTTTCAAATTTTGCGGACTGACATCATGAATGGAACATTTCGTTGATTTATTTATTGCACCGCTGTCCCTGTCACTCCCATCTCCAGCGGATAGTCAGAAAAAAATAAAATAAACTTAGTTGTTACATTTCTGTTGTTCCACTTTCAAGTAATAGCGACTAGTTGTTAACTTAAAATAGTGATTAATTTCCTTCTCATGACGGTGCAAGAACGTTGTGAATATCTACAGCATGTACGTAACAACGTGATTTGCACATGTGAGTACCTAAGATTTTGTGACATGATGCTCAAGCCTATATAAAGGTTCAGTTAGGCCTTTAATTCATTAAAGGAGTTGCCTTGTTTGAGCAAAAGTGTCTTAAGAAATAAAAGTTTACTGTAATTGAATCTTATATTTATTGTAACTACAGCACCGGTGTATAGTGGAATCATTAGGCGTAATGATAATGTATGGAGAGGTGGGGGCCGACCTAACCTGACATGGGAATAGGCAATAAGTGACAAATAAGGAGACTTGAAAGATTGGAATATACCTAACCCGAGGAGGAAATAAGAGGTGCCACGTCGGCATGGCACAGGCTACAACAGTACGTCTTTCATCAACGGCTCGGTGCCTCCCAATGGCCTCAGGACTGTCGTCCCTAGGTGCATGCGACCGGATCCGGCATGTTGGCGTGCAGTTCCAAGCTGTTAGATTTAGAGAGGGAGAGTGTGTGTGCAATGGTTAGTTCTCTATTGAACAGCCCAAAGGGCAATATAAAGAGTACAGAGGGGAAAACCTACAGAAAGGAAAAGACTACCCTACGCTTACAATACACAAATAACTAAATACTCTTAACACCCCCTCAAATGCAAGGCATATGCTATAGCTTTGCATTTGGAGGAAAACACACACGCTAATAAAGGGAAGATCCAAAGTCCAGGTCTTGCGATGTCGCCGAAGTGTGAATCTCAAGGAAAATATGCCAAACTCCATAATGATCTCATCCATCCGACGTAACTGATGGAGAAAGTAGCGTAGATCGCAGCCTTGAAGGCATCATCACGAAGAAGAGCGTGATGCGTCACGATGGAGGAAGGGACGCGACGGCCAAGGAGGACCAAGGAGCAGCAGATGGGAAGCCGAAGCCAAGTCTCTATGGAGATAAAGACTTCCACAATCTGTAAGGAACTCCGACGGTGCTAGCCATGTCAGGAAAGGACAACCGAGAGGATTGAGCATGAGTGGAGATGAAGGTGGCAAAATAGAGTGATCAAATGAAGCTGATCGCAACCTTGGAAGGCATCATCACAAAGAGAACCATTGCCATGGGAAAAGAGAGTAGCTAGCAAAGAATCAGTTAATTTGACATGGAATTATGGACTAGCACGGCATCGATGAATTGACACAAAGGAGCAACATACTCGGATGGACACAACGGAAGCTAGAAATGAAAATATGCAAGGATACAAGCAGCAAGCAGTGGGATACAAGCAGCGAAGACAGCAAGCAAAATGGCAAGGACAGTGATACATGCCTAAGGTAGCAAGCAGCTGAAACCCAAAATAGCACCAAGAAGGCACCAATGGCTAAGATAGGACCCAAGGAAGGTGTAGAGCAGATGTGCAGCATAAGACCCAGCAATGGCGGTGCCAGCGAATGTCGGGATATGAAAGAAGCCGGGATGCTCGAAAATGGCGATGCCAAATTGGTGGTGGTGCGAGAGACGAGGAAGATCGGCTTGTGTTAAACCCAAATGAAAGGGTTGATAAGGCTGCAGGATGCTCTAGATCAAGAGTGACACAAGGTCAAGCCTTATACAGATGGCTCAATGATATATGGTGGTTCTGGTGAGATGCTAATTCATGGCAAAGGTGCTGACAAAGCTCAGCAATGCCGGAGTGGAGGCTAACAATGGCACAGTAGCTGGATTAGCAGAGGACCAAGCAAGGCCTAGGCATGCTGCATTGGTAGCATTACTCCACGAAGAAGAGGAGCAGTGTTGCGGCTAAGGGATAGGCCTAGCAGTTCAGTTACAACACCATGAAGCACTGGAGTAGAGGCAGGGCGGCTGAGCTTGGTGAAGATAAGGCTTAGGCGTCGGCACTGTTGGAACTCAGAGTTGCTGGAGCAGTGCAATAGGCAACCGGAGGCAGAGATACTTGCTGAAGCCAGATCTGGACGAAGAGGTGGCAAAGGGAGCAGCTTCGGCGGCATGTTCGGGAAACCTCCTTTTATAGACGCCGTGGGCTGCTCGAGGCTGATACGATGGGCCCCGCGCTGGTCTTTGCTTTAGTGGCGAGGTTCTTGTCTTGTTCTTGGGTCCTGTCGGGTATCAAGCCTGCAGGGAGAAGCTGGTCGGGTTAGTACTGAACATGAGTTTGTCTTATCATGCCCGTTCATGGGGGAGAACTTCTTTAGGGGGAAAGCACTTTCCCTTTATCCCCAATATGGCCTTGACTGGACCGAGCCAGCTCCGCGCCACCCGTTGGGGGCGTCTCGTAGCGTAACAACCATCTGCTGCCTGCCAAAGAAGGCAAACGACAAGACAGGCTGTCCGTGTGTCCTTTCCCGGGCTATAGGTCTCTCGGGGGATGCAGTACGTTCCCGGTCAAGGTCGGACAAAGTGTGGTGGGACACGGCAGTTGTCGTCACCTGCCCACGGGTGAGCGGATCACCCGAGGGACCTTCTCCCGGGCTAAGGGATAGCCCGGGAGGGACATGGGGGCCGCACGGTTTGACCCAGTCAAGCCCGGGGCAATCGTTGGTGGGTTGAATACTTCCGCCCGTACAGCCAAGAACGGTCTTTCGGGTTCTCGTGCGATGGGCCCGTACGGTAAGCGGCCCAAGGCTCGTCTTAGGACTGGCCGTTTATCGATCATCAACAGAGATTGATGATGAATCAGGTGACAATGAGAGAAAAAAATGATGCAGTCTCTCTAATACCAAAACTGGGCCTTGGGCCTTTTCCCCTTTGGCCTGCTCGTGGCCGTATGAAGGCACAGGAGAGGAGGCTCCAGCCCCAGCCGTCTCCTGCAATCATCACCGTCGCCGCCACCTTGTTCTTGCCCTAGCCAGCATCCACGCTTGTGACATCCTAGTAAATATTAAAATGTCCCAAGTTTTCTTTAAAAAGGAACACAAATTTAAATTAATTTATTATTTTTCTATATGAAAATCCCTAAATTTTCAAACAATTATTTACATATAAGAATTTATTTTTATTAATTATTTTCATTTTAATCTACAATTTATAAAATTCCAAATTTTACGATTTCAAATACAAAAGCTCTCTCATCGCTTTTATTAGTTCCTCGGTCGGAACCCTAACTTTCTCTCTCGATTGAAACCTAGCTCGATCGAAACCCTAAAATCCTCAGATTGAGCCGGCCGTTCGTCCCCTCCCTCAACTGAAACCCTAATCTTCCTCGACCACGTCCGAACTTGTGTCCCGCTCAAAACCCTGGCATCCTCCAATCCGGACCCCTCTCCCTTCCACTCCTCGACTTTAACCCAAATCGATCAACCCTTCCCTGCCGCTTGGTCGAGCCATGCCTTTCGTTGGCCGACTCTTGTCTAACAACTCGAAACCCTAATTTTGACCGACCTCCTTTGCGACCCTTACCAGTCGAACGCCCGTCCCTCTCGCCCGACGCCCTTCGAAACCCTATCTCTTCACCCTCTAGCCGCTGCCTTTCCTATCTGGCTAGCACCCCCTTTTCTCCTTTTCTCCGAACCCTTTCCATCTTAGCCAGATTCTAATTCTGGTTCGACCAATGGTCATCTCGAGACCAAGTCATGCCAATGACAAACTCTACTCCGATTCGACCCAGATCTCATCCAACCAATTTGGGCCTTAAGCCCAATCCCAAATTTACATCAAAACCCCGGCCCTGCATATAAATACTCAACAAAACCCTAGCCCTATTCCCACTGCTGCTGTCTCCTCCCTTAAGGCCGCCGCCGCCGCCTCTACCCTGCCCCTAGCCCAGCAGCCGCCGCCTAGGCCGAGCCGCTGCCTCCTAGGCCTCGGCCTCTGCCTAAGCCGAAGCGCCGCCCCTACCCCCGTGGAGGTGCCGTTGTCGCCGCTCTTCCCTGCCCTCGCCGGAGTGGCCGAGCCGAGCGCTACCCCTCGCCCTGTCGGCGCTAGAGCGCCGTTACCGCGTCGCTGGTGCGCCGATGCCGGGAGACGTCTCTGCCCGAGGAGCCGCCGAAGAAGTCTCGTGCGCCTCCCTTGTCGTCACCGCCAGACCGGTGTCGCGCCGCTGCCCCGCCGAGGAGTCACCACCGCCTCTGCCCCTCCCCCATGGCTGTCGCGCAGCCCAGCTGCCTTGCCGTCGATGCCCGGAGCTACCGCGTCGCCCTAGGGGCAAGCCGCCGCCTCTGCCCCTTCCCAGCGCGCCACCGCCTGGAGGACCTTGCCGGAGCGGCGCCCTCTTCTGCAGCCCGTGGCATCCCTCTCCCTCACCGATCTCCCTTCATGCCTTTCTCTCTCTCTCCCTCCCTCTCTCTTTTCTCTCTCGAGTACTCGGATGAGGAAGAAGAGGCAAGAGAAGAGGGATTTTAGCCCTTTTGATGCTATGATTGTCAAATTCCACCATGAACGGTACATCTCCAACATTTTGTTTCTCTTACACCAAAGGTCCGATTCACTCCGAACCAATATTCCTAGCCTCCTACTATTTTACTCTACCTACAGAAGTTATTTTATATTTTTCTAAATTATGTTTACAGTCGCCTTTGCATGTGCGCCTCATTTTGCGTGCGATCGTCGCCGAGCAAGCGTTTAGCAACGCCATTGAAGGGAAAAATACTCTGGACGGAGTTTGCTCAAGTCCGATGCGTGTTTTGAAGACCGAGGCACTATCGCCAGTAACTTGTTTAATAATTTTTATTAAAATATATATGCAATTGTTTATTTATTTTCATTCCGTTTTGCGTGTAGACCGTACCGGTAATTGTACCACAGTCGTGAGGGCCGGCAGGTTCTCGAAAGATGGTCAAGACCAAGACTTGGGTCAGGACACCGCCGTCAGAGACCCCGTAGCCGTACGCCCTAGCGGATTCGCGAAGGATCATCGACTCGAACTTTGGGCCGAGACGTCACCGCGAACAATGTTGACCATTAGTGTCGATGATTCCTCGCAAGGCCGATCGCTGCCAGGCAAGCACAGGTTGTTTGCATATTCCTGTCCTATGTCTTACTAACCCCGTCCGTCCAAAAGTATGTGCTCTCTTGGCTATGATTTAGGGCAACAATTTTTGGACGGAGGGGGCATAATCATCTTTACTTTTCGTAATTCACCTTGGCATGCATTTTAGAATAGTGTGTGTGCCTTATTCATGTTAGTCATTTACTAGCATGACTAGGCCTCATTTGATAAACCCTTTACTGTTCCTTAACCTACCCTTTGACTAGATGTTAGGACAACATTGGGATTCACTATAAAATGTGCCTTTGTGAGGCGTATGCTTCGTGATGGTGTTTTTGGTTAAACCTAAACAAATAAAACTAGCGTAGATTGCTTAGGAGAGACCCGGCAGTGATGGTTCCGAGATTGTGATGGAGTATCGAGGGTCTGCTTTAATAAGGACTCAAGCTTGTGTATTACTAGACCAAACCTTACCGTAAAGCCACTTGTGCCTTCGGCCCTGGCTTAGTACCCTACAAAACCCACTAACCACTTGCTCGTAGGTTGTCCGGTTACGTTTCGTCACTATGGTCATAGGGTGAGGCTCGCGACCTGACCTGAGGGGTAGGTGCGTCCCTGAGACCGAATGGCTTAAATGGGGAACAACCCACGGGTTGTGTCCAGAAGTAGCGAGCGCCCTACCACGGCGGACACTAGCGGGGCAGGGGAAACCAAAAGAAAGGGCAAGCAAAGTGGTGGGCGTGGTAGGCTGGAAAAGCCTTGTATTCTATCTCCTACCGGATGAGACGGGGCTTGTGGGGGAAATTTGTACACACTCTGCAGAGTTAAAACTATCATGATAGTCGTGTCCACGGTCATGAACGGGGTGAGAGGTTTGCATATGTAGATCCACCTTTTTAATAATTGAACTTGCCTAGAATAGGCTGGGATTGGCTTGGTGTGAGACGCACCTTCTCTTGATAATTCTTGATACTGCTTATAATCATGCATTCACTCAATAAAATTGGTCAGCTAAAATATGACTAGAATTAGGTGTTGGTTAAAATATCCTGCTCCATGCCTTTGCCATTGCATACATACTTAAGGATTGCTTGCTGGGTAGCCGCGTACTCACTATACATATCGTGGATAATTTTATTATTCAGGTTGCATGTTTGGTCAGGACCAGGAGGGTCCGAACTCAGGTGTGCAGGACTGGCTACAGGTGTTCAGGTCAATTGCTTGGATATCGTCACTAAAGGCTGTTGTTGCTTTGATGTTCTTTTTATTCATTCATAATATTTGGTAATACCTGTTTTACTGTAATAGCATGTGATGCTACCCTGTAATACTCCGTTATTTTGAACAATAATGGAATGCCAGCGATGATAGCCATTGAATTGTCCATCATGAGGTACTAGTCTGATCGTACTATCAGATAATGATACCGGATTCCCTGTGGAGACGCAGGGGGTCATGACAACGCTGTTGCCGGGAGGTCACTGACCGGAGCTGCTGTCGTCGCGCCGTTGCCAGAGGATCGTCGCTGGACGCCGCCGGCTCCACCGCCTCGCGCCGCCACCATCGACGCTGTCCCTAGACACCGCCGCCCGCTGTCCCTGTTCTTCCCCTCCTCTACCTCCACGCCTCTATTGAGGAAAGCCGTCGGCCAAGAGAGAGAAAGGGAAAGGAGAGAAGATAGGAGGAAGAAGGTAAGGAAACCTAGGGTTTGCCTTTGTTGTTAATTTCTTCATCAATTTTGCTTTGAATTCACGAATTAGATGTGTTCCCATGGAATTATCCCTAATCACATGATAAATTGTGTAGATTAGTGAGGTATAGTTGTAGGAGGTGAAGTTTTAGTAGATCGGTTTTATATTCAGCAAGTTCAGGTGAGGTTTTGGTTGATTTAGGATCCGATTCGGGATTTGGTCATATGAAAGAAATTGTGCGTCTAGGTCTTAGCTCTGTTCCGAATACAAGAACGCGGTAATCGGATAAGCGAATTGGGAGATATGTTGATTTTAGTGATTGTTGTCTAGAATGTTAAATTCCTTTTTTCAAAAAAAATAGTTTATTAGTCCTAAATGGGTTAATTTGGAGGAGAGGGATCATCGGTATGGTTTAGTTTAACTATATTGTTCTCATAGATACCGATGAATTGAGAATTTGAGATGCTCTCTTTATGTAGGTGTTGGATCAAAATCGATGTCGATCATGCTTATCCTAACATCCTTGGTTGAAAGGAAAGTATATGTTAAACACATGTTTGTTTGATGCTCTGACTACGTGGTTCGAATGCTCTGTGTTTGTCCTTGTGATATAATTGGATGTTTGGTTTTTGTAGTTGTGTGATTTGAACTGACTATTATGTTATTAACATTGTGTCATTGTTCAATGATGAAGACTTGTGGTAAGTGGATTACATATGAGATATTAGTGCATCATGTGCATAGGAGCCATGTCGGTGAGAAAGTCACATTTGACTAGTCCGGTGAGGTCAGTGAGAAAGTCAAAAGTGACTAGTCCGGTGTGCTCCTACTTAGTAGGCACTCCACGGGAGTGGAGTAATTGGTCCCGCCTAAAACAGGACGGGCAAGGTGCAGCATCGACGGGTGTGCACCTAGCTATACTAGTATGAGCTCATAGAACATATGCATGTGCATTGCATTACATCGAATTGATGGGAAGTGAATTGTTTGGAGTATTGGATGGAAGATTTTTTCTAGAGTTCATGGATGGAATTTTGTCGTTCTTTATGTTGATACATATACTTTGCTGAGTATTTTTGAATGCTCACTCTTGCTTTTATTTGGTTTTAGGTAAAAGATGGCATCAACATAAATGGGACTTTTGGAAAGTAGCACATTTTCATGCGCACTCACTACCTCTCACATTAAAATAAATGAACAATTTTACTATTGTGACTTAGTTATATAAATTGCTTATATCATTTGAGGAACAAATTGTAATGAAAGGTTATGTTAAAATTGTATCTACTAAGTTCATATGAGTTGCTTTGTTGATTATCATTTTGGACATTGTCGTCGCCAAAGAAAAGAAAGGTAATTATAGGTCATGTTGGGTTCCCGTTAAGGTGGAACCAGCTTTTGGTTTGTGTAGACTTGGTGGTAGTTAAGCTTATTACATTATTCATACGTTATCTCCGTTGTGTGGATTTCGAGAAAACAGGGGAGATGCTGTCGAAATTTTGTAATTCTTAGAGAATTAGTAGTATTCCAGACTCAGAAGAGTTGGGGTGTTACAGTCTCCTTGCTGAGGATTTGATCTGAGTTTTTGTCGTACTTTATTTTGTTAATTTCTATTAGTTGGTGTGGTAAAAAAATGTAAGAAAGTTGGTTTCTATATTAGTTGTAGTTTGAAATAGTGTGGATTTAAGACTGTGATCTGATTTTGATCGGTAATAAGGGCATGTTAATGTTGGTAGGTCTGGAGGGTTTTAGTATGGTAGTACTTGGCTGTTGAGACTGTTAAATCATATATATATTTATATCAAATGGAAATTGGGGTATATTCCCCTGTTAAAAAGACTCAAGAAGTCATCTTAATAACAGACAAGAGACAAGAGATGACAAATCTTAGAGCACATAACATGGGGGAACATTTTGTAGCATATTGTTCAAAACTTGGAGCAACTTGCGCAATTTTTGAAAAGAAAAAAAAAAGAACTGCTAAATGCGCTGGGTAATTCATGCACAGGCAGCAGTGCAGCACAGCGCATTGACATAAGACCAAATCATGCTTAAGCATTTTGAAAGAAAAGTTGACAAGACAGCCTTGGTCCTAAATTCCAAACCACCATTTAAACCACAACTTAAACTCAATTGCCCATGCTAATCAAGATTCGAGAAAACAATAATACCAGGTTCTAATATTCAAGGAAGATAAAAAAGTATGGAGGAAAATATTACCATTTTCAAGCTTACAGGGATCAGTTTAGAATAATGTCATACAAACAATGTGTCTCACAACCAAGTCATACTTGATGAACAAAGTTATGACCATTATTCATGGAACCTGATAAGCTAGTTATCGAAAAGTACATGAACAAAGACGTATTACACAATCATCTCATGATTGATCTAGGGCATATTCCCTTCAGCTCAAGCACTAGATAATGGTGACACCAATAGCACTAGCACCAATGGAAAGAGAGGACCCAGGGATGGCAAGGAGCAACCATGCAGCATAGGACCCGATGATGGCAAAGCCAAGCGATGTCGGGGTATAGAAGCCGGTATGACCGAGGATGGCAACAAATCGACAATAATGGCAGTGCCAGCAATATCGACATGCCGAATCGGTGGGAAAGGAGAAGATCGGCTTGTTGAAAGACCCAAAGAAATGGGTGATAAAGCTGCAAAGGGCAAGCTCTTGCTTAAGAGTGACACAAGGTCATGGATAAGTGGTGCTGGTTGTGCTGCAGTGGTGTTGGATGAGAGAGAAGCTTGACAGTATGGATACAACACTAGAACAGAAGCTATGGCATTGAAGAGGACCAAATGAGGTTGCAACGACGGAGGTCGTGGTGGCGCCGAAGCTTTAGTGAAGGCCAGGGCAGCGGCTCTGGTGAAGGTGCTTGAGGCGGAGGCGACGAGGAGGGCCGGTGGAGCTGTGTGCCGCACGCCGTCGTCATGACGATAGGGAGGATGCCGTAGCCTCCAATGGAGGAGTGCCAAGGTCGTCGCCGAGGCAGGGGTGGCGGCGCGGCCCTTAGACGGCGGATCTGGCCTAGGGCGAGCGGATCTGGCTGGATCCAGAGGTGGCGGCGCACGGAGGCCGAGTGGTGGTGCGCTCGACTAGGAGATGGTCGAACACACCGAACCGGGAGGCAACCAGGCAGATGTAGAGGCGGCGCGGCAGCTGCCGAGCTCGGAGAAGATGAACGGGACAACTCTCCGGCCGCCGCTGTGAAGGAGACCGGGGCGGCGCGCCAGTTGCCCCTTCCCCCCACACTCCATGGACCAGAGAGAGATGCAGCTACTATTGTGCTTGCTCGAGGAAGAACAAAGGAAGTTGTTGCTGTTGTGCAAGGGGACGTTGTTGCTGCTGCTCATTTGAGGAAGAGGGCGCTTCAGGGGAAAAGCCCAGAGCAAAACCAGGGGCCCTACCCCCGGCAGAGAAGCTCGAGCTCCTCCCGGGGGCGAGCAGCAGCAGATCGGCGGTGTGAGCTAGGTCAGATCTGTTGCTCTGATACCATGTTAGATTTAGAGAGGGAGAGTGTGTGTGCAATGGTTAGTTCTCTATGGAACAGCCCAAAGCGCAATATAAAGAGTACAAAGGGGAAAATCTAGAGAAGGGAAAAGACTACCCTACCCTTACAATACACAAATAACTAAATAACACAAGCTTCCAGCACCGAAGGTCAAGGCGGTGTCACGGAAGTCGCATCCAGCGTGTGGTGGCCGCCCTCCCCCCTCCCAATGCTTGCGTTGTGCCCGGTTCCGGCATCCTAAGGCATGGATCCGATGCCTGGATGCCAGGTTTGGCGCACCATGGTTGACCGTCCTCTTGCCCAAATCTGGCAGCGAGCGTGTCTGGCGTCTGGTTGCGCCGCAGGGCAGGGGGGGGGGGGGGGGGGTTAGCCCTTCCATCGAGGTCTTCCTTCGGTTCTTCACGTCGTCTCCATGTCCAATTGCTACGGTCTTCCCATTGGTTGCCAGAGTGCTTCTTTCCTCCCCCGACATGGCGCCATCGCCATTTTCGGCCCTACTGCTTCCTACCAAAGAGGTGGAGTTTGGTTTGGCATCCTTTCTCGCCCATAGTTTGGGTCATCCTCATCACGACGCCTAATGGATGTTCCAGCTTGCGCGTGGGAGACGCATCCCTGGTGTTGGTGGCTCGTCTAGTTTGCGGGCTTTGGGGCGTGGGTTCAATAGTGGCGCTCGATGTTGCTGCGGTGGTCCTCAAAGGCCGGTGTCCTGGTGGCATCGTTGGGGCCAACACAGAGGAGGGTGGTTCCAATGTGTCCTCATTGGCTCCACCCTGAGGTTTGCTTGGCGATGGTTTTTTCTCGTTGCTCGGCCCTCTTTGCGTTCCCTTGTCATTGGGGCTATGGTAGCGTGGGTTGATGGACATGCTCTCTCGTGGACTCATAGCTTGGGCCTCCTCCCAACGCAGCTTTAGAGAGGGTGCACCGGGTGAAACCCCTACCTAGGCTTTCTGCTTGGGCCTGCGTTGGCGACACTTTCGGTGTCACGCCCCTCCTTGGAGGCATCGCCATGGTGGCCGCCTTACCCCTAAAGCTTCTCCGAGTGAAAGTCCTTCTGGGACGGCAATGTGCCTGTGCCACTCCCTTGTTGAATGCGTCGCCTCTGCTGTTTGGTAGCATGTTTCTAGTGTGTACAATGTTATCCGTGTTGTTGTTGCCAGTGGCCTCGGGCCATTGTTGTTATCGCCTTAGGGCGAGATGGACGTCCTGGCTGAGGTGGCATACGTGGTGATGGTGTTTGCGCTACGGTAGGCCTTTCGTACTTTGAGCCAGGCCATTGTATCTCTTCGTGGCTAGGTCGTCTTCTACCCCCTACCCCCTTCTCTCTCTTACCCTCCCTCTTCTCTCTTGTACATTGTAAAGCTCTTGCACTTTGCGTTAAAAAAAGAATTTTTTTAATGCTTCAATGGATCTTTTTTGGGCGATGTGGAAAACAAGAAATACAACTTGTTTTTTTAAGGAAAATGCTGAATTCATCTTTAGTAATAATGTTTGTGGTTTGTGCATACGTGTGTATCTGAGTAGGCTTGCATAATTCCTTTCTGGAACCCAGGGCAGAGCACCTGTTAATGGCCACGCTGCAAATTGCCAAATCTCAATTTGTGCTACAGATCCAGGTGATCGATGATGGGATCATGGGACTGTCTGATCTAGGAGATTGATGATGAATCGGGTGACAATGAGAGAAAAAAATGATGCGGTCTCTCTAATACCGAAACTGGGCCTTGGGCCATTTCCCCTTTGGCCTGCTCGTGGCCGTATGACTCAGAAATTTTGTAATTCTTAGAGAGTTAGTAGCATTCCAGACTCAGAAGAGTTGGGGTGTTACAGTCTCCTTGCTGAGGATTTGATCTGAGTTTTTGTCGTACTTTATTTTGTTAATTTCTATTAGTTGGTGTGGTAAAAAAATGTAAGAAAGTTGGTTTCTATATTAGTTGTAGTTTGAAATAGTGTGGATTTAAGACTGTGATCTGATTTTGATCGGTAATAAGGGCATGTTAATGTTGGTAGGTCTGGAGGGTTTTAGTATGGTAGTACTTGGCTGTTGAGACTGTTAAATCATATATATATTTATATCAAATGGAAATTGGGGTATATTCCCCTGTTAAAAAGACTCAAGAAGTCATCTTAATAACAGACAAGAGACAAGAGATGACAAATCTTAGAGCACATAACATGGGGGAACATTTTGTAGCATATTGTTCAAAACTTGGAGCAACTTGCGCAATTTTTGAAAAGAAAAAAAAAAGAACTGCTAAATGCGCTGGGTAATTCATGCACAGGCAGCAGTGCAGCACAGCGCATTGACATAAGACCAAATCATGCTTAAGCATTTTGAAAGAAAAGTTGACAAGACAACCTTGGTCCTAAATTCCAAACCACCATTTAAACCACAACTTAAACTCAATTGCCCATGCTAATCAAGATTCGAGAAAACAATAATACCAGGTTCTAATATTCAAGGAAGATAAAAAGTATGGAGGTAAATATTACCATTTTCAAGCTTACAGATCTCAAAGATTTTCCTCTTGGTCTCTGTTTACATTTTCTTGTAATAACACAATCATGTAAGTTCATTGTGGACCAAAGTAGGCTTGTTACATGGGTTGCATGCTCTTGAGTTCATAAAACAAATGGGCCAATGCGGGCCAAAGAAATAGAACATATACATGTCATATGCTAAAATGATTCTGAATGAAAGATGTTTGCTACGATGACCAAGAGTGATTTCTATTCTACTAGATTCACATATTTGAGATCTCAGGTTGATTGTGGCTAAATCGTTCAAATATAAGAGATGAAGTCCCAATGTCAACAGAAAATTTAAATAGGTCCGCTAAGAAAAAAGCAGAGAACCCAAACTGGTCTGGAATTAATATTGCATTATGTTGAAATATATACACATATCGCTACATCATGATCGACAACATACCTTTAACAATCACTGTTGGGTCATAGAGATGCCTTTGTTCTAAGTTCTAACAAGCAATGTCCGTGTAATCGCTACATCATGATCGACAACATACCTTTAACAATCACTGTTGGGCCATAGAGATGCCTTTGTTCTAAGTTCTAACAAGCATTGTCCGTGTATACTGAGTTTGTGATTGCAACAGCGCATTGACTCTTCCAACCTCAAGATACACTGATGCAGTGCACCATTGTCAGTATAACAATCATTTAGGTAGAATGTCATATTGAAGAGCATGAACACTTGAAAGTCATTCCAAACATGTCCAAAGCTGCTGAATCTTCATGCATTAGAACTCAGGACTCAAGCCAACCAAAAATAGCACTTTGTGATGAATCTCCTATTGTTTTAATGCATTCAAAGAACACTATATGGTACACAGTAGATCTGGCCTTAGTTGGTTGTATCTGGCAATGGTGGCAATGTTTGTCTCCCCTTGTTGAAGGCATTGTCTGGAGTTCGTTGAATTTCTCTACAAAGTGAAAACTTATGCTCTGATCTTTGCTGGTTGGATCATGGCAGCGGTGGCACGCTTGCGTGTCATTTCCTTCTTGGAGGCGTTGCTTTTGGAGGACCCTCTCGCGTTCTAAGTGTTGCTTTGATGGGATTTGATTTTGAAGACTATGTTGTGGTGTAGCTTGCTTCGACGTGATATTTGTTGTCACGTCGTTTTTTCTTTTTTTCTTTTTTCAATTTTTAGGTTGCGTGCATCCTAGCTATGCAGAGGCCGGAAGTGGTCTTAGTGTGATTGTATCTTCTCGATGTAATTGTCTAAGATCAATAAAGCTCCCTTTATCAAAAAAAAAAATACTGAGTTTGTGATTGCAACAGCGCATTGACTCTTCCAACCTCAAGATACACTGATGCAGTGCACCATTGTCAGTAGAACAATCATTTAGGTAGAATGTCATATTGAAGAGCATGAACACTTGAAAGTCATTCCAAACATGTCCAAAGCTGCTGAATCTTCATGCATTAGAACTCAGGACTCAAGCCAACCAAAAATAGCACTTTGTGATGAATCTCCTATTGTTTTAATGCATTCAAAGAACACTATATGGTACACAGTATATTCTATACGTGATTTCAGAAAGCTATCCTAACAGTGACCTAAAAGGATCGAATTTCCATTGGCAGGGAAAAATATCTAAAAGAATCTAGTTGCAGAAAGATGGCTGCATGCCAACTTATGTAAAACATGTGATCAATGCAGATGGTCCTGCATTCTTCAAACAGCTGAATTATGCATAGGGTATATGACAATCAGAAATGTATAATGGTAAGCATTGAGACAGCTACAAATCTTTCCCACTTCTCCCATTCATTTTTTTAGTTTGTCTGACACACATTTGTTGAATAATGCGCACATGGATGATGGATCTCTCTCTCTCACACACACACACACACACAATGCACTAGGCGGTTTATCAATAGGCTTAGACACCATAAAGATAAGAATGAGGTTGTTTTGAATGCACATGAAGATATTTTCATTATACATAAACAGTCACTAAGCATAGAGTGGTTGACAAGTTGATGCTACTAGAGGAAATAAGGTAATAAGTAATATACTGGATCATGTTAATAGTACTTTGTATAGGGTCTTATTTGCCTTTTTCCCTTTACCTGTACTTTGTATATTTTTGGCCCATTGGCCCACTGCAATAGACGCTACCCATTCTTATATGGTATCAGAGCAAGGGACTAAACCCTAGCTCCATGGTTCCTCCACAGCCACCGCCGCCGGATTCCTCACCGGCGGCGTCGCCGCCGGCAACCTCCGCCGCCGTGCCTCCTCTTCCTCCTCCTCTTCTCTTCTTCCTCTTCTCCTATTCGACCTCCGACCTCCGATCCAGATCCAGGCCGCGCCAGATCCATGCCGCCAGATCCCGGGCGCCGCGTCGTGCCGCCTCGTCGACGCGCGCTGCCGCCCTCTGCTCCAGATCCGCGCCACGCCTCGCCTCGACGCGCCGCCGCGGGGGCCGCATCGCGTCGTCCTCTGCTCCGCCGCCCGGGGGCCCGCTGCCCTCTGCTTCGTCCTCAGCACAGTGCCGAGGAGGCACAGTGCCGTGGCGCCCTCTGCTTCGTCCAGCAGGCACTCTTTCAGCAGCGTCCGCCTTGGTACCCAGCGTCCCCAGCGTCCGTGTCACACCGGGCCACCTCTACTCCGGTCACCGCCTCGCTGCCTCTTCATGGCAAGCTCAGTAGGCGCTGGAGCTGCTTCCCCAGCTCGCCTCTCTGGTTTGATGCAGCTTCCACAAGTGCTATTTGATGGGACAAACTACCGGTCATGGGCCCCCATGCTTCGTTTATGTCTCGACAGTCATCGTCTTTGGGGTCATCTCACAGGGTCCACTCCGCAGCCTCCTACTCCGATTACTCCAGAGGAGCCTCGGCCTGCTGCAGATGGCACCCCTGTTTCTGATGCCGCTAAGGAATCTTATGACAAGACCGTGGAGCAATATGTTACAGATGTCGAGACATTAGAGGCCTGGCAGGCGAATGAGGCTCGTGCTGTTGCTATCCTCATTGGCAGCATGAAGGTTGAGCTTGGATTGGATCTTGTCAGCTTGCCCTCCTCACATGAGATGTGGACACATGTGCAGTCTCTCTATGAGCCGAGTAGTGATGCTCTCTACACTTCGTTGCTAGATCTTGCTAGCTCGCTCGCTCAGCAGGACAGTACCGCAGATGACTTCTATCATCAGATCACAGATGTGTGGCGTCAGCTTGATTCACATGATCCAGACTACTGCCGTGCCTGTCGCTGCTGTCTTCTACGTCAGTCTGCTGAGCGACAACGTCGCCTGTTCGAGTTCCTTCGGCGTCTTAGGCCTGAGTTTGAGCAGCTTCGTGCTCAGCTTTTGGCTCGCTCGCCGCAGCCTTCCCTGGTTGAGGCTCTTACTCTGGTTCGGGCGGAGGAGACTCGTCTTCGTGGAGGTCTCTCGTCTACCTCGTCTGT
>SPJY01000522.1:36782-61223 GCA_005191435.1 Raddia distichophylla | reverse complement strand
AGTTGCGTTGTCCCACGTCAAGCTTTGGCCAAACCATCGTCCACCCGCCACCGTCCACGGTTGCCCGCACATGACCAAGGCCGTGATTGCTCCAAGCGTCGAGCCATGCTGAGCACAAAATGTTTAAAATATGCATATTAGCACAAAATGTTTGAGCTATTCATAAAAATGTGTCTTAACAAAATGAACAAACTTTGAAACGAGAAACGTGTAATAAAAATGTGCAAATTGCTAATTGAAGTCATAACTATTAATAAAATATGAAAAATTGAATGCTAGTTAAAATCAAACTCAAATGCATCAAGATGCAAATGCAGTGCACAAAGTAAAGAGCAGAAATTATTTACACAATATACAGTAGATAGCTCTCCTCACTAAGCTAGATTCACTCCTCCAAAACACCCCTAAAAGCCACAACCACCCTAGCACATGACAAAGTCTAGGTGGCTAAAATGGCAAGCTCTCTCGACAAAGAGAAACCGTAATAACTTCGTATAGCATACATTATACGAAGTTATACGAGGTAAAGAAAAAAGGAAATGAAACGCAAAGGGTGGAATGCAAAAGAAATAAAACAACAAAATTTTAGATTGCAGAGTCAAGTTGCTGAACTGAATTCACGCAAAGATAGACTGAGCTTCTGATATGCGCACTTCCACATGATTCCTATATCTTTCGTTGTTTGCTTAATCTCATACAAAGCATCTTATTTTTAAACTAGTACTCTTCAATTCAATGTTTCACAAATTACACGGGATGTCAGACAGTTCACATGAAACTGCAAACTTTCAAGTAAATATACGGAATATATAGCAGAAGACATTGAGTAAAAGAAATGGTATCGAACTGACCCATCTCTGCTCAGCAACTTTGATGCCCATACCTCGATGTCATTACAGTGTACCATTCTTTTGTTTATTAATTTCTTGCAGCACAGAAACATCAGTTCTACTGTTCACCAACGCTGAATTTGCGCCTCCTCTTCCCCAGACCCATCAAGATCCCATCTCCACAACACCAATCCACACAATATTTATAAAGCCCAAAAGATTTATTCGTATAACTTCGTATAATGTATGCTATACGAAGTTATTACGAGGGACTTATTTTCTCATGAATCTTAGAAAATAACAGAAAAAACACCTATTTACTGAACTTTCAAAAAGAATCACTTTCTCACAATCAATTTAAGGCAAAAAAAATGCAGTACCATCATAATGGGCTCATGGACTGATGGGCTCATGGGGATACCAAATACACTCCTAGATTAACAATTTATGCTAAGAGTTTATCTCCAATAACTACTTTGATGTAGATGCAACATTCTAGAAGCTAGTACATAATAACGACTACTTGCTTCCCAGTCAACAGTAATTTCAAGCAGAACTTTTATTTTGAAAAAAAAAGACTTTGGGATGCCATCTGCCATATATTCATTGCAGGGAAAGTAAAGAATACTACAAGGCAATTCATTTCCGAAAAAGTTAAGGAAGAAAAGAAAAGGTGACAATAAAAACTACAGTTCGCAAGGTTATCCTAGGCGCTAGGCGCTAGGCGGGCGGCAAGCAGGGGCCTAGGGCCTAGAGGGCCTAGTCGGGGCCTAGGCGGGCCTAGGCGGGCAAATTAAAAACAAGCAATGACCATGGGGGAAACACAACAATAGGAGGAAGGAAGGAGCCACCTTGCCAGAGAGTGCCTCGTCGTTGCCAGCCGGGAAAGAGTGGCGGAGGGAAAACGCTAAATCGCTCTTTCCACTTTCCTCCCTCTTGGTCAAGAGTTCAACCCTCTCGACCCATGGGTGCTCGGTTCCACTTTTTCCTTGAGGATCCACCTAGTTTGCCCTGTCGCCTAGTGCCACCTAGGCGGGCCTAGTGCCGCTAGGCGGGCCTAGCACCATCCAGGCGGTCCTAGGCGAGTTCACAGGCCTAGACTGGCAAATCACGGCCGCAGGGCAAGGCCTAGGGCCTAGACGAGGCCTAGGCGGGGCCTAGGCGGGCCTAGGGGAACACTGACAGTTCGAGACCAAAGAATGGTAAAGAAAAAAGGAAATGAAACGCAAAGGGTGGAATGCAAAAGAAATAAAACAACAAAATTTTAGATTGCAGAGTCAAGTTGCTGAACTGAATTCACGCAAAGATAGACTGAGCTTCTGATATGCGCACTTCCACATGATTCCTATATCTTTCGTTGTTTGCTTAATCTCATACAAAGCATCTTATTTTTAAACTAGTACTCTTCAATTCAATGTTTCACAAATTACACGGGATGTCAGACAGTTCACATGAAACTGCAAACTTTCAAGTAAATATACGGAATATATAGCAGAAGACATTGAGTAAAAGAAATGGTATCGAACTGACCCATCTCTGCTCAGCAACTTTGATGCCCATACCTCGATGTCATTACAGTGTACCATTCTTTTGTTTATTAATTTCTTGCAGCACAGAAACATCAGTTCTACTGTTCACCAACGCTGAATTTGCGCCTCCTCTTCCCCAGACCCATCAAGATCCCATCTCCACAACACCAATCCACACAATATTTATAAAGCCCAAAAGATTTATACGACTCCCCGGCTCCCCCACACGACACGACGGGCCAAAGGGAACGCACGCGGCACGCCCATTGTCACAATGGCTGCCAATGCAGGCCGCCCGGCGCACGACCACCACACGAGGCAAGATCGGGAGGCACATCGGCTGGCAGGACGGTAGCGGGAGAAGGGAGGAGACGGGGACGAGGACGAGGAGGAGGAGGCGGCGGCCTTACCTCGCCACGAGATGAGAGAGGGGGCCGGACCGAGAAGGCGGCGCGCGGCGGAGGGGGAGGCGGCGCGAGAGGAGAGGAGCAGCGAGGAGGAGCATGCGAGCCGCGCTGCGCACCTCGCGCCGGCCATACGGTAGGCAGGAAGGGAAAAACGCTGGCACTCGGCAGCCTGGTTGGGTTCGGTGGAGGCCGGCGTCAGCAGTGATGGTGATGGGTTGTTGGACTTGAGTTTTTGAACTTGGCTCGGGTGCTGGACGCTCCCTTCGTCGTGGGCCAACCACCGCATCAAAAGTACTCGTGTTCGAGGCGAGAAGAGGTTTAAAAATTATAAAAAATAATTAAAATAGTTTTTTAGAATCTTTGGAATGACTATTAAAAGTCACGAAATAATCGTTACAAATTATCATAACATATAGGCTATATAAAAAAACAAATTTTGTTACGGTAATATGCAACAGTACGTAATGCTGAAAAAATAAGGCCTAAGGCTCTGTTTTTTCTTAGCGGTTTAATGTTTATCTATGTTTTGAAAAAACATATGGTTTGTATTTTCTGAGTTTATTTTTTTACTGTTTTGAAGGTGGGTTCTAACGTTTTAAAAAGCAAATTAAACGAAATGGATTTGAATCTCAAGACTGTATCGATAAGCTCTCGAAATTCAATCGTTTTAGGTGTTCAGACAATCAGACCAACCCAAAAGAACCAAATCTAAATTTGAATTCAGATCCGGTGGCTGGAAGTATGGAACATTGTAAACATGTGAAACAAATGCAGATTAACACAAAATGTTTGAGTGGATCATAAAAAGAGGTTTTGAACCAGATGAGAGAGGTTTCATACCAGAAACGTATAACAAAGCATTTGCAAATTACTAATGAAACAAGCAATAAGCGATAATGAAATACGAATACAGTGTTGGTGAGAAATCATGAGAACATCGTAAAAAATATTAATCAAATATGGGCGAAGTATTGATGAAACTCCATCAAAATAGAGATGAACATAGTCAAAAAACATTATTCTCACAGCTCCAACGTTTTACCTCATGCAAACATAATGTTTCACAATAAAGCCCCATGTTTCATAAGAGCAAACAATATGTTCTCTACAGTAAAATATCTATTTTACAGAAAGTTACGTGTTGTTCCTCTCCGCTCTCTATGACCCAGAATGTCATAATATTGTTGCATGATTGAACTCCATGTCAGTCACCATGTCGAGCTGCGTTGTCCCACGCCAAGCTTTGGCCAAACCATCGTCTACCCGGAAAAAAAATTCTATGGGGATCGTCCGCAGCGCAGCCCTCGTGCGGCCGGTCCCGATTCGTGACGCGTGTCTCCGGTAATCTCAACGCAGCGCTGGACTACTTCCCCTGTGACTCCTTCCTCCCCGAATCCCCGATTCCTCCAACCCCCCTGCGAGGCTGCGACTCCTTCTTAGGGTTTGAGGGGCGCCACCACCGGCGCCGCCGCAGCCACCGCCGGCGGCTGCCCCTCCTCCACCGCCGTCGAAGCCCCTCAACGCTGCTCCTCCGCTCCGCCACCGCCGGGGGCTGCCCCTCCGCTCCGTCAACGCCGGCGCCGCCTCCGCCACCGCGGGGTCTGCCTCTCTGCCTCCGCCAACGCCGGCGCCACTCCCGGCACCGCGCACGAACCAGCAGCCCAACCGACGGCCGGGAAGAGCAGTGGTGGCCTGCTCTCCTTCACGGCGACGCCTCCATGGTGAACAGCTCGAACGGAGCGAACTTCTAGCTAGCTAGCAGCTGAAGAAGATGCAGCATCTTGTGCTGCCATCGGTGTAGATAACTGGGGTAATTAATAAAAGCATCAAGATTGTGGAAGAAGGGCATGGCCAGATCGATCGATCGTGCGGTGATCACAAGTCAAGGCCTTAAAACTTCTGAATGCAATAAGTGGCTGGGATTTGATGTTTCTTCTGAAAGGGGGAAATTTTTTTTCATGACATCCAATAGATTAGTGTTTGCTGTCTATTTTCCCCTTGAGGTTAAGGGGTTCGTCATTTGTGCCACTAGGAATTGTTGTGTTTCTTCTGAAAGGGGATGTAGAACTCTTTGAATGTGGAAGAAGCTCTGTTTTGATTTTTTATACTTTCAGCATGTTGCTGCATGTATGTAATCAGGTCATTGTAATAATGAAGCCATTTTGTTGCCTAAAATTGTCTAGATCTTGTAAATGTTGATCATATATGAACACTTGTAATTAAATGGTTGTATGTATGCATTCTAATATGAATTCCAATTTATTTTCTAAGTGACCAATATGTTAAGTTCAACTGAACCTACTGTTATTGTGTATTTTTGGTATACATGGATCAGGTGGTCTGTGTCTGAAAGAATGGAACTGATTTGAGTAGGAAAAAATGCTTAAGCTACCTGCTCAAATTTGCATCAGTTCAGCACCATCAATGGCATAAGAGCATAATAGGACAATTACATAATTTGGCCGGTCAATTCCATCTCCAGGTGGTGCTGTTCTTGACTTGTTTTTCAGAGAATGCCATTAGTAAATGTGCTTCTGTATGTAACAAAAGCATGGGAGCATTAGATAAAAATAGACAACATTTACAACTTTGTATCCATTCCCATTGCTTTTAAGTTGAGGCTTCAAATTTTGCTTGCTTTTAAGTTAAGTGCCATAGTCCTCATTGCTTGATCAACGCAAGTCCAATGGCATAAATCACACTGTGAGGGTTAAAGGCTTAAAGCTTTCACATGTTTGCAATTGGTTCTGCATATATGTGATCTGAATGAAATTTTAAGTTTAGGATTTGTAAAGTTAAGGCATCGCTCCAGTTGAGGCATTGCTCTATTTTAATTTCTAAAGTATATGAAATGTAATACAACAATGTATATGAATTTTTTGAGCACCCGGATGGTTGTAATCTGTAGATGGTTGTAATTAAATCCTCATGAATAACTAATCTGTCTATCCAAAATTGGTTGTAGTTAACTAATTGTATGTATGAACAGAGGCACAAATAGACAGAGGATGCAGTGTTTCAGATTTAGTCAACTTGTAAGCCTCATATGGCCTAAAGCTTTGAAAAATTAGTGATATATCAGTTTTTATTCAACTCATTAGAAGACAATACTTTGCTCCTGATGATGGAAAGCAGTCAACCACAGTAAAATAAAGTATGCAAGGCACATAAATTCTTATTGTTCATAGAATCATAGATGAAGATTACAAGCTCCCGGTTTCATAGATCAAGGCTAAATAAGCTCACAAATATTAAGCAACCTGAGGGTCTCTCTGTTGCTACAACTTGGGAAATGGCCGCATAGGGAAGCACCAAACTTGGGAAATAGCTGAAATGCTCTGGTGCTGAAATCTACCGCATATATCTTTGTATCTATGGCTTGTATGAAGAATTCAGTCTTGTATGAAGAATTCAGTCTTGTTCATTTGCTCCTAGTCCTCTCTATTCTCATTTCTGAAGCATACACATTTCAGCTATATTTTAGTACGAATCCATTGCTTTCTCAGTACTTGACTTTGTGTGCCACTCATCTCAAATGAGAAGCCTGTACAATGAAGTGATGAAGTGATGAACATTTCTGAAAATTAGCTATTCTTGTATTCAGTTGAGCATTTCTGGACAATGAAGTGATGAACATTTCTGAATATTACACTGAAAATGCACATACACTGAAAATTACAAGAGATACATGGCAATTACAGACAATTGCAGATCAATTTAGCAACACAGCAATTCCACATGACAGCAGCAACTCTAAAGCAGTTAGCAGCAGCCCATGGTGGGGGAGGGAGAGGCGGCGGCTCCGGCGGGTGGAAGCTGCTGCAGCCCATGGTGGGGGAGGGAGAGGCGCGGCGGCTCCGGTGGGAGGAAACTGAACCGGGGAGGTCGTCGGCGTGGGAGGAGGCGGAACCGGGGAGGACGACGGCGACGTCGACGTCGACATCGACGCGGGAGGACGAGCCCGCGAGGACAGCGGTGACGTCGGCGCGGGAGGAGGACGAGTCTGGAAGGTCGTGGGGAGAGCCGGTGAGGGGCGGCGGCTCCATGTCCTCCGGTGGGCGGTGGGCCGGTGGTGAGGGGCGGCGGCGCCGGTGGGCCTCAACCCTAGAGGAATCGGGGGAGTCCAGGAGGAGAGAAGGGTGGAGTCGGGGGAAGACGGAAGGGGCCAGAGCGCGCGGAGATCGGTGCGGAGACACGCGTCGCGAATCGGAGGCAGGTCCGCACATGAGCTTAGTGCGGACGGTCCGCATAGAATTTTTTTCCGGGGAATGGGAGGAGTGGGTAGCATAGCGCATAGCGGCGTGCGAAGCTTTTGCGCTGTGGCCTATGAGACTGTTGCGTGGGGGCCACTGTGATTTGGATAAGAAAAACTCAAATCTAGGCCTCGTAAATTTCAGCAATAAAAGTGTATTGTAGCGTACCATTTCAGCTAAATATGAAAGTCTTTTAAAAGAATTTTAAATATTATTAAAAAGCAATTATAATAGTTTTATGATATTTAAAAGGACTACTAAAAATATGAGAAAAATAATTACAAATTATTACACCTAATAGACTATATAAAAAAGATAAATCTTGTTGAAACGCTATGCTACGTTACAAGCTGAAATGTACATGCCCTAACTATGACAACTGCGAGGTAATTTATATGTAAGAGGGGCTGCTTTTAGGGTTCGGGGTCAGCCCTTAGGTGATATATGGATCGGAATCGGAGGCCCGAAATAGATATGATGCGTCATCGAACAACGTCCTCGTAGATTTCTTAATTTTCATTGACTCAGATGAAATTTGGGCATAGTGCTAATTCATTAGAAAGATTTCGTGATTGATTTGTCCGTGGATACGAAGAACGTCTCCGGTGTACATGATCTTTCAAAGTTGCACTACTTTTAAGTGGCCAAACTAGGTTCATTTATAGAAAATTAGGCTTGATCTTCGGATGGGCCTTAAGTAACGTGAGTACATAGGTCTGAGAACGTCTTAAGGATAGAGGGACATCTTTTTTAAAAAAAAATTTGTGTAGCGAAGGTGGCCAAGGTGGTGGCTGAACTTTTGGCAGTAGCGGTGCAATATTTGGTTGACGAGTTTACCACATGCACGGTTGACAAGCTTATCGCCTGCGTATACAAACTAGCCAAAGTGGTGGTCGATGTGCAGTCATAAACGTCGTAGTATGTGCAGATGTAGTAGTAGATGTCGTTAAGTATCGTCAACTTGTTATAGGTGTTGGTATTGAAGGTGAAGTAGTAGTTGAAAAGCATGTCAACGATCATGTTGAGAAAAAATCTGTGACGACCATACCGATGAAGTAGTCGATGAAAATTTTGATGACCACCACCAAATTGACATAGTGTTGATCATATTTATGATGGATATAGTCATATTAGATATTTAAATGATACATACCTGGTACTTATATGATACCTACGTGATGTTTATTCGAAACATTTATGCACGCACGGGCTCGTAGCACGTACATGAGTTTTTTTTTTCACATTTGCTATGTTCGTAGGTTTCAATTTTAAACCCGCGTGCTGGCTAATCACGTGGTTTTTAGGTGTTCATTTGATATATCGTCGGAACTCAGTCCGCGTGGGCGGATGCGAGAAAATAAGTCATTCGATTATTGGGTCATTTAAATCTTAAATCACTAGTTTTTAACTTTAAACTTTAAGTTTATATGTAATAATGTATGTATACTAATAAGATAGCAATAGACAACAAGTGATTGACTAAAAGGCACCAGTGTTGCATGACACCGGCCCCAGCGATAACGAAACCGTGGTTAACCGAACGAAAACCGCGGTTAACCGGCTAACCGGTCCGGATCGGTTTTTGAAAAACCTGCGGTTAAGTTTGAATTAAATTCAAATTTGGTTCAAATTTGAAAATCTGTGAAAAATCTGAAAAATTCCATAAAATAGTAAAGATTATTATATGACTATTGGCTGAAACATAATTTAAAAATTCAAATTTTCATGTGTTTTTCGATTGATATGATTGAAAATAAATAAAAAAAATGAAGAATAGCATATGCCATATATACCTCCTTCGGTGCTCCCCAGTCCCCCCACCCAGCAACCCGTGAGTCCGTGACCCATCTCCATTCCAGTTCTCCACTTATCTAGCCTCCCCTCTGCGCCAGTGCCCCTCCCCTCCCGAGCGCCACCGCCGAGCGACTAGCCGGACAAACCGGGCGGTTAGCCGGTCAGATCGACAGGCTAGACGGCAAATCCATCGATTAGCTGGCGAGGATCAGGGGGATCAGGCGGCTAATCGACCGATTAGCTCGGCTAACCGGTGAGGCACAGCGGCTAGCCGGTCCTGCACGGCGCACGGGCGACGGCGCGCGGCTGACCGGAGATTCGCCAGCAGCTTTTCCAAGTAACCGAGTGGCTAACCGAGGCGGGCGACGCACGGGCGGCTAGCCGCGCTGCGCCAGCGGTTAGCCGGTGAAACCGGTCGGCTAGCCGATCGGCTAGCCCGATCTACTTGGCCGTGGCCCCCCCAAATATTCACTGTACTGCTAGTTTTAGGGTTAGGAATACTTAGGATTAGGATTTTATATGACACCAAATTTATTTATTTGTTATTACGAAGAGATTTTGTATTGCAATGCAGTGAGACGTTGAACAAATGGCGGATGAATCTAGCGATCCGGTTTGGGAGTATGGTCACAAAGTGAAAGCGGGATTCAAATGCAATTTTTGCAAAGAAACAAAAGTGGGAGGCGGCGCAAGCAGATTTAAGCACCACTTGGCTGGTCGTGGCAGCAATGTGAAACCTTGTAAATCAGTCCCTCCTGAGGTGAGGGACTTCTTTCGACGGTATCTAGATAGAACCGCCGAAAAAAAACCGAGAAAGCTAGAGAGCGGCTTAGATTTGGAAGAAGCCGCAGCATCGGCAGGGAGAGGTAGAGGGGCTTGGGAGGAGCAGGGGCACCACGTGGGGGTTATGGTAGTGGTGCAGGCGGTTGGCAGGGCACACTGGATGATGACAGTGGTGCACCACGCCGCGGGCGGCACCCACTCACGGGGGGTGTAGGGACATGTGATCTTGGAATTTTTGGGAGTGGTGGACAAGGATGGCAGCAGCAGTATACGGGGGTTACAACGAGCAAGAGCAATATGAACAGGCCATGACTGCGTCGAGAATGGAGCCAGACTTTAGGCCGTGGGCAGGAAAAAGGTATGAGCATGGCGGTGAAATTAGGGGTGGTGCTCACGAACCTGAGCCTAAACTAGGGAAGCTACGACAAATGTTATCGCGATCGAGCTCACGAAGGGAATCTCGACCTATTGATGCCTCAGCCACGGTTCAACCAAGAACTGACAGAGGCAGGTTCTCACAGGAAGGCAAAACATTTGCTTGGCATGGGGTGGGCCAGATGGTTTCACGCGTCCGGCATTTCTAGGATGAAAGCCGATAGTCCTTACTTTGTTGCTGCCGTAAGGGAGACACAAAGACTAGGTACAAAAAGTTAAAGTTGTTTTTTCCTACTTTATACACTAGTTCGTTGCCAACTAATCGTACTTTACCATATGTTGCATGTGTAGGAGAGACGGTGCAATCACCAAGTAGTTGGGATATTGATAGAATATATTTAGATATCGAGGAGATAGAAATAAAAAAGAGAGATAGAGGCGTTGAAACAAGATTAGAGTCACTATAGAGTGACTGTAATGTGTGATTCTTGGACTGGGCCGACTGGCATGAGCATCATAAACTTCATGCTGTACTACAATGGCACAACTTACTTTTACAAATCAGTAGATACAACGAACCAGACACAGGACACTAAATTGCTCGTCGAGGTATACTTCGTCTATTTTGTTGTTGTTTTACGCTCTACTACCGTCTATGTAATGTGGACATGTTTTTCATGCAGACAATACATAAAGGTGCTGCTGGAGGTGGGATGGAGAATGTTGTCTAGATTGTCACGGACAACAGTGCCAACTGCAGGGCGGCGTGCTTGAAACTAAGTAAGAAATATCTATCTATCGTTTGGCAGCCCTGTTTGGCTCACACTACCAACCTGATGCTGAATGATATTGAGGAATTTCTCAAAAATAAAGCAATCATTGATAGTGCAAAGAGGATATGCCGATGGCTATATAACTCTAGAAAGCTTCATGCTATGATGAAACAAGCCATAGGCGGAGAGTTAGAGAAATGGAACGTAACTAGATTTGGCACCAACTACACTTTCTTAGCGAGCTTTTTGAAGCATAAGAGTGCCTTCATGAGGTGGATGGCAAGTCCAGAGTTCCAAGCTACCTCAAATTGCCAGTATGAGGACGGACAATATACACATCGAAATTTGTCAGATCTACGTTGGTGGGGTAGGGTTAAAGAGTGCACCGATTCAGTGGAATACTTATATGCTTTTTCTCCGTGTGGTTGACCAAGACAAGTTTCCATCCATATGCAACGTGCTACTAATGTACCGTGATATCCGTGAATGGATGTATAGAGACATCCAAGAGCCCGACCGCACGCACTACCTAAGGGTTGTTGATACCAGGTTTGTAGATGTGGCGTATGACACTTATATTGGGACAGGTTAGTACTGAATTGTTTTACTAAATTGTGTAATACTAGATATCCATTATTAAATTGTGTATTTTTCCATACAGCAGCGACTTTGAGCCCATCCCTCCACTTCAGTAGGGGCACAACTAAAACAATGCTAGCAGATCTGCGATGGGCATTTGATAGAATGACAGACAGTGTTACCGCTGTCCAAGCATTGGTGGAGGCAGATATGTGGAGGAGAAATGGTGGTTCCTTCGGTGGGCAGACTGCTTATCAAATGGTAATACATGAAAAAATTAACTGAAGTAATTGTGATTTGCGATCTACCATTCTACAATAATGGTAGGGCAGACTGCTTACCAATGGATGTTGTTCAATATAGGGCAATCGTGGAGCATGTTTGGCACGGACACGTCAACGCTTCAAAAGCTTGCCAAGAAGCTCGTGAGTCAGTGCACGTCCTCTAGTGGATGTGAGAGAAATTGGAGCATCTTCGCCTTCATTCACACGAAGCCCCATAATAAATTAGGATATAACAAGCTTCATAAGTTTGTTTTCGTTTGTTACAACTCAAGACTTTGTCTTGAGCGGGTAAAAATTCAGCGGAGGGAGAAATAATATGACCCTGCAGACCAACTCTTAAACCTTTCAATTGCAGGCAGGAACAATGCAGGCAGAAACAACCCAATGTTCGATTGGTTGGAGAATGCAAGGTACGGGCATATGTCAAATTATTCTAGCATAAATTCTAGCATATTTCAAACATACTGTCTAAATTCTAGCATAGGTCATGAAAATCTAATTTGCATGGTATGTTTGTTACTTTTGTTGTAGGTCAAATTCTGCTCCAGTTTTAGATGAGGACAACACTGACACCGAGAACCCACTGCCATCATCATTTGTCGTTAACCTAGAAGACCCAGGCACTATCCAAGCAAAGACCAAGGGCAAAAGGATAGACGAGTGGGCTGAGGAGAATGTGGGAGACACCCACATTGATAAGAGAAAGACTCGCTTACCTCCTCCTATCAAGTGTTTATCGAAGAAGGCAAAGGGGAAGAGACTGCCCACGAAAGATGATGATGAAGAGGATAGTGATGTAAAAGAGGAAGAAATTGCAAAAAATCCCCGTACCAAGAATCAAATGACAGTTCATCCTCAGTTGATGGGGAGGATGACAGGGATGATGGCCGGGATGGCGGCGATGAGGGGGGTGATGGTGAGGGTGGTGCTGATGACGGGGGTGATGGCGAGGGTGGTAACGAACCAACTTACTATCCTGTGAGCAGATACTCCACACAAGATTCACCTCCTATCTCGCAGAGAGCCACCAGGTCCTCTAGGTCTAACAGGGACAGGCATGCAACTGAAGACAACCCGCAAGACTAGGATAGCTCAAGCTCTGTGAGTGATGCTTACACGGGTTATCATTTTTGTCCTCCCCCTCCGCCATATCCTCAATTAAATCCACATATGAGGAAGATATATGAATGGAAAATACCAGATTATTATGCAACTCTATATCAAAGTTGGCAAGACAGTGCCTGGACCACAGGGAAGAGTTGGGATGAATTTAAAGTAGACTTAATGAGCAACCATGGTCTCATACTCATGTCTAAAGAGGTGTACGCCATCGCATACCCTAATGCTGGATTTTGATTTTATTGATAGAACTTACAATGGTGATATTCTGTTCTCATTGCATAGTTACATCCATTTCTTTATAACATGCATGTGTAATTTTTTTATGTCTCATTTATAGATGCCGGCGTGCCACTGCCTCTCTCCATTCATCTTTACAGATTAATACGCTTGAGGTAAGCTTTTGATGAAAAGTTCAGCGGTATGGCATCTTGGGTTGTGAACTATGGATGAAATAATAAGATGGTGGATATATAATATATGTTATGAGATATGTAAATTATGTTTCTTTGTCTGCTGACTGGATGACCAAATTATAGGGGAGGTGTTGTCGGAATTTTATAGAAATAAATGACTTAAAAGCAAATTTTCTATTTTTCCTATAATTTTTGTATGTCCCTAGTGCCAAATTGACATTTGTATGTCCCTATAATTTTTCCGACAGCAAAATTAGTGCCAAATTGACATTTTTATGTCCCTAAAATTTTCCTATTTTTTTATTTATTTTTTCTATTTTTCTCTGATTTTTCTATTTTCTGCTAAAACAACTGGTTAGCCGGGAAAACCGGTCGGCTAGCAGACCGAGCCGTTTTTTGAATACAAATTTGAATGCAGCCGGTTTTCCTCGAAATTTTCGGTTAGCCGAGCCGAGCCTCCCTCGGTTTTTGGCCTGCTCACATGCCTTCACCATGGCTGCTAGATCCTGCGTCTACTACACAGGAGTTCCATGCTTCCTACTCTCCATTGCAGCCAACTCAACATGTATATTCAGTTCATCCAACCTTTTATTACCATGCATGAACAATTTACTTGTTAATTATTGGAACATGGACATGGGTAATTTAATTAGCGTTGATGACGTGTTCGTGTTCTCATAGCATATTCTTATTTTTTATATTATCCTTGATTGAATGATTGGCTTATCTTTTAGGTTGGGACGCATCCATTGACGGGTGATCACATATACATGCAGATTATATTGATATGAGAAGAGCATTAACGATGTGGTTTTTCACGCTGGAGATTACGCATTGAATCGACCCACATAAGATACTAAAAAGACTACCGTCTCCCTTGCAGCCAATAAAACACCGAGTTAGCATGATCGCCGGAGTAGAAAAATACTTTAACCTAGACAGAGAGAGCAACGCTATGTTCTTTTGGGCTTAACAGTTTAACGATTTATCTACGTTTTGAAAAGATATATGACATAAGTTTTTTGAGTCCGTTTTTTCACTGTCTCGAAGGTGGGCCCTACACTTTTAAAAAAGAAACGAAATAGATCCGAATCTCGATACTACCTTGAGAAGATCTCGAAATTGCGTAATTTCATCTGTTCGGCCGTATGTTCAGATGAGCCCAAAAGAACGGAACCTAAGTTGTTTGACTAATGACTACATATAGGAGATAACGAATTGGAACATGAACACAAACAATTAGACAATAACAACAGTATCATTGTTGAAAATAGGTTCCACATACGTAGTACCTATAAAGGTCACCCTTACATGTGGTCTTATTTAAAGTAGATGAAACGAAACAAGCTTACATGCAGACATAAGCAAATTGACTGGCCTGGTTGGATATATATATAACACATCCAACGATTTATTGAAGGTAAAAGATCGACATATCCCATGGCTAAGACACCATGATAGATACTTCTCTTGCTTAAGCGAAAGCGTTAGCAACTCTGAGGCTGGCATCCTTGATGCAGAAGTTATGGCAAGCATCGTGGCACAAGTCGATGGCATTTTGCTGCTTCTGGTTGCCGTCGACAACAGCTGTTGAAATATATATGCATCTCTGGTTAGAAACACGATTGATTCCATAGGCAAGCAGCGTATTAAAACGAAGCCATGCATGCATATATGCATATGCATGTGTATATATCTATGCATGCACGATTTAATGGGGATGGTCTAATTAATTAATTACCTAAGTTGCTGCAGTGTGTGGATTTACACCCCAGCTTGCAGTAGTCCTCGACGCTTGATTCTTCTGCCAAAACAAAACAAGCAGACGCAATTAATTTGTTCTAAGCAAGCAAAAAGGCCATCGCCATTCAACAAGAGGTGAATAAATAACGAACATGTATATAGTAACTTAAATATGATGTACATGTACATGGAGTAATTTAATTTAATGTAATTACCATCTGAATTAACCGTGCAGGGGAAACAACAAGTGTGCTTGCAGACAAAGTCGGACTGTATGTAGGAGCAAGTTTTACAGCAGGTCTTTGCAGCGTCGCTTTGGCAGCAATCGCATTTGCCACTGACAGAAGCAGAGAGGCCTAAGATGAGCAAGATGAGCATGCACATCATCACTACAGCGCTGCTCTTGATGCCCGCCATTGCCTCGACCTCTAGCCTTGATTAGTTCGATCAGGCTTAATTAATTACTGGCACTAGTAGTCTGCAGTGTTGAGACTTGAGATCGAGGGTGCCTGCTCTTGCATTTGCATGGATCTGCAGCTATTTATAGGCAGGAAGGCAGGAAGCAGCTCCGGCCTCATGGAAGAAATTATGACGGTAGGTGTTCGTTGATAAAACATAAATGCTAGTGAAGGACCACCGTTCAGTGACACCACGTGGAGGTGGCTCCATGTTATGATAGATGGTGTTAACAAAGTTTCTGTATATATATTTAAATGGTTTTAGATGAGGCAAGGCGTACGTTGCCATGGAATTTTCTCAAGTGTCGGCGGGATCTTTCTATGCTCTAAAATTTAAGTATTGCGTATGAAAAATGTAGAGAATTTTGAAACACATCTTTTCCGTGTTGACAACCTTTTTATCTGAGCTTCAGAAAAAAAATAAAAAATCAATAAGGTTGTTGGGCTGTGTATTCTTGTGTTGGTGGGCTATGTATGTGAACAATCTCAGTTATCCATGAGCGATCTCAGAGGTATCGGTAATTTTCACTTCACTTGTGCCATTTGTTTGAGATCTGAGGTGAGTTTAGGTGCACATGTACTTTGTCCACCGAGTAGTGTAGCTTTTTAATACTTACGACTCAAAACAATAAAAACCACCATATTCATCGAAGTTTATGTCTACCTGAGCCTTTTTTATCTTATTGCTTTGAAATTCTTATTTGCAACTTGTTTGTTTGCCTCATCTCCTTCTACATATTGCTTATCTACGATGCATTGAGATTGCAAATATAAATTGAGCCCTTTTGCAACCATATGGAAGGATAGAGATCAAGTTCTTAACTATGGTGCAAACCTATCTATAAACTTTCTTTTACGCAGTAGTCAATATTTGTTTTTTATTAAAATCTAGAAAAAAAAACTTTTTTCGATAATTCCGGAGCCAAAAGTTACCTAACTTTCATATCCATCTATCCAAAAAAATTAAAGTCTATTTGGAAAACCGTTTGGTCTCCATGAGGTGTGCAAAGTTCCTGGCATACCTCAGTGCAAGATTTTCTCTCTTTTTTTCAACAAGTATTTTGGAGCTCAAATATCGTGGAGTGATGCTCGACTTTTATATTTGCCTTGAGAAATATTATCATAATTTATAGAGTAAGGACAGACAACAATAATCCCCTTGATTAGAAGACAAGTTTCTATTGGAATCTGCTTTTGCTTTTCAAAAAGTTGATTTAGTCATTTGCCTCAATAACTTTAAATAAAAACACTTTAGTTTTGGTTCTTTCTTATATAGGCCCAGTTCTTTTCAGCTTAACAGCTTAACGACTTAACAGTTTAGCAAAACACGTGATTTGAGTTTTTTGAGTCCGTTTTTTAGTCGTTTCGAAGATGGGTCCCAATGCTTTAAAAAGCAAGTCAAACGAAATGTAACCGAATCTCGAGACTACCTCGAGAAGCTCTCGAAGTTCAGTCATTTCAACCGTTCAGATCAGCTCAAAAGAACAGGGCCATAGACTCTTAATAGTCAGACCATGGTTTGAAAATCATCGCATCTTTGTACAGATTTTATCTATGATATTTGGGATGCATAAAATTATTGACGTGATGGGCAGTGCGTACGCCTTGAATGGCCGCGTGTGTCTTGCCGGAAATAGAAAAATGACCGACGATACACGAGCCAACAATAAAGAATGTATGCCATCAATGTGTGTAGGTGCTACAGTGACATTTTTGAGCCGATCACTCCGACGTAAGGGCATGTACAGCGGCATTTATTTTGTATCTTTTAGCCCAGTAAAACCTGGTGCCATACTGCACCAACTGATACAAAATCTCCCTAGTCGGAAAGATTTTGGGGTAAGAGGAAAATCTTTTCCTATCAAGCATCACCCCTGATGCGCTATCTTTTAAATCATCCTTCCCCAAACATTTCTCAACAATATCTCATTTCACACAAATGATTAAATAATTCCGCATAAATGATTTTTAAGCAGTTATCCTACCTCAACAAGGAATTTAAATAAGAACAATTCATATTTTTAGCCTTAGGTTTCACCTACCATATTTCTTACCTTTCTACTTGGCATAATAACTAATTCTAACAAATACGGCATTTATATTTTAAACTAGCATGCATATTTTCAAGTCTAATAAACATTTTCTAAATAACCGAAAATGGCTTCACAATATGATCAAAGGGGGACTTGCCTTGATCGGTTCCGGGGAAAGCGAAGGGAACGTCGACGATCGGGTCTTCGGGATCTTGACCTTCTAAACGCGCACACGTACATGCAAAGCAATACAACACTCATAAGAATATTTCATGATTTGCGGTTTTTAAGGATAATGCAGAAATCTTGATTTTCATGCATTGATATTTGGGGAAAATCATGATTATGATATATGCACCTGAAATGATGAAATGCTTACTATACTTATTTATCTAAAATAAATACTAAATGGATAACATGCATTTACATGAGTTTTCTTAGGTCCAGCAATTTGGAAAGTATTTTATTTTCATTTACAGGAAATATTATAACATCTCTATTTTGCACATGAAATAATGCACCTTGAGCTAATTATTTATCCCAAAAACGAATGTTATATGAATGCTATGCATATATATAATTTTAATAGTTCCAGAAAACGATAAAGTAATTTCAATGATTTTTACAGAATTTTTACTATGCACTGACTATTTTTTTTAACAAGTCCTTTAGGATACCAAAAGGGTTTAAACAGAAATTCGAAAATAAATTAAAAGGAAAAAGGAGCTCTCGGTTTTGGGCTGGCTCGGCTCACGGCCCATCAGCGAGGCGCTCGGGCTCGGCAACGCGCGGCGAAGCGAGGCAGCGGCGCGCTGACTGGCGGGTCCCGCCTGCCAGTGACTCAAGGCAGAGTCACGGTGGCTCCGGCGACGGCGTCGGCGCGACGGTGGTTCACCCGGCTCCGCGAGCGGCTCGGGAGGAAGAGTGCGAAGAGGGGAAACGGTTGATGGCGTCGGTGACGAGGATTACCGAGCGGAGTCGGGCTGGCGGCGGAGATGGCGGCAGTTGAAGATCGGTGTCGCCGGCGAGAGGGTTCCGGCGGCGGGATGGTGCAATTGGTCGAGGGGAAACAGAGAGGGAGACTCCGCGATGCTCAAGGGAGGCGCAGGGGTCTCGGGAACGACGGAATCGGCGCGGCCGTGGTCGTCCTTGTCAGCTCCGGCAATGGAGAGGAATACCGCGGCGGAGGGTATTTATAGGCGACGTGGCGAGGAGGCTTCAATGGAGGTGGTTGGCGGTTGGCACCGGGCAACGAGCCAGCGAGGTCGCGCGGTGCAGAGCGGCGGCGACCTTAGCGTCACGCCGTGGTCAAGTCCGGCGACGGCGTGTCTCGGGACCGACCGGTGACAAGACTAGGGAAGAAAAAGAGGGAGTCCGGAGAGAGAAGGGTCGGGACGAAGGAGTGCGTGGGGAGGCGAGCCAGGGAGACCTCGGGACCGAGGCCGAACAGTGGCGGCGACCGGCGAGCGGAGGCGCTGCACGGGGGAAGAACAGGGGAGAAGAAAATTAGGGCTCGACGTCCACGACGGCGGCGGCGTGCGACGAAAACACGGCGGTGGCACTGCTCCGGTACGGTCCTCGGTGGCGTCACGGTGGCAGAGGAGCAGAGACGAGAGAGAGACAGAGCGGACGCGAGAGAGAGAGAGAGAGAGGAGAGGAGAATCGGGAGGGGAAGAGAGAGCTGACAGTGGGCCCCACTGTCCATTGAGAGGAGAGGAATTGGGCCGGCTGCGGAGAAGGCTGGGCCGATGGGAAAAAGGGAGAGGGGAAAGAGGAGCGGGCCGGCTCAGCTTCGGCCCAATCGGAGAAAGAAGGGAGGTGGAGAAAGGAATGGGAAGGATTGGGAACGGGCCGGTTCGGGCCGAGAGGAAAATAAGGGATTTTTGAATTTACTGATTCTTATTTGAACTTTTATTTTCCAAAAACTTTTTAAACATAGTAATACTTTTAGAAAATATTATTTTGCTTCATCAAAGCTTATTAACACTTTTTCAAATACTTCCATTTGGGATTGGCTTTGAAAATATAATATACAAATTTAAAGGTATTATTAAATTTTTCCACCAAGGGTGCATATTTGAAAAGTTTAAATCCTTTGCTCAAATTTAACTAATATGCATGCAATGATGATGAATATGCCATGATGCAATCTAAATGATTTGCGATTTTAAAATCATGCAATTTAGGAAATTATTAACGTGCCAAATTGGTTTTAAAAATTTGGGATGTTACATTAGCCCAGCCCGATTCTCCTCTGGTAGGTCGGTTTGCTCAGCACTATATAAACAGGGCCCCTACAGCGTGTAGAGGCACGAGTTTACAACCCTGGCATGAGCTTTTGGCATCTGATCTAATATTGCTCTGTTGCGCATAATCTCGCCGAGACTTGCTCATCTCGTCGAGCCACCTCTTGTAATCATCCTCGATATATAAAGAAAGGCTGGACGTAGGGCTATTATCTCTCCCGAGAGGCCTGAACCAGGATAAAAACCCCTGTCTCCTGTTCGTTGTTGTTCGTGGTTGTTCGGCGTGTCTCCTATCTCACTCTTAAAGAACCTTAGCGACTTGAGGTCGATATCTCAATCGTCGACACTATCTACCTAAAATTCATTCACACTTTATACAGCACTATAAAAAATTCATTCCATTTTACCAGCACTCTTTTCCCTACATACTCTATTTTACAGCTTCTGCAGTGGATGCTCTAACACGGCCAACACCACACTCTCGAACCAACCTCAACAAGCTGTCTCTTTAATGCCCTCTTTTGCCTTGTTTGTTTCAGATTAATGTTGAGTTGAGTTTTACTGTAGTAAATTTGTGACCCTCTCAAAAACGTTTTAAAGAATTCAAAAAATTATAAAAAAAAATATTTTACGAATCTAAGAAGAACTATTTAAAACCCCACAAAAATGACTACAAAAAATTACACCATTTGTCTTATACAAAAATAACAAACTTCCATTTAATTTAATTTAATCTGAAACAAACAAGTTTGTTTACTTAATTTGATTTTGTTCGATTGAACCAAAATCTAGTAATTTTTTTAGGATCGTTCGTATAATATTTATAACAATTTTTTGAATTTTATAGGGTTTACTTAAAAATCTAAAAAATATATGTTAAGACTATAGATTCACCCCTGCATCGAATTTATAGGGTTTACTTAAATTTATAACACTATAGATTCGCCCCTGCATCGAGGTGAGACGTCCACTGAAACTATGTATGCTCGCGCCTTTGTTATTCTATATTAAAATTAATGATGGCTAGTGTAAAAAAAGTATGTTTATATCACAAAAATATATAAGTTTAACAAGAAGGAAAACATGATTTTACATAAATTAAGTAATTTAAATTATTCGATATGATGTTAAAGTGCAAAACAAACAACTTTTCAAAGATTTAAAAATTTAAGGATATTTTTGGTCGGTATGGTGAGTTTTCTAATGGTTTATTCTAATGGAGCTAACAACGACGTCATATAAGACATCAAGATTCTATTCTTTTGAATTGATCTGAACGGGTTAATAGCTGAATGGTTGATTGTTAGAGCTGTAGTTTGTTAGGAACAAATTTTACGAATTAAACAACAATTTAAATTAACATTGGGCCTTCCGACCAAAGTGAACCCGCACGAGTCACGACTGCGTTACGGTTCGCGAGGCCGCGCTGTGCGTTGTGAGCTTGGCCCGCTCAACGGTGCTTGGGCCACAAGGTGACCCAGCTCGGCTTCCCGCGGCCTGCGCCTCACGCTTGCACGACAAATTTTTTAACATTACATTTTTTATTTTAAAAGTAAAAAATAATTTTTCGTTTATTAAAATTAAATAAATAGCTTCGTTCTGCCTATCGAGTTGGCAGCTAAATTCGCCGAGGCTAAACGTACCCACCGTTTCATACGGCGGGAAATAGCGTGGAAGCAAACTCCGTCATTTCCGTCGGTAGGAAATACGTCATGCTATCCCTATCCTGCTTTACCAAAAATTGCACGGCCAAACCGACACACAAGCATGTCCCTATCTCATATTCTATGCCATATGAGATGATTAGGAACATAAAATATAAAAACTGTTCACGATATGATAATGCAAATGATTAAATTAAGCACACGCCCACAATTATAACATATGCTCATATCAAAGCTCATGAAGAGTACATGCTAGACAAAGCTCATGAATACTGGGTATAAACGATGAACACAATACATGAGCAAAAATACACTTGCCAGATTACACACAAAAAATAAATAAAATCTAACAAGCCCTAACAATGTACATATAATACACACGGGAGCATAGGAGAAACCACAACATGTTTAGAAGATGATCAATGAGATAACAGACATAAGGATATAGAATAGCTCACCATGAGTGGAGGTGCCCAAATGCGATATACATGAAGCTAACACCTGTGGAGAGAAACAAAAGGCAGTCGAAAGTAAAAGCACATGCAGCTTAGCATGATGCACATGATGATTATTTAATAAAATCCAAATATCTAAAAGCAAGTCCCAGAGGTCAACTCGAAAACCACATCGAGTGCCAATTCTAAAAAGCGAAGAAACGATCCTAGAGGAACTAAGAAAGAACCAAACATGCCAATATGGTTGCCTGCAAATTCTGCCGTAAGTGACCACCTTGATGAAGAACAAGGTTCACTACTTTCCAACGGCAAAGATGACGTCTCAGGAGAGCTCATCGACTGAGAATAAAACTCAAACAAATACAAGTCCATAAGTCAATCCAAATCCACTCCACTAGTTGAAAGTCAAAACCATATGCTAGTCTTTAGTGAATCATACCATGAGAGAGGCAATGAACACTGACAGACATCATCGCATAAGCTTGAAATACGCATTAGGCACAAATCGAGCAGACAACCACACAGTTTCCATCTTTCCACAAAAGAGCAACTAAAGAAATATTACAATGCGCATAGCCAACATATTTTTGCTCCAAAAGAAAAAATCATCTGGACACAATAAAGACACCAGCATAGTGTCCAACGTCGGTCTAAGCCACACATATGTCAAGGACAAAGACAATGTATGTAGCCCAAACACGACAGAGCATCTAACCTACCAAGCAAAGACACCCAGAGAAATTCTAATCTAAGCGTAAAAGGGAAATGCAAGATAAAAGATGCAATAATCAAGGAAGTGCACATATGAATGATGCTAACATGATAATCAGGATAAACAAAGCATCAATTAGACATTATTAAACAAGAACGACATTAACCACCACCACCAATTAAGAGCAGTTATTCATAATTAAGGGCAAATTAGAACATATGACAAGAAAACAGGGTAAATAAACTCTTGACACAATTAACTGCACAAAATAGATCACACCCTAGGTCAAAAAATTATTAACAATAAGCACATATCAGGCCATATAGAAAGAATACAATACAAATTAGCCTTGATCAAATGTAATTGCAATAGAGAGAGTTCTATCAAAGCAAATTTTACAATTAGGCGAATCTAGAGCATTTGGCAAGGAAGCAACAAAAAAATTAGCTCTAGCAAAGGTTAATTTCAAAACTGGAGAGAACAAGCAATTTTAATCAACTAGGCATATACTAGGGCATAGGCATGAAAATCTACACAATTTGGCCCTAGTCATAAACAATTGCAGTAGAGAGAGAAAAACAAGCAAGCCTAGACAAGAATCTCTAAAAGATCTAGCCAATGACCAACAATAACCTACTCCAAAGAAATCACAGGAATAAATACGAAGCAAGCAAGACAACTCATATGGCATAGATGGCATGAATATCAAGAACAAATGAAAACATAGGCATGCTAGTATCTAAATTAACAGCAAATCAATATTAAGGAGGCATTAAGCATATATAACAGGATAATCGAGCTACCTAGCATATCAATCAAGCACAAGGGAGAAAAGGCGCTAGGTGTCTTACCTCACTTACCATCGACGAGGAGAGGTAGCAGACATGGTAGACAATCAATGGAAGCAACTCCATCCAAGAAAACCAATCCACCACGAACTGTCGGTGAAAACCAATCGCCAGAAATCCATGTCAAGTCCAAAGAAGTCCAGAAACCTATCGCATTGGCTCGGATCGGTGAAGATCAGAATCAAGAGCCGGAACCAAAGCTCGAACACCATGTGAGGAACTCCTCGCTCCGATACTAGTTGAAGGACTGGAATCGACGACTAGAGGGAGTGAATAGGCGACGACTACTTTTACTCTTTCATTTATATCACCCCTGATGACCCTCTTGGACACATCATCGAACACTTGGCATGCACCATATACATCTGAGCTCTCCTGGTAATGATCTCGAATACTTGGTGTGCATCCTGGACACGAACCACTGATGCCACCTAGAAGACAACACCTTGACACTAACTACATCACCGGTGGCATGAGCTCGTTGTAGCCAGAGCACAAAGGCTCCGCCTACCCGATGTCCAGAGGCTGCCATGCAGGGCCGGTCCTGGGTTTTCTGGGGCCCGGGGCGAAATAACAAATGGAGGCCCCTAACATAACCAAGATTTTTTTTATGCTACCATATAATTAGACAATATTCAATGTATTTTAAAAATTGGTATCGATAAATAAATAAATTATTTACCTCAGAAATTTCTTCTAACATTTCTTGATGCAAAATCATCAATGATGGCCTCAATATTAATATCGTCCAATAACTTCTTCTCAATACATAAAGTTGTCAGACCATTCAATCCTTCTTGAGACATTGTAGACCTCAAATAGTTCTTCAATAATTTCAACTTTGAAAAACTTCTTTCAGCTGATGCCACAGTTACCGGCACAGTAAATAAAATTCGATATACAACAGAAATATTAGGATAACAATCCACATCCCTAACAAACTCAAAAATCTCCATAGCAGACATTGGTCTATCTGGTAAAGTTGCTTGCAATATTCTTAACTCAGAAATCAGATTATTTAACTCAAAATCAGATGAATCTTCAACAGAGAAAGTATTTGCCAACTTAGTACAACAATCTTTAAGTCCAATGTATTCCAACGACTTCAAAGTTGTTGACTTCATAAGAGGCCCAAATATA
>SPJY01000522.1:0-36646 GCA_005191435.1 Raddia distichophylla | reverse complement strand
TAAAAATAATAGGCTTGGAGAGGGGTGATCACAAACCCTGCCGGAATTGGTGATTGGCGGCGGACTGGCGGGCGGCGGTCGGCGGTCGGCGGAGTGTGGGCGTCAGGCGATTGGGCGATCCGCGATTGGCGTGGGCGGTGGGCGCGTCCGGCGTCCTCTGATCTGCAAGACTGCAACCGACAGCGCTGTCCTTGTTGGGCCTCCTCTGCGCTGCCGAGGGCGAGGAGCGCGCTACGATGGGCCATCGCGAGGGCGAGGCGCCGAGGCGGGCTGCGGGCAGGCTGCATGGCCCATCGCGATAGCCTGCACTGCATGGCGCTGGCACATTGGCCGACCGAGTCACCGAGCCACCGAGGCATCACCGGCTCACCGCATCAGGCCCTGGGTGGCCACAAGAGAACTCCATTGTCGCAGGCTTCAGATCAGGAAGAGGTCGTCGACTCGTCACCTTGGAAGCATAGCACAAAGGCGCCACCTTGATGCTACTCTGTCGTCAGGCAGGTCGCTGGGGTTGGCCTCGGGGACACCGCTGTGCATCCATGCCTTGGGGAGCAGCGCTGCCATCGAGCCGCAAGAGCCTGCCGTCGGCACCTCCTCCTGTGGCCTGCCGGTCAGCACTGCCGCCGTGGCCGGGAGCCTGCACACCGTGTCTACGACGCAGAGTGCCGCAAGCCGTGGCTGCCCACTATCGGAGCCTCCTTCTGCAGATCGTCGCGCCGCCATGGATGCTACCCACCGCCGCCTTAGCGCAGGCCACCTGCTGCCGCGTCTTTGCCCTTCTCTGGTCGGGCGCCATGCCGACGCCTGGGGCTGCGCGCAGCCCCTCCTGGATGGCCACCTGCTGAGCGGCACCGCCTCCTTGCCGGCCACCGGCTGCCTCAACACCGGCCGCCGCCCAGGCTAGGGTGCCCTGGCCGAGCGCGCTGCCGCCATGGCCACTGCGTCCCAGCCCCCGAAGTCGCCTGCCACAGTCGCGCGTAAGGTCGGTGTCTCCATGGCCAGGCTCCCTCTCTCTCTCCCTCAACTCCACTCTCTCTCACCAGCCATGGGAGGTGGCGGTGGCTGGGTGGAACCCTAGCCACCTCTCTCTCTCTCTCTCTCTCACTCTCTCTCACTCCCGATCTATGATTCTCTCTCATGGGGTGGCCGGCGACTAGGGGAGGAACCCTAGCCGGCTGCCCCATCCCCTTTTTCCTTTCCTTTTCTTCTCTCTTTCTCTCTAATTTTCCATATGCAAAAACAAGAGAATTGGTACACAAATAATTGGAGAAATATTTCTGATATTTCGGGAGTTTTTCTGTATTTTATTTACACCGGGATACTCCCCACACCCCTCACTTATCTCTTTATAAGGACATGATGGATGGATGGCTTTCCAAACCTCCACCCCCTCTCCTTATATAGCACATACGCCCAAGCCCTAGGGCATATTCCCCCGAATATTCCGGCATCCCGGGAATATCCAGTACCGAGCCACGTAGAGCCCGCATCCGGGTTTTCTCACAGAGGCTAACCCATAACCTCTAGAGTTTTAACCACACCGGTTTACCCAAAATCGAACCAGGTTTTCAACGAGCTAACCTAGAATCTGATCAGGGTTTTGATACCGGCTAACCTAGAACCTAACCATGCCCGAAACTTCGACCGAAAGTCGACCGTCTCCAACGATCCCTTCACCTCGAAGCATCCGTGCAATTTCCTCGGTCGCCCGCCCATGCCTAGGCCCACCGCACTGACCAGCTTTGCCACCATGGTTACAGACGCCACAGCCTCCACCTGCCTCGGATCTCTTGCCATGGCTAAGCTTCTCAAGTACACCACCTCATGTGACCGCTAGGTCATCGAATCCGGTCGTCAGCACGCCTCCGAACGCACCAGCCTCCAGCTATCCCCGCGAAGCGTCAGCCACGTACCCGCCAATACATATGCATCACAGAGGTGAACACATAGCAAAACCATACACCTTACCTCTCCTACAAGGTTAGCTCCACACAAGATCAACCAAAACCATGCTCAACATCAACGATGAACACGTGTCACCTTAACACGACCCACCGAACATCGTTTGCTCATGCTCAAGACAGCGTAGACAGAACACCACTGGACACCGTCCGATCGAAACTCTCGCGGAAACCCATTACTACTCGATGTGTCCGGATAACATCGGACACCGTCCGCCGGTCCGTTTCACAAATGCAACTTAAAGCACTTCAAAATCACATCAAATTTAAACCCGTCACATATATTCATCACTACACAAGGGACCCACCACATGGGTCTCAACACCCGTCTAGGTGGTTCTATGCATAATGTTGATAACATGCATTAGCAGCTTGCACGCGCTCGTCTAGAGCAACGTTTATCATGTCATCGTCTGTCACCTTAAGTTGCCATATCCACAATTCTTACTATTGTTGTTGCGTCACTCCAATTTTGAGAGCTCAGGTTGGCAATGAGGAAGAACATAGTAAAAGTAAGGAAAAAGTCTATTTTACACCTTGAATTATTGTGCTTCGTCTACTTAACCCCCGGAACTACGAAACCAGGTATTCTAGCCCACAACTATGCAAAACCGTAGCATATAACCCCCTGAGATAGTTTTAGAGGTGGTTTTCGCCACGTGTCTAATGAGGTGGCAATCCAATAAATAGATAACAAATATATAAAATAATAAATATGCAAGGCCCACTTGTAAGTCTCCCTAAACCATCTTCTTCCTCTCCCACTATCCTCTCTATCACATCCCTTTCTCTCATTGGTAGCTAAGGCAGCGTGAGCGACCATGACAGTGGCGGCACGCGTGTGGCTGCCCGAGCAGCCGCGGCGGCGCGATGCCGGAGGCTGGGAGGCCAGGCGCGGGAGGTGGCGCACGACCTCGTCTAGGTAGGCGGCGGCGCATGGATAGGAGGAGGGAGGCCGTGGGAAGGGCAGGGGCGGCCGGACAAGGCCGAGGGAGAGGAGGCGGCGGCAAGGAAGCAGCGGGGAGGCCGTCGGGGAGGCGGAGAGTGGAGAGAGGTGAGAGGAGAGAGGGGAGAGGAAGAGAGACTTACATCGGGCCCACATTTTTATTTATTTTTATTTGTGATTGCACTATTACGTTGGTTGCCACATGGACGAAACCATATCTAAAACCGCTTACAGGGGTTATTTGCGCCTTTTTTCAGTTTTGTGGGCTAGAATACCTGGTTTCGTAGTTCCGGGGGTTAAGTAGACGGAGCACAATAGTTCAGGGTGTAATATAGACTTTGTTGATGGTAAAAGGAGGAAGACAGGGATGCAAGAGCAACATGGTCAAGGAGCTAATTTTATCCTAAGCATGTGTCTTTCGTCGCTACCTACTACAAATTCAACCATATCATGTTATTTATCTCCAATTTACACTACGGAGAAGCCCTCAGCGAGATTTTCCAATGGATCTAATCCCTCGTCCAAATTTCTTTGAAGTCAATCACAATCGATGAAACAAAGTGGCAACCAAATTTGTTGGACCGTCGGTGCTGCGTCACCCTAATTTTGGGCCTCAGCCCATGTACCTTGAGCAGTGTTGCACCCCAAAACCCTAGACGCTGCCTCTCTTTCATTTATAAAACCTCGTCATCGTCATTTTTTAGGTCGGATTTTGCTTAAATAATTCTACCATCGTAATTTTGTTGATATTCAGTTTGTGGGACCCCAACTTCATGAGCTTTAGGCTCTGTTCTTTTGACCTGATCTGAACGGCTGAAATGACTGAATTTCAAGAACTTCTCGAGATAATTTCGAGATTTGGATCCATTTCATTTGACTTGCTTTTTAAAGTGTTAGGACCCACCTTCAAAACAGCGAAAAAACGGACTCAAAAATCTAAAAGCATATGTCTTTTTAAAACATAGATAAGTCGTTAAGCTGTTAAGCCGTTAAGCCGTTAAGCTGAAAAGAACTGGGCCTTAATAATATTCACAATTGAGTTGCTTCTTTTTCGTTCTTGCTTGTGTCCTCGATTCGCCCGCAGGAGCTAACATTTGCAATGAGGTCAACCATGTTCGTGTGTGGTTGATAATGAACAAAGATGGTGGTGTTGCGATTGCAGGGTTTAGTCAATTCTGATTGGAAGCCAGATCATCTACGTCGAGTTCTACATCAATTGAATTTACCCTTAGATCGAGCCCCCCTATCACCTCAAGTGGTATCAGAGCTTAGTTGTCCATCATATATCATTGTATCCCTTTGTTTAATCGGCCTTTCACAACGAGTCCAAAAAAGCCAAAAAAATATATTGTTGAGTTCACTATCTTCCATTGTCCAAACCACCACGAGCCTTCGCAAATTTTGTTTTTAGTTCACGTCGTTGAGTTTGTGTTCATAGATCATCGTTTTGTTGCTAGTTTAGGTCATGTTAGGTTAGATTTGTTTCATCTTAGTCAACCTATTTTTATATCCATCAGAGTTTCCCCATTCTTTTACCGTCCACGACCGCTTGTTGGAAAGATCTCGAAAAGCTACATCCAAATCCGTCTGACTTTGTCGGTTTTGGCAAATTATGAATCCCAAAAAAACTGGAAGATAGAGTTTCGGGCCCAAAAATAGATGCAAAATAATCCCCCAACGTTAAAACCATGAATTCTAGCCCACAAAACCATGAAATAGTTGCAAATAACCTCCCGAGAGTGATTTTGTGTGTGGTTTAGCCACATGGATGTCCACATGGGATAATTTGTTAGAGTATATTGGGCCTTAGGGGCAAGGCCCATCTCCTGTACTATATATACTTTCCTAACAGCAATACACAAATCATCTATTCCGCATAACCTTTTCTCCAACATGGTATCAAAGCCTCTTTCGAAACCCTAACCCTAATTCTTCAGCCACCGGCGCCGCCCTCATCGACGTAGCTACCATGGCTGATCTCACGGATCCTCCTCCCGTGATCTCTCTCTCCACGACCGCCGACCTGACGGCGCCGCCCTCGGCGTCGTCCACCACGGCCGTGGACCCTCCTGCCCCACTAATCGCTGCCCAACTCGCAGACATCGCCGTCGATCAAATCGTCTCCGCCGTTCGCTCTCTTCCCGACGAGGTTCAGGCCGTATTGCTGGCCACCGGCCTCTTTCTTCCCGGCGTACCTGGATTGGGAGAAGTCACCGTCGATGCAGCCGCTCTTCCCCCGTCCGAATCTGGCGGACCCGCAGGCGTCGTCGTCCCTAGCCCCGGCGCTGCCCCCATCGACGCCGTTGGTGTTCACCTCGCGCCGCCTCCCGGCTCTCGGACCGCCGCCCGGCTACGGACCCGCCGCCGCCTACCCCTGGCTTGGCGTCGGCTCCTTCCCCGCGGGCGCCGCTGCTCATGGTCACGCGGGCGCCGCCGCCGCCGCCGTTGGCTCAACCGCCGCCGGCTTCCCCCCGCCAACCGCTGTGGGACACCATGCCGCCACCGGCCTCCATTCAGCCGCCGGCGTACCGCTACCATGGGCGCTCGGCCGGGCCGAGCCCCGCACCACCGGCGCCGCCACTGGGGAGAGGGGAACCCTAAATCCCCTCTCCCCTAATCTGCTTCGCTGGGTCTGAATGTTTGTGCGCCGACCGTTCTGACTGCGGGGGAGTGATGATCCTTTTGTTTTGACCGCGGTGAATTGTGTGTGTTTGCTTTATATCAGTCTAAACTGCTTAGCGCCGTTCAGACTGCAGGGGAGTGTTAGAGTATATTGGGCCTTAGGGGCAAGGCCCATCTCCAGTACTATATATACTCTCATAACAGCAATACACAAATTATCTATTCCGCATAACCTTTTCTCCAACATAATTTGGCACTGTGTCATCACATCTAGCATAAAATTAACTAAAAAACAGCTACCACAGTGGGCCCATGTCATATTCCTTTTCTCCTCTCTTCTACTTCTTTCCCTAATTCTTCCCTTCTTTACTCCCTCATCTCATATCTCTATGGCAGAGCGGTGGCCTAGCGTACACGGCGTGGTGGCGATCGTCACGAGTCGTGCTTCCGGCGAGCTGACGACCGACACACGGCGAGACGACGAACCGCACGACCTACGCGTGGAGGCGACGATCGGTGCGAGGCGTGGACGTGGTGAGGCGGCCAGGAAGACGCGCCCGGAGGGAGGGGGCAAGGCGCACTATTAGGAATACGGGCAACACAAGCGGTTCAAAAAACCCGAAGTCAGCCTTTAGAAGCGGTTTATTAGCTACAAAGCTAGGAGAGCATCTTTAGAAGTGGTTCGGGACACGAACCCCTTCTAAAAGTCAAGAAATAGCAGCGGTTTATGCCCCCAACCGCTTCTAAAGCACTACAAGTGGTTGGGGACACGAACCGCTTGTAATGCTTGGGCTTTAGCAGCGGTTCGTGCCTCGAACCGCTTCTAAAGGCCCATTTTTCAAATAGATAAAAGGAAAGCTCCCCCTATCTCGGTAGGTGTTCGTTGATAAAACATAAATGCTAGTGAAGGACCACCGTTCAGTGACACCACGTGGAGGTGGCTCCATGTTATGATAGATGGTGTTAACAAAGTTTCTGTATATATATTTAAATGGTTTTAGATGAGGCAAGGCGTACGTTGCCATGGAATTTTCTCAAGTGTCGGCGGGATCTTTCTATGCTCTAAAATTTAAGTATTGCGTATGAAAAATGTAGAGAATTTTGAAACACATCTTTTCCGTGTTGACAACCTTTTTATCTGAGCTTCAGAAAAAAAATAAAAAATCAATAAGGTTGTTGGGCTGTGTATTCTTGTGTTGGTGGGCTATGTATGTGAACAATCTCAGTTATCCATGAGCGATCTCAGAGGTATCGGTAATTTTCACTTCACTTGTGCCATTTGTTTGAGATCTGAGGTGAGTTTAGGTGCACATGTACTTTGTCCACCGAGTAGTGTGGCTTTTTAATATCCACGACTCAAAACAATAAAAACCACCATATTCATCAAAGTTTATGTCTACCTGAGCCTTTTTTATCTTATTGCTTTGAAATTCTTATTTGCAACTTGTTTGTTTGCCTCATCTCCTTCTACATATTGCTTACCTACGATTCATTGAGATTGCAAATATAAATTGAGCCCTTTTGCAACCATATGGAAGGATAGAGATCAAGTTCTTAACTATGGTGCAAACCTATCTATAAACTTTCTTTTACGCAGTAGTCAATATTTGTTTTTTTATTAAAATCTAGAAAAAACTTTTTTCGATAATTCCAGAGCCAAAAGTTACCTAACTTTCAAATCCATCTATCAAAAAAAAATTAAAGTCTATTTGGAAAACCGTTTGGTCTCCATGAGGTGAACAACGATCCCTAAATTTTTCATGCGAAGTTTCTGGCATACCTCAGTGCAAGATTTTCTTTTTTTTCAACAAGTATTTTGGAGCTCAAATATTGTGGATTGATGCTCGACTTTTATATTTGCCTTGAGAAATATTATCATAATTTATAGAGTAAGGACAGACAACAATAATCCCCTTGATTAGAAGACAAGTTTCTATTGGAATCTGCTTTTGCTTTTCAAAAAGTTGATTTAGTCATTTGCCTCAATAACTTTTAATAAAAACACTTTAGTTTTGGTTCTTTCTTATATAGGCTCAGTTCTTTTCAGCTTAACGGCTTAACAGTTTAACGACTTATCTACGTTTTGAAAACACATATGATTTGAGTTTTTTGAGTCCGTTTTTTCGCCGTTTCGAAGATGGGTCCCAATGCTTTAAAAAGCAAGTCAAACGAAATGTAACCGAATATCGAGACTACCCCGAGAAGCTCTCGAAGTTCAGTCATTTCGGCCGTTCAGCCGTTCAGATTAGCTCAAAAGAACAGGGCCATAGACTCTTAATAGTCAGACCATGGTTTGAAAATCATCACATCTTTGTACAGATTTTATCTATGATATTTGGGATGCATAAAATTATTGATGTGATGGATAGTACGTACGCCTTGAATGGCCGCGTGTGTCTTGCCGGAAATAGAAAAATGCCCGACGATACACGAGCCAACAATAAAGAATGTATGCCATCAATGTGTGTGGGTGCTACATTGACATTTTTGACTGCACACTTTACCTATCTACCTAAAATTCATTCACACTTTATACTGCACTATAGAAAATTCATTCCATTTAACCAGCACTCTTTTCCCTACATACTCTATTTTACAGCTTCTGCAGTGGATGCTCTAACACGGCCAACACCACACTCTCGAACCAACCTCAACAAGCTGCCTCTTTAATGCCCTCTTTTGCATTGTTTGTTTCAGATTAATGTTGAGTTGAGTTTTACTTTAGCAAATTTGTGACCCTCTCAAAAACATTTTAAAGAATTCAAAAAAATTATAAAAAAAATATTTTACGAATCTAAGAAGAACTATTTAAAACCCCACAAAAATGACTAAAAAAATTACACCATTTGTCTTATACAAAAATAACAAACTTCCATTTAATTTAATTTAATCTGAAACAAACAATTTTGTTTACTTGATTTGATTTTGTTCGATTGAACCAAAATTTAGTAATTTTTTTAGGATCATTCGTATAATATTTTATAACAATTTTTTGAATTTTATAGGGTTTACTTAAAAATCTAAAAAATATATGTTAAGACTATAGATTCGCCTCTACATCGAATTTATAGGGTTTACTTAAATTTATAATACTATAGATTCGCCCATGCATCGAGGTGAAACGTCCACTGAAACTATGTATGCTCGCGGGAAGCAAACCCCGTCGTTTCCATCGGTGGGAAATACGCCGTGCTGTCCCTATCCTGCTTTTCGAAAAATTGCACGGCCGAACCGACACACACGCATGTTCACCAAGGCAGCAATTCACGATGGGATTGAGAAGGGGCGGCTAGTGTGCATCTAAAGACACTTGGGGCTTTCGAATTTCGATGCCATTGCATGCCACGATGAACGCATGAGATTTAAGAAGAGGAAATCAAAGCTCGGGGAGGAGGGACTGTTGCACAACCCATGAACGCAGGACTTTTGAAATATTGTTTGCATTGACCCTTTTGCTACCTTGGACCACTGACGACCTGTCTAGGTGGCTCTATGCATAATGTTGATAACGTGTATTAGCAGCTTGCACGCGCTCGTCTAGAGCAATATTTATCATGTCATCGTCTTGTCACCTTAAGTTGCCATATCCACAATTCTTACTATTGTTGTTGCGTCACTCCAATTTTGAGAGCTCAGGTTGGCAATGAGGAAGAACATAGTAAAAGTAAGGTGATGGTAAAAGGAGGAAGACGGGGATGTAAGAGCAACATGGTCAAGGAGCTAATTTTATCCTAAGCATGTGTCTTGCGTTGCTACCTGCTACAAATTCAAACATATCATGTTATTTATCACCAATTTACACTACGGAGAAGCCCTCAGCAAGATTTTCCAATGGATCTAATCCCTCATCCAAATTTCTTTGGAATCAATCACAATCGATGAAACAAAGTGGCAACCAAATTTTGTTGGACTGTCGGTGCTGCGTCACCCTAATTTTGGGCCTCAACCCATGTACCTTGAGCAGTGTTGCACCCCAAAACCCTAGACGCTGCCTCTCTTTCATTTATAAAACCTCGTCATCGTCATTTTTTAGGTCGGATTTTGCTTAAATAATTCTACCATCGTAATTTCGTTGATATTCGGTTTGTGGGACCCCAACTTCATGCGCTTTAATAATATTCACAATTGAGTCGCTTCCTTTTCATTCTTGCTCGTGTCCTCGATTCGCCTACAGGAGCTAACCTTTGTGATGAGGTCAACCATGTTCGTGTGTGGTGGATAATGAACAGAGATGGCGGTGTTGCGATTGTAGGGTTTAGTCAGTTCTGATCGGAAGCCGGATCATCTATGTCAAGTTCTACATCAATTGAATTTACCCTTAGATCGAGCCCCCCTATCACCTCAAGTGGTATCAGAGCTTAGTTGTCCATCAGTTATCATTGTATCCCTTTGTTTAACCGAGCTTTCACAATGAGTCCAAAAAAGCCAAAAAATATTGTTGAGTTCACTATCTTCCGTTGTCCAAACCACCTCGAGCCTTCGCAAATTTTGTTTTTAGTTCATGTCGTTTAGTTCGTGTCCATAGATCATCGTTTTGTTGCTAGTTTAGGACATGTTCGGTTAGATTTGTTTCATCTTAGTCAACCTATTTTTATATCCATCAGAGTTTCCCCATTCTACTAGCTTGTTGAAAAAGATCTAGAAAAGTTACATCCAAATCCGTCCGACTTTGTTGGTTTTGGCAAATTATGAATCCCAAATAAAACCCAGAAGATAGAGTTTCGGGCCCGAAAATAGATGCAAATAATCCCTAACGTTAAAACCATGAATTCTAGCCCACAAAGCCGTGAAATAGTTGCAAATAACCTCCCGAGAATGATTTTGTGTGTGGTTTCGCCACATGGATGTCCACATGGGATAATTTGGCACTGTGTCATCACATCTAGCATAAAGGGCCTCTTTGATACCTTGTTTTAGTTTAGTTTTTGTTGGGATTGTAACTTTTGTTATTTTTATATACACCATTCACTTTATTTTTTGAAAATATTTTTTTTTATAACTTTGTAGGGTTTTTCTCAAAGATCTCAAAAATATTTTTTTCATAATTTATTTAGCCTTTTCAAACCACTTTCAAAGATGGTCAAATTTTCCCAACAAAAACTAAACTAAAACTAAACAAGCTATCAAAGAGGACCAAAATTAACTAAACAAACAGCAACCACAGTGGGCCCATATGTCATATTCTCTTCCTCCTCTCTTCTACTTCTTTCCCTAATTCTTCCCTTCTTTACTCCCTCATCTCATATCTCTATGGCAGAGCAGTGGCCTAGCGTACACGGCGTGGTGGCGTTCGTCACGAGTCGTGCTTTGCTCTACGGCTTTGTTCCGCCGCCGCCGTCTGATGCGTCGTCCCTCCCGCTTTGCTCGGCGCCGCAGCTACGTACGTTCTGCCACCGCCGGGCGCCGGCCATTGCTTGTTACTCCTTCGCTCGATGCTACTCGCTCCTACTCCTTGATGATGCTTCCCCAGCTTCAATTCGCCGCTGAATGTAGAGATTACCGGAGCGAGGAGAGAGAGAGGAGATTTAAAAGAGGTAGATGATAAAAAGGGATAAGAATGACATGAGGGACCATGATGATATTTATTTTTTTTCTACTTGATGACTGGATTGCCACGTTACTTGCCACATGCACAAAACTACCTGCGAAACAGTCCCAGTGGTGATTTGTGCCTGCTTTTAAGTTTTATGAAAAAAAAATTTGTTTTATAGTTTAGTGGGTTAAGTAGACAAATCATCATAGTTCAGTGTGTAAAATAAATGTTTTTTCATTCTACAATGCAAAAAACTAAATTTTTAAAAAGGATTTTTTGAAATTAAAAAACTCAACGTTTGAAACTTTGAATACATGAAATCCAAAAATGGAAAACAAAAAAATTACAATTTCCAAATTTCATTCTTCAAAATTTTAAAAATCTTAAACTCAAAATTTTGATTTTTGATTGGTGAAATTCTTTTTTGGATTTTTAAATGCCTGAATTTAATTTTAAATTTTAAAGTCCCAAAAAATAATTTTTGAAATTGGAAAATATGAAAACTTATTTTTTGAAATAAATTTAGAGAGATTGATGTGGGGGCTTAGTGGATGGCCATGTTGCCATGTAAGTATTTAACGGTGACATGGGCTACCAGCTTAGCTCCAAACGGTTGCTCTAATTATTTTGGATCTCATGTGCAAACGACGACAAGTTTAGAGCATCTCCAACCATTTTAGAGTAGACTTAGCACTATTCAACCCTACTCAACAACATTTTTTTTATTTAGTACAATGCTAAATTTACCCTTGGTTGGGTATCATTGGGGTTGCCCTTAGGGGACCATACAAGTAAAATGCAAGTTTGGAGATTAAATGTGAATGCAAGTATAGGGGGTTGCAGACTTGTGTAATATTCTTTTCTAAAACAATTATAGATGTACTTATGATATCAAATTGTAAGTTCAAAATCGTCATATATTAAGAGTGAAAAAAATGTTGATACATAATTTCAAAATTGACAGAATTTGATACATAATTGATATAATTTAAATAGTTTAGCATTAATTTTAAACTATTAAAATATGTCATATTTTTCTTTTCGTAACTCTTAATAAACAATAATTTTATAATAAACCTTCATACATAGCTAAAGTCCAAAACATCTACAAATTTTTACTGTTTTTTTTACTTTTGTTAATCGACGTACACACGTGCACACCGGAACTATGTGTACACATATACTAGTATGTCCTCAATCTGGTACGCGTATCAAATACCGTATTTTCCCAGGCACCCACCCGCAAAACCGCACCCCTCGTTCGCGTGCAGCTCTCTCTTCTCGTATGAGGAGGCAGCTCGTGCTCGCCCGGGACTGAGACGAGACCAAACCCGCCGGGTCGCGACTCGCGAGGGCCACCCCCCCCCACCGGCCGCCCAGATCCCGCCGCCGCCGACGAGATGCTCCGCCGCGGCCCCCCTCCCCACTCCCTCCTCCTCCTCCTCCTCATCGTCGCCGCCCTCCTCGCGGCCGCGCGGCCGCCCCTCGCATCCGCCTCCGAGTCCGACCACAAGGTGCGCGCCGCCGCCCTCCTCGCCCTCCGCCTCCCTACCCCCGTGATCGTAGATCCGAACCCCCCCGCGCCGCCCGGTTGGAACCGTCGAGGCGCCGCGCCGGATCTGGGCTGGCTAGCGCCGCGGCTCTCGCGCTGCGCTGCTGCCTGGAGCTGCGTGCCTGCGTCCTTGGTCCGGGCGTCTTTATTTGACGATTTGTAGCTATGCGATGCGAATGGTTGGGCACGTAGAGATTGTAAGGCCATGGGGAAGAGGATGTTCGAGGGCTGTGAGCCTGTGAGAGAAATTGGGCTACTTTATCTCGTTTTTTGCGAGACTGCAGAAAAACTAAAGATTAACAGAGCCACATTCTGATTAATTATAAATGGAAGAGGTTGTTAGCGCCTCGGTGCTACGGTACAAAAGTGCTGCATTTGGACACAGAAACAGCTGTGTAGATGGTGTTTTTGTATAGTGAATCTGTATCATGCTAGGCCCTGAACAAGACTTAAGATAGGAGACTTTTCCTACCTTATAGCCTTGTACACATGTCATGTTTTCTACATGGCACAATATCTATATTGTTGTGGCAGTCCATATACCATACATTCATATGGATAATGAATTGTGTTATCTATACCTGAAGTTCATACAGTCAGAGTTAATATAAAGCTAGACGAACCTGGAACATCTGTTAGGAATAAACAATTTTGGTGAAGTGTTCCCCATGCATACAAGTAGTTAGTTGGAGAAACTTATATGCCATTGTATAATGCTCCATCTGGCATTATTCTGTCCATTTAAATTCATTTTTAGCATTTTAACTTGGGATAAACTAACTACTTGGCTGTTTTTTTAGAATTTATAATGGTGATATTTATTATGTATGGAGAAGCTACCCTTTAACCATGTGACTCACATATTTTACAAGGATGTAGGCCGATGGCAGAGGCTCATGTAGTGCCTACTCTACCTAGGTTCTGCCTAGACGACTGACTAGAAACAGCAGGGAATGGGGAAGGGGAAGGGAAGATGAGGAGGTAGGAGAGAAAGGAGGCAGTCTGCACGATAGAGAAGGGGAGTGAGAGACTTTGGTCGACACAAAAGGGAATCGGAAATCCTAGTTCACTTAGTTATATGTACATCGCCCTAGCTCTCTCCTTCTCCTAGCTCCAAGCCTCCAACACAGCTACCACCATGACCAATCCTCCTCTGCTCTCCAGGCTCTAACGCTGCTGCCTGCTATCTCCTTCCCTCTCTACTCTCCATCTATCCTATGCTCATTGACATCGATGGTAAATTTCCTCCTGCGCTTGGCAATCGTGACTACAAAGAAGAAAGCAAACAGTGCCACCCAAGTACTGTGCCACCTTGTCCACCTCGAACTCAACTTGGATTGCCTATGGAGTCTTGCTACTCAGGGTGCCGCTTACCCCATAATTGGGGTGGAGAGGCACCAGCAAGTGCCTAGACACCCGCCTAGGGGAACACTAGTGACTCTTTTGCACATGAAAATCTGACATAGTGAGATCCTGATTCTCTCTTCGATCGTGCTGTGCCGCACTGCACTACGATACCAATTAGTTCTGGAGAATGATTACTGCTTTTAGGAAAGTATTACTGACAGTCTGAAATTGTTCCAAAACAAGGAAGCTGTCGAGTGTATGTCACAACTATGATTTGGAATCCACCTCATAGCCACCTCGACATGCATTTATGACTTACAAGATTGTGTCCATGATATTTGGATTTTCCTTATTTTTGTGGTGAGGCTGAAGTCTGCTCTCTGTCGAGTCCATAAATATAGAGATACCTAAGTGTGTGATGACTAGTGATAAACTGATAATAAATGATGGAACCCCTGGTATTTAATTGTTGAAATTAATTTTAAGGATAATTAAATCAACCCTAAAAAGGGAGCATTTTGATGGTTTTGGATTTTTTCCGTAATTTATTGTTACAAACATTGCCATGAGAACTTTTAGGCTGTATATGCTTCTTTTATTTGCATTATGGTTAATATTGAAGGTGGTCAACAACAATCCCAACAATTGGTGAACGGTGGAGTGTCAGTCAACAAAGTTTGACATAAACCTTGAGGAACTTCAGAGCTTCTGTTTGTGTCTTTTTAGTTTTATTTCTAACAGCTAACACTATCATCAACTGGCTATTGTCCTTGTTCTTCTCAATAGGTCACAGTTGCACTTCACATCACAATCCACATACCCAGAACTTGATTTTTTTTCTTATTTGTGAACTTCATTTCTGCCGCCTTCTCTAAAATTTTACATATTTGTCTGTACTAAAGGATTGCAGCTTCATTTTTTTTTCTTGTGTGTAGTACAAAGCTGAAGAGCAGGTTATGCTCTGGGTAAACAAGGTTGGCCCTTACAATAACCCTCAAGAAACTTACAACTATTACAGTCTCCCATTTTGTCAACCATCTGAAAACCCTGCACATAAATGGGGTGGTCTTGGAGAGGTCCTAGGTGGAAATGAGCTTATTGATAGTCACATTGAAATAAAGTTCTTGAGTAAGTTGATATTGTTTTCACATCTTTGTATCTGTTTACTTTTGATTGGAATGCATGTCTTTACTACTAGGTAGTTTGTCTGACTCGCTGTTCATTTTAAACTTTTTTTTGTTAGAAAATGTGGACAAGGGCTCCATTTGCACAATTGACCTTGATGACAGCAAGGTTAAACAATTTTCTGATGCCATTGACAACTCATATTGGTTTGAGCTTTTCATAGGTATGACATGGATCCATATTTAGTTCTATGTTCCTACACATGGTTTTCTTGTCTTGTTTGCTATTTAGCATGTCTGACATTCTTTGTGTGCAACCTTTTTTTTTGCTTGCTGTGGTCAAATCACCTAGATGATCTGCCATTGTGGGGTAGGTAATTCTAAAACTATTTGACATTGCCCTTAAATGCTTTCTACCCTCTTCCTTCTCTTTGATAATATGGTGGGTTGCCCAATGAGCAGGTTTTGTTGGGGAGACTGACAAAAACAATGAAAACAAGCACTATCTTTACACGCACAAAAACATTGTTGTTAAATACAACGGTAACAGGGTATGTGCTGCATTTATTTACAGCCATAAAAATTAGTTGAAACATATAGGTATTAGCTCATTGGATTTCCTTTATAGATAATTCATGTCAATCTTACTCAAGAGTCACCTAAGCTTCTTGAAGCTGGCAAAAAGTTGGACATGACATATTCAGTTAAGTGGGTACAAATAAATGTGGCATTTGCACGGCGTTTTGAAGTTTACTTGGACTACCCGTTCTTTGAACACCAGGTAATTCTTGTTCGTGTCATGATGTTTTTTGGCCTCACTATAATTTGTAGGCTTCATTTTGATTCTGGCAAAGACACTAACTTCGATATCTGCCTGAAGGCATCACAAAGCCACTAACTTGTTGCAATTTTCCTTCAGATTCATTGGTTCTCCATCTTTAATTCTTTTATGATGGTTATCTTCTTGACCGGTTTAGTATCAATGATATTAATGAGGACCCTGAGAAATGATTATGCAAAATATGCTCGTGAAGATGATGATCTGGAGTCACTTGTAAGTTCTGAATCTGAACACATTTGTTTACTTATGCTATGTATTCCCTCTGGTAACTAAACTCATTGCTTTAACTTCTCATGGTCTCCACATACAAGATTGATCATTAGTCTTATCACATTATATTTGTAAATGTTAGAAATATATACCATTACAAGATTATTGTAACAATAAATCTACACTCATTTCCATGTGAGGAATCTAATGCCCAGGAAGAAGTGATGAGTCAAACATCAAGTTTTACCATAAATAAATTCCCATAGTGACATTTTTTATTGAATAAATTATTTGAATATGCATACCTGATTGTTTGGCATATTTTTCATCTAGCTCATGGTGTTAAGTTGTGGTTTTCATGAGATCTAGATCTCAATTTTAATTCATTGCTTGGATAATCATAAAGGATACATGACCCTCCCTTTTATAGGGAGCACCGACTTAGTCCCTAAGAAAGGATCGACTTAATCCCTAAGAAAAGACTCAACTTGGATAATAAGAAAGGATCTAATCCTAATCCTAATTTTGAAAACCATAGAAACCTAATCACTAACTAACCCAAATGTGCTACAGTACCCGCTACAGTGCCTCGCTACAGTAACACGTGCTGATCACCGTTCATGTGGGCCCATGAGTGTAACAATATGCGCACCTGATTGTTTGGCATGTTTTTCATCTTGCGTCACTTGATTATGGTGTTGAGTTGTGGTTTTCCTTTTCTGAAAAAAGAGTGGTTTTCCTTTATCAGGAGAGAGATGTTAGTGAGGAATCTGGATGGAAGCTTGTCCATGGAGATGTTTTTCGCCCACCTCGCAGCTTGGTGTTTCTTTCAGCTTTTGTTGGTATTGGCACTCAGTTAGCGGCTCTTATCTTGCTTGTGATTGTATTGGCCATTGTTGGCATGTTGTATGTTGGGTAAGCTCACTAACTAGCTTTCTTTGTGTCCCTTTTTTTAATTGCATGTGCTGAAAGTAGTTTTGGCCCCACAGATATGTTATTTTGGACCATTAAAACACATGCATTCCTAAAAGGAGCTGATTCATGAATGACTGAACCTTCAGTGTCTTTTGTTTTGCACTCACACGGATTCTAAGTTATTTTCAATTTTTTGGGACAATTTATATGGTAGAATACACATAGCAAATTTATGTTATGCCATTGGTTTCATTGGTTATTTTGATTTCTGGCCATGGTAGACAGGTACCGTACATATGTATAAATTAGTTAGTTTTGCATTATACAACCACTACCTGTGTTAAAGCACCTATATTGATTATTGCAGCAATGTTTAATACTGAAATGCACAACTCAATTTGCCATGTGGCATGGTGTACTGAAATGCACAACCCTGAAGATCTCACTTTTATTGTTGAAGCTTAGAAAACATGGAAAATTTGTAACATACAAAGTGTTTTTTTTTCATTATCGTGTGAAGTAATTTAATATCTAAAGCTGTTTGGGTGATCATTGTTTGGTTAGCTAGTACGATCTTCATACTAGCTAGTATGATTTTCACTTTTCCTCCTAACTAAAATACTGTGCTCTATTTGTCAGACGAGGAGCTATCATCACAACCTTTATCGTGTGCTATGCTCTTACATCTTTCATTTCTGGATATGTTAGTGGTGGCCTCTACTCAAGGAATGGTGGTATGGTTCTGCACAAGTTTCTATGTTCTTTGGAATACTTCTTTTGTTGAACCTTCCCATATCATTCTGTTGTCCTTGATATGGGTTCTTGAGTTTGAGAATTTACCAGTTACCATGTTCTTTATCTCAAAGTTCACTATGCCCTCCTTGATTCAATGGCAGGAAAGAACTGGATAAAGGCTATGATCCTCACTGCATCCCTTTTTCCATTCTTATGCTTTTCAATTGGATTAGTGTTGAACACCATTGCTATCTTCTACCGTTCATTAGCAGCTATACCGTTTGGCACAATGATTGTCATATTTGTCCTTTGGGCTTTCATTTCTTTCCCCCTGGTGCTATTGGGAACGGTAGTTGGTAGAAACTGGAGTGGTGCTCCCAACAACCCATGTCGCGTGAAGACGATTCCACGACCTATTCCTGAGAAGAAGTGGTACCTTACTCCTTCTGTTATCTCATTGATGGGTGGCCTTCTGCCCTTTGGCAGCATCTTCATTGAGATGTACTTTGTGTTCACTTCATTCTGGAACTACAAGGTAATAATCAATATATTGGTGCACATTACTTTGATGTAGATATTCCTTTGCACTTTAATTTGAAGTGCATCTCTAATTTGACGGAACAGTGACATCAGTTCTTTTGGCCTTATCAGGTGTATTATGTTTATGGCTTCATGTTGCTTGTCTTTGTGATCCTATTAATAGTCACCATTTGTGTCACTATTGTGGGTACTTATTTCTTGTTGAACGCGGAGAACTATCATTGGCAATGGACATCATTTTTCTCTGCTGCATCTACTGCCTTGTATGTGTATCTATACTCTGTATACTATTATCATGTGAAAACAAAGATGTCAGGCTTTTTCCAGACGAGCTTCTACTTTGGTTACACATTGATGTTCTGTCTTGGGCTAGGGATACTTTGTGGTGAGCTTTTGAACTTGCTGGTGCTCATTCCTTTTCAAATTACCAGTTACCACTATGTCCATTTGACATCCTTTTGTTGTAATTAGGTGCTATTGGTTATCTGGGGTCTACTCTCTTTGTGAGGAGAATCTACAGAAATATCAAGTGCGACTAAGTTGCTGCTCTATTGCTGGTAGATGCTATTAGCAGATCATATGGTCCAGTATGGTGCAATGCTTATAAGATTCTGATTAACTTTTGAAAACTACACAGGAGGTCTCTCCCTTTGTTTTTTTTTTCTTTTTACGTGTTTTTGGTCTATCTATTTCCTTCATGGAACTGCCCTCATAAATGTATACTTGTATTAGTTCAGGAATTAGTTCTCTCATCATGGACATTAGGTTCTCTTTTTGCTGTGACCTCTTTTGGTCAGCAGTAGGATATCATTGATGATATTTGTGCTGCGGAGATTCCAGTGTACTAGATTTGGCCCTCTTATGAATTGCAACATCTAGTTTTCATATTTCCATGTAGTATATGAGTAAACTAATACATTCATGTTACATATATATGGTCTCAATGGGTGAAGTATGTCATTTTGCCCTTTCAAGTTGCAAAAAGCCCTTATCAACACAATGTCTGGTTTTAGTTTTTTTTTTTTGGGTTGTGTCAGCGCTCTTTCAGTATTCTTTGAGTTCGCTGCGTCTGCGGAGACTGCAAGGTCATTTCGTTGTGGTCAGACAAATCCACGCATTGTCAATTCTATTTATGGTGGCGTACAGTCAGCATGGTTTTAAAATTGCAGTTTAGGGGCTTTAGCGAGCTCATCTGTTGACTTGAATGTCATTCACTTGTATATGACAATGGCTGCTTGTTAGAGACATTTTGCAGAGATAGACATCCGGTTTAAGAAATTGGATTAAACTTGTGCTAGCCCTTTCTGAATTTTGGTTGGGGGAGAGGAACTCATCTGTGTGAGATGCACGGAACTTTTATGTCAGTTATGGATGTTACGATCTGTGAAGTGTAAAGTAAATTATGCCCAATGGTTCTAGTTGCGAACTACAATACAGCGCACCTATCGGTATTTTTCTACGGGAAAAAAATCAGATGTACCATATAGCTATGCTGCGAGTTTTTTATGGATTACTGTCATACTGTGGGATCGGGAGGTGGCCTTTTTTACCAGCATAGCAATCCACCACCATGCTAGTCTCAGCTGTATTGGAGTTATTTGGGTAGTACCGAAGTAATTCGGCGATTCGGTCCCATAGTTATAACACATTTTCAAAGTGAGACCTGGATTTTATGTTTCAGTATGAATTTTAAACCCTGGTGATGGGTTAACAACACAAGCATCTTCCCACCTGCCTAGGGTAGTTCTCAAGCTGTGCTGGAGTTGACTCCCCTCGTAGGGTCTTCGCAAGGAACACCCTTTTTTTTACAAACTTGCATATCAGGTTATATATTAGGGCGTGTAAACATGCACTTCTTCCTAAGTGCACATACAGAAAATCAGGTACGTCATGATCCATAACCTGATTAAGGTGATTAAAATCAGCATTAGGTATGATTTCTTTGTAAGATCCTGGCCATAAACATATCCGTCAATGATATGCTATATTTTGTGGTTATCTCGTCAACTGCCATTGCGTTACTTGCAGCATCCTCGAGATTATCCCGAGGGTCGCTGCATTACTTGCAGCATCCTCCCCGTTTGCACGGTCTGCGGTCTGCCTATGCCCACGGTTTCAGTTCCGGAAGGATGAGTTGTGTCCATTTTCTTGGAACTTGTTTGGAGCATAGGAATTTCATAGAAAACAGCTCACGATTTCGGCTATTTTGGACGATGAGTTGTACTTGTACCCGTTTACTTAGGTTTTATTCGGAACATATGAATTTCACATAAAATAGAACTTTTTCATTAGAACAAGCAAAGTGTTATGCAGACAGATTTCGTATTTGATATGGACTTTTCTAATATTGTATTTGATTATATTCCTAAACTAATCTCTTATTGATATGGACTCCTTTTAATTGCTTCTATTTTATTATGGTCGTGGACGTGGACTATTCTTTTAATCTAGCCGTTATAGTTTGACCCATAATAATCGACGGTGTAAATATTTGTTTTTCTCTTCGATTAATATCGGATTTTCTAGTATTTTAGATTAATGTGGTGGTTTCGACCTATTTTAATTATATATAATAGATAAATTGGAGAAAATTTCAGATGTTTCACACAAGCTTTCTGCACTGCTTGTGAATTCAGTGGAAAAGATTGACGGCTACAATGTTCCGTGAGCTCATACTGCCGTCTACTTGCATGTTAAAACTCTTTTGAAGTGGTCAGGACTTGAGAAATTGAGGTCAGCAAAGAGCTATGACAAATATCATCAGTGTCATCACTCATCAATGCATCACGCAAGGATGAATACCAATTCAGCAGGCACATGGAGGCAAAGGCCCAATGGTTAGCAGTTGGATTAGCTCGACTTGAAATTCATGATTAGGCATTATGTCCTGATCATCCAGCAAGAACCAACCAGGTCAAGAGAGGAGCCTTGAGTTTACCAGCATTTGTTTACATCACCAGTTGCCTCTGATTGTCATCAGCTGGGTCTCTGATCACTCTCTTGGCCCAGTTTCTTTATCTCTCCCAGTCTCCCTATTCAATCAGCCTTGTCAATGTCCAACATGGCACTACACTATGCCATATATCTCATCTCGCCATCCCTTTCTCACTCTCACCTTCACGGAAACACATGTTTAGGCACTGGATTCCAATCACGCCATCAATTTGCAGTTCGAAAACGACGTGATTTCCAGTTAAAACGAGGCATTATGAACCCTAAATGGCGACATGTATGGTCTTGGAGAGTTGCATTGGCCCTTGGCCCTTGGCTTCAATGCTCACTTCTGACTTCATATGCATGCCCCATGCAAGGTAGCTTGACGCTCACATTGCTTGATCAGTTGACCAGCCATGAAGCTGGCGGTGGAGGTCGTCGGCGCGCGCGAGCTGCCGGCGAAGCGGCGCAGCGGCGGCGTGAGGGCGTTCGTGCAGGTGGACTTCGCCGGGCAGCGGCAGGCGACGGCCGCGAAGCCCCACGGAGAACGCAGCCCGGTGTGGAACGAGACGCTGGTGTTCGCCGGGGGCGGCGGCGGCGGGTTCATGGATCGCGCCATCAAAGTCGGCGTGTACCACCGGCGGCAGTCCGGCGGCAAGAGCTGCCTCGGCCGCGTCCGGCTGTTCGGCGCCACCGCCGCGCCGGCGTTCGAGGAGGCCGTCCTCCTCCGCTGCCCGCTCGACAAGCCCAGCTTCTTCGCCGCCGCCCGCGGCGAGGTCGTGCTCCGCCTCTACATTCTCCCGCACTCGTCGCCGGCGCCGCCGACGCCGCTGCCGGCGGCTGCCAATGCATACTCCTCTACGTACGCCACGACCCTTGACGACACGGCCTCGTCGGCCGGCGTGGAGACCATCGTCGGCGGCGCTAGCACGCAGTCAGCTCCGACGATGCGAAACAAGAAGCCCAAGCCGCCAGTGCAACGGCAATCTTTCCACTCCATACCGGCGCAGTCCAGCGCCGGCACACTGATCTTCAAGCCGCAGCCCATACCGCCGCCGGCGAAAGCGCCGCCCATACCGCCGCCGGCGAAAGCGCCGCCTGAGAAGGCGCCGGCGGCCACCACGGGGAACTCCAAGTCGGCGTCGTACCTCATTGTCGACAAGATGGAGTTCTTGTACGTCAATGTGGTGGGCGCCCGGGGCCTCGCCGCCGGCGACCCCTCCGTCGAGGTCTGGATGGGGAACCACGTTGGAGTGACCGGCCGGCCGGTGCAGAGGAGCCCTAGCTACACGGAGTGGAACCAAGTGTTCGCCTTCTCCAAGGAGCACTTGCAGGGGGACAGCTTGGAGGTGGTGGTGATGGACAAGGGCCTGCTCCTGGACGGCTTCGCCGGCAAGGTCGTCGTCAACATCGCCGACGTCCCCACCCGGGCGCCTCCCGGCGGCCCAGTGGCTCCGCAGTGGCACGCGCTTCGGGACGCCAAGGGCCATGTACATGTAGCCGCCGGCGAGATCATGCTCGCCGCCTGGAAGGGCACCCAGGAAGACGAGGCCTTCGCCGGCGCGCTGCACGCCGGCTCCGGCGGCGTCGCGCCGAGCGCCGCCGCAGCGACGCAGACAAAGAGCTATCACTCTCCGCGGCTGTGCTACCTCCGGTGCGGCGTCGTGGCGGCGCAAGACCTGGTGCTTCCTGACCGGAGCTCCCCGAGGGTGTTCGTGAGGGTGGAGCTCGGCGCGCAGCGGTGGCGCACCAAGGCCTCGCAGGTGGCGAGGTCGGCGAACACCAAGTGGGACGAGGAGTTCTTCCTCGTCGGCGCGTGGCCGTTCGAGGAGCCGCTGGTCGTTACCGTCATGACCGACGTCTCGCCGGGGAAGGATGAGGTGCTCGGCCGCATCGTCCTCCCTGGCGCCGTCATCAAGACGGTGCGCTTCGATAAGAAGAAGTTCACGCCGCCGCCGCCGGCATGGTTCGACCTCGAGTGGCCGTACTCCAACGTCGCCGGCGGCGGCGCCGGCAGAGATGGCGGCGGCTGGCGCCATGAGATCCGGAGCAAGATACAGCTGCGCGTCTACTACGATGCAGCGTACCACGTCCTCGACGAGCTCACGCCGTACAGCAGTGATTTCCAGCCGTCGGCGAAGCCGCTCCGGTTGCCGGCGATCGGCACCCTCGAGCTCGGCGTGCTGCGGGCGACGGGTCTCCCGCTGGCGGTGAAGCCCCAGGACGGAGGCCCCCGGCGAGCCGTTGACCCGTACTGCGTTGCCAAGTACGGCCAGAAGTGGGTGCGGACGCGCACGCTCGTCGGCCCCGCCTCGCCGGTGTGGCAGGAGCAGTTCACCTTCGATGTGTTCGACCCCTGCACTGTGCTCACCGTCGCCGTCCTCGACAACAACCAGCTCGCCGGCCAGGGCGCGCGGCGGAGCGGCGCCGCCGACGAGCCCTTGGGCAAAGTCCGCATCCGCGTCTCCACGCTCACCGCCGGCCGCATGTACGAGCACCCCTACTCCCTCTTTGTCGTCCACCCCGCTGGCGTCCGCCTCTGCGGCGAGCTCCACCTCGCCGTGCGGCTCACGCTCACGGCGTGGGCGACGGCGATGCGCCTCTACCTCCGGCCGACGCTCCCGAACCAGCACTTCGCGAAGCCGATGGCGGTGGACGCCATCACCGCGCAGCTGCTCCGGCGGTTCGCCGTTGACGCCGTCGCCGCCCGGCTCCTCCGCGCCGAGCCGCCGCTCCGGCCGGAGGCGGTGCACTACGTCCTGCGCGACCCGGCGGCGCACGTGAGCCCCGCCGTGCCGGAGACCAAGGCGTACAGCAGGCGCCGGAGCGCAGCCGCCTTCGCGCGCCTCGCCGCCGTGCTTGCCTCCGCCGCCGAGCTCGCGCGGTGGTACGGCGGCGTCCGCGACTGGAAGAGCCCCGCCACCACCGTCCTCGTCCTCTTCGTCTTCCTCCTGCTGCTGTCGCAGCCCCGGGCGATCCTGCCGACCTTCTTCCTATACCTGTTCGCCGTCGGCGCGTGGAGCTACCGGTGGCGGCCGCCGCGGCCGCCGCAGATGGAGCACTACGCCGACGGCGTGCCGCCGGATATGCTCCACGAGGAGTTCGACAGCGGGCCGGCATCCGGGACCTCGCCGGCGATCGTCGCTTCGCGGTACTGCAATCTGCGGCTGGCGGCGACGAACGTGCAGGAGCGCGTCGGCGACCTCGCGAGGCAGTGCGAGCGCGCGGAGGCGCTGCTGTCGTGGAAGGATCGCCGCGCGACGGCGGTGGCGCTGGTCGTGGTGGCCGTGGCCATGGTCGTGTTCTACGTCGTGCCGTTCCGGGTGGTGGTTGGTGTTGCCGGAGTGTACGACCTGCGGCACCCGTGGCTGAGGAGGAAGGCGGCGCCGTCGGCGGCGATGAACTTCTTCAAACGGCTGCCCACGAACGCGGAGGCCATGCTGTGACGAACGTGCGCTTTGCATTGCCGTGTGCTTCAGCAACCATATGATCAATGTAGCTGTGGAGCGTGTTGGCACTGAAGGATGAACAGACAATAAAAAAAATTAAACTTGAAAATAGATGCGTAAGCTTTAATATCTAACAGTCCGATGCTCAAGAACTAATACTCCCGACTTATATCAGTGTTCGATATGAACTACCGGACAATCCAACCTGCAGACAAAGTTAAAATTTGAATCAAATTAAATCCTACAAATTTAGAACATACCACATATACCAAAAATATACCACAAACAATAGTACAAACAGTAGAATCCCATAGTGCTGATTAATAAACAAAATAGGTAAATATAAGAGTAAATCAAGTGAGAGAGTAAAAATGGGAAAACTAAAATGAAAACGGAGACGCAATGATATTTGTTTTCGAAGCTCACATCCTTAAAAGGATCATACGTCTCCGTTAAGGTGGATTGGTCACACTTAACTCGAGGCTTTTTGAACCTGTTTTCTCTTCAAGGTCGTACCAAGACCTCTTAGCTTCACTCCTTGACTCCTTCCCTTGTGGAGGTGGAATCAGCCTTTACAAACTTTCTACGTTGTACCACATCAAGATCGGCCGTTTAGGAATCCTCAACCTGTAAGAATAACAAATGCTCCTAAAGAACGAATTCGAAATGTACTCAGGTGTTCAAAGATCAACTCTTGTCATTTAGCACTCACACCTTCTCTCAACTCCTCTCACAAAGAGGATCATGTAAATCTAGAGTGGAGAGTGGCATAAGAATGAGTGGATATCTTCATGGATCTGCAATGCAATGACCACTTTCCAAGTGGGAGAGAGGAGGTTTAAAATTAGGGGCAACCTCGAGCTAGCGTTGGGGCAAATTTCACCACGCACAACAAACAATCCGATGCAAAAGGCGCCCAACAGACAAAAAATCCTAAATGTCAAAAACCTGGACACTCTGGTCTGAAAGGTACCGTATACTCTAGTCCAAACATCAGATAGTGAAGCCTTGCTGTATAACTATGACGAATGACGAATACAAATGTAACTTTTGACTACAAACTCCTTTTCAGTGATCTTGAGCTCTACGGAAAATTAAGGACGAGGGCTACACAAATCACAAGGCCTCACTACCCAAATATTAAAGGATGGGAGTAGAAAAAACTAGGGAAATCAAAGCCAACTTCGAATATCACACTCTCCAACACCAAGCGACATCACTCTCTCGATCTTTCACAAAGATTGATCACTTAAACAATTGAGATATTTGTAAGCCATTTTTCTATGCATCTTTCTTATTACTACAACGATCCTTAGATTGGAAATAAAACCAAAAACATTAGAAGTCTAGGAATAACATTTTCCTCTTTTTTAGGCCGATGCTCCATGCATCAACCCTTGATGCATTGTGCATGATGACCTTCACTAGATGATTGATGACGTTTTCGTCTTATCAACCTTCACTCGATTCACCCAATGAGACTCTCATTCCATCGACTTTGACTCAATCACCCTCCTAAACGATCATCCTATCAAATCGACCTCTTCTTATTCCTCAACTCTTAGTGACATCGCCGTTTTACTGACCTCAACCTAACTGGTCATCTTTCAACATAACTTGGTCATCATACACTCATGGGCTCTAATTCTTTCCAAACCATTCATTAAATACATTACTCCCAAAAGCTTAATAGATATAAAAGTTTGATATTCGTGAGCATTAAGTGTCACAAGTATATAAATGAAAACACTTTTTATAAGAAAGGTTCCTTAGTGCATCATGAAGAATGTGTATTTAATCTATATACACTACAGAGGTGATTAAATTCATGCAAGTAATTGATTTTATGAACACAACTTCACTTAATGATGCACATGAAAAATATATTCAAGAATTACACGTATAAATTCGTAATTAAGGCAAGAATGAAGTTGTGAACCAATCTAAACTAAACTTCACTAAATTAAGTCCATACGAGAACATATGATTTAGACCTATATGCACTAACACTGTTAATACCATGGTGAAGATTAAATAAATAATCAATTTAGGAGACAATACATCATGCAAAATTAAGTTCACCAAAGATGTGCATAATTATAATATTTATGGATAACATATATCCACACAGCCATTTAAAATAGTGAAGTTTATCTAGTGAACCAACTAGAGAATCACTAATATATGGCTATAATAGAAAAAGATCTCATAGAGTAAACAACATGTTTGTAATATATTTATGTTTAAATAGATATGACATGATATAAACTCACATATGCTAGCATATGAGAAATTGCATACCTCGATTTCGCATATCCATCTCATTGGCATGTATGAGGTTTAATAAGACTAACCAAAATGTTAGACTTATAATATGCACTTAATTTTACCTTTGCAACGGATGAATAACCTATTCACTTGATACATATTTTTTTTTTATCTAGATAGGTTGAGACTAAGCTAACATTAACGATAAGGGTAAACATACTGATATACACTAGAGATTTGACATAAATCAAATGTTAATTAAGCATTGTCATTAGATACGTTCTTTGTTAATCTCCAGGATCATGATTCGAGGGCACCTCTGTCTATATATCCTCGCCAAACGGTTCAGCTTTGGTACCATCCAACGGCGTAGCGCGCTCTCTCTCCCCGTTGTCCATATATTTCAAGAAAGTTCAAAATGGTGCATCAAAATGACAGAACGAAGGTAAAGCCGCTTCTTGGCACAAGAGGAGCCTATAGCCATGGAGCTTCTAAAATCACAGCATAATCTCGAAATACATCAAATAGGTAATTAGCTAAAAATTTTAATCTTAAAAAGTTACACCCTTTAAGAGAGGTATTAAAGAATAAAAAATTTGTAAAAAAGTATTCTATGAATTCTAAAAGGAACCATTTAAAATTCTACAAAAAATGACTACAAAGCACCACATCGTTTCGTTTATGTAGAAACGACAATTTCCCATCTTTAGCTTTTAATTTTAATTTAAGCTGAAGAAATCAAGGCCAACTCTTAACAAATTTTATTTCATTCTACTCTTGTCGGTGCAAGGAATTAGTCGTTTACTGATTTTACTAGTTTATTGCGGGAACCATATACTTTTTTCACAGGGTTGACGTTTGAAGACGATCAACACGAAGACAAGGAGATGATGTTTTTACCATGGTTCAGATCCTTTCCGGAGGAACTAATAACCTCACGTCCAACCTTTCTTTACTTATATGAGAGATGAGTACAAGGGAAGATCTTCCCCCGAGCCCTAAAAGAGGTGTCGAGACCGAGACAGGACTAAGTGACTAACCTAGATGAGAAGAGAATTCATCGGATATTGCAATTGTAGGGGTAAATGAATGATATGCGATTGTGTGAGTCATGTTACAAAGATCTATAAGAGGGTATATATAGTGTCTACGTACTGGCTAGTGGTGGAAACGAGCCGAGCGCGAGCGAGCCAGCCTCCGGCTAGGCTAGGCTTGGCTCGGCTCGCTTCGTTACTGAGCCGAGCCGAGCTAAGCTCGGCAGGGTGTCCGAGTTCATCAGGTTTAATGCAAGTTTCATCAAGTTTCAACAATTCTCATCCCAGTTTCTTCAAGTTTCATCAGGTCAATTCAAGTTTCAACAGGTTTCATCCAAGTTTCATCAGGTTACATCGAAGTTTCATCCAAGTTTTATCAGCACACGGCCAAGTTTCACCAGCACACGACCAAGTTTCGCTAGTAGAGATGTAAGTTTTATAAGTACATTCTCCTAATTTCACATAAAAAAATTGAAAAAGTGAAAAAATTCAATAATTCAAAATATTTAAAATGGGTTGCTCTCGATTTTACAAGAATTATGAAATTTATTCTACGCATTTTGAACACCGTTTGAATTTTATACAAAAATCGGAAGTTTAATCAATCGATCGACTAACAACGTCCGCATGCAGCCGGGCGTCCACATGCATGCGTTGCGTCGGATGCGCTTTGTAGCCGGTGATCCGACGGACGCGAGTGGTCCGGCGCGCGGGCGTTTAGACGGACGTCCGAACGCTGGCGCTCGCCTTTGATTTAAGTTGAAAAAAAGCAAGGCCAACTCGTGACAAATTTTATTTCATTTTGTTCTTGTCAGTGCAAAGAACTAGACCTGTACTGATCTTACAAGTTTATTGAAAAATCACGCAATTTCTTTCATAGGGTTGACGTTTGAAGACGGTCAATACACAAAAGACAAGGAGATGAGAGATGAGTACAAGCTAGGAAAGATCTCGCCCCGATCCCTAAAAGAGGCGTCGAGATCGAGACCAAACTATGTGACTAACCTATATGAGAAGAGAACTCACCGGGTATTGTGATTGTAGGGGTAAAATAGATGATATGCGATTGTGGGATTGTGTGAGTCATGTTATAGAGAGCAATATAGACGGTATATAAGTGTTTACGTACTGGCCAATAGACCTTAGGGTGAGTCATGTTACAAAGATCTATAAGAGGGTATATATAGTGTCTACGTACTGGCTAGTGGTGGAAACGAGCCGAGCGCGAGCGAGCCAGCCTCCGGCTAGGCTAGGCTTGGCTCGGCTCGCTTCGTTACTGAGCCGAGCCGAGCTAAGCTCGGCAGGGTGTCCGAGCTGGAAACTAGGCTCGGCTCGGCTCGTTGGAAGCTTGCGAGCTGCTCGCAAGCCAGGGAAAATATTAGTCTCCCAACCTTCTAAGGCATTAAACATTGCAAAATATAAGTTAGCATTGTACATATGAGTATCAAAATAATTTGTGCATGCATATTTAGGTTTTGGGCTATTTTATGGGCCTTTTGGCAATAGGATATGTCATTTTCTAATGGTTAAGAGATGAAATAAATAGCGGTAGCATGTAAACGAGCCAAAACAAGCCGAGCCCGAGCGAGCCAGCCTCTGGCTCGGCTCGGCTCACTAATGGCCACAAGCTGAAAATGAGGCTCGGCTCGTGCTCATTTACAAACGAGCCGAGCATGAGCCGAGCTTTTACCGAGCCGAGCCCGAGCAGCTCGCGAGCTTCGAGCTAAAGTTCCAGCCCTAGTACTGACCAACAGACATTAGGTTGGTGTAGTCCTTACCAAACACACCTTGAACTTGATCTCCAAGGTTGTTTGGATCGTTCCATATCGGAGTAGCTTCGCCTTCAGCCATATGTAGAACCCATAGATCATTACATACCATTGCATGGAAACTTAATGATTATGTGGATTAGAAAATATCACACAGGCAGTGCATAATGTTTACCATATCAAAAGCCTGTAAGACCTAGATGGGCTGGTTCTTACGAAGGGTAGCACCCTGGGTTAAAGATAACCAGGGACTCTAGACCCTCGAGCCTCAGATGGTTCGGTCCAGGTTGAATAAAGCCTAACCACTATCAAGCTAGGTGATTCGGGCTCTTCCTAGGCTTGAGCCTAAGGCAACACTTTAGGCTCACAAGGTGAGATTGGATGACGTCAGCAAGGCACGACCAATCCCCGACAGTTATGTTGAGGTGAATATAGATATGAAAATTGGCCCGTGTTGACCTGACCTAGGTCCGTCGTGCCTCAGGCCAATACAAAATGGACGAGACCAGCCCAATCATCTCTCCGTGTCATGTTGAGCCAGCCTAGATAGCTAGGATCAAGGCCCAGGCTCACGTGGCACGCCGGGCCACCTTGGGCCATGTTGGCCCAAGTACGACACAAGAGAGAAGACAATACAATAATAATTTTTTAAAATATTTATATGTTATTCAAACGGAAAGTTGATTACATGAAAAATGTGCGTCTTAAAATTCTCTATAACTTCTATGTAGAACACAAAATCATATGCGTATGGAAAGATCTTGAGAAAGTTCAACATGGTGCTGTATGTGTGCTTGTACTGTAGTGCAGCTAGCATGTAGTTAGGATGTTATTGGGTTAGTTGTTTAGCCGAGTCTTGGGTCTATATGGTGTCGTAGCAGTACATCAAGTATACCTTCACCGTTAAGCTCGCAATTGAGTTTGTAGCCTCCGAGGCAGTGGACTGAGGGGGGTAAACTAAAGCTTACCCCTAACGGGGCTCATGATTTTGAGTAAATAGCCCATGCACCAGCACAACGGAGGGCAAAACGCACCTGTGGAAGTCTCTTTGGTAAGGAAGGAAATAATTAAGCTTCGCTGAAGCCATGCGTGGAAGGTACTCAGCAAGAAGTCGTTAAAATATGGAGAGATGATTAACAACATGAAGATAGAAAGCAGTGCCCAAATTGAAGTTTTGACCCTTCGGACAAATGTACGGAGGTCGATATCTTAGATGAAGCTCCGCTCAGAAATTGTCTCAAGAGAAACCTGGATAATTATCGGAGACAAACAAAGGATAATTTTTATTTCTTATAATACTCTAGCCCCACCATAAAATAAGGGCATTATTTATGTAGTTATCGATGTAATTTTGTCAAATTATACACCCAAACCATATAAATACAAGACCATCCTTCGCATTTGAAGGGTGACATTTATACCATTAAAAAGTGGTTGTTCTCGTTTCACCGAAAATATAAGGATTTTTTTCATACATGCCATTACAAAATTCACTTATTTCGGATATACCATCACAAAGTCGATAATATTATAGATATCGCTACTTATGCAAGTATCTATCACAGATGCCATTGTCGGGCTTTTTTAGGGATTTTTGTTTTACACGAGCCGAATACGTCAAATACAAAACAAATACGGTCTCCAACACGTGGGGCCCACTTGTCACCCTCTCCCATCCTTTTTCTTCCTTCTCCTTTCTCCCACCTCCCATCTCCAACTCCGGCGAACCTTGGGGGCGAGCTTGGCGGCGGCCGGCGACCTTGGGGCGGCGCAGCGACGGCTCAACGGCTACGGCGCGGCGACGACGGCAGCTACTGCAGCGACGACCTTGGGGCAGCGGCACGGCGACGGCGACCTTGGGGCGGCGGCGGCGGCTCGAGCTCCGGCGAGAGAGCAGTGGAGAGGAAAGAGGAGGAAGAAAGGGATGTGTGTATAACATGCGTGTCCCATATGTCAGGGTGTATTTTTGCCCTATTTTGATTTAGTATACATCGTAAATGTTAGAAAATTTTCAAGAATGGCATCTGTGGTATATATTTGCAACAATAGTGACATCTATAATATTATCGACTTTGTTATGGTAGATCCGAACTAAGTAAACTTCGTAATGGCATGTATGAAAAACATCCAAAATATAAACTGTATCATTGGACGGTAAATTTACAATCACATGGTGCACACGTGCGCGTGGTGCCGCGAGAAGAGGGGTGTGGCAGCTTGTGCTAGTGGCACGCTAACATATGGAGGTAAGCTCTAGAACATCCATGCGGCACTCTACCAGTTTGGAGCAAGTGCCCCAACCCAACCTGTATCCATACGTGCGCTATGTACATGTCGACGCGCACACGTGTCACCCACCCACAACGCGCTCGGCCGTGCCCCCCGTCGCCCAACGAGCTACCGCTCGGCACGTGTGCCGCCTACGTGCGCACACACCCGGCTCGAAGCCACTCGCCTCCCCACACGTGCCCGCACACGCGTCGCCGGCGTCGGGCTTAAAAGGAAGCGCCCGCCCTGCGCCATGGGGATCGAGCAGAGCGCGCATACGATATCAGCCACACGTGCCACACACTGTACACCAGCAGCAGGAGCAGGAGCACATCGATCGGAGAGGGAGGAGATCATGCCGTCGCTGACGACGACGAGGTCGCCGTGGCGGAGGAAGAAGAGGGGGACGTCGGCGGCGAGGACGAGGGCGCCGCGGTCGCTGCGGGCGCTGTGGTGGCGCCTGGTCGGGCCGCGGACGGGGACGAGGACGGGGCGCCGCCCGAAGACGGGGGGGCCCGGGGTGTTCTCGCGCGCGCTCCGGGTGCTCTCCTGCGGCGGCGGCGGCCGCGCCGGGAGGGCGACGAGGCGGCGGTGGTGATCGGCTCGCCGGCCGCCGGCGCGCGCGTCCCGGCCCATGTGTGTTTGTTTTTAATTGTACCGTTAAAACTACTAGCTACTTGTGTAATCACTCCAGTTTGTGACTTGTTTGTCATCAATGTAACTGTATTACTGTAACTGTGTAATCAAGTGTAGACACTATATGATAGTATCTGCTACGTTGTTCAAATAAAAGTTGCAGTTCAAATGTAAAAAGATAGCCTTTTAAAATTATATATATGTTACTATATAAAATTCTGTACAATTTGTATGCAGAATGCGAATTCATACGTTTTCATGCACAGTATGAATTTACTATAGGTGGCTCACGTAAAGGGCCTTGTCGGGCGGGCCACCGTCTCATTGGTTGGGCTTGAGCGGGCCACCGTGCCTGGTTTCTGGGCTCGGTCTAGCCCGTCTGGTATTTCGTTCATGCTAGCCCGGCCTTTTTTTTTTGGGTCATGCTCGGCCCGTCTGGCATTTCGATCTGCTAGCCTGATCCTCTTTTTTTTTTTTCCTTTCATGTCGTGTTTTGGTCTTCAAATTCGTGTCGTGTTTAGACTGGTCTACAAAAATCTGGTCCAACTCCAACGTTTTAGTAAGGTATGTAATATATTCGTTGAGACGTGGTCTGGTTGTAGTGAAACAGTATCATCTCACTGATTTCGACAGAGTTGTAATAATATATATATTGTCTTTATAATAGCCTATAATGGCCGATAGATCTAAAAATAGCAATCTCTGGTTTTTTTTTTGCACAAGGGCCAGACCCATTTTCATTTCCATGAAACGAAAGCATTCGGTTACATTAGTTTCAGCAGCACCAAAAGGGGATAAACAGCACAGAATGACTAGCTGAGCCAACAAAAACCCCCCACCACAACAGTATATGGTGAAGATAAAACAACACAAACACCCTGACTGGGGGGACACCCCGCACACAGATCACCAAAAGCGGCACTCCAACACCAGACGGATGATCAGTACTGGTTGCCCTCCGCATCCCTCATTTGACATGCCTCACGAACGGTGTTGAAGATCATGTTCAGACCCATCACGACCATGGCTCCATTGTCCGCCTTAAGCAAACCTGACCAAAAATGTAAAAGAGTACAAAAAGTATAAACAAAGGTCAGGGGATTCTTAACAACCCTCTTCTCGAAACAAACTTCATTTCTTTTGTTCCAAATTCCCCAGCAAGCCGCAGCAATGCAGAGAAAGTTCAGGCATTTCTTATCCTTCACAACCTCTTTTTCCCACAAAATTGCCTAGTCCCAAGACCCAGGTCTCCAACGCATACCCACACTCTTTGATATGATTCCCCATAAGAGCTTTGAAATGGTACACCCAAAGAATAAATGATCCGTGGTTTCAACATTATTACAAAAGCTGCATCTAGGAAATTCATAAATAACAAATCCACTCACTCTCATCGTGCCTTGTGATATCATAGCATTTCTGGATATGAGCCAGAGGAAACTTTTGATCTTCAGGGGTAGCTTTGCTTTCCACAGGCGCTCACTCTCTTTGCATCTTGAGGAACCCCAAAGAATTTCATACATGTTTTTCATAGAGAAGCCCTATGCCCCTCCACCTCCTAACCAAATGCAAACGTCCTTGTCATTGCAATGCTCCAAATCCATCAACTCGTCTTTTACTTCCCTCCAATGATCCAAAGAAACACCATCCATCCATCTTCTAAAAGACAGATTCCAATTTTTTTTCCCATCTGCAACACTTATGTGTTGATCATTGCAAATTTCGAAAATGTTAGGCAATAAGTCCTTCAAGGGTTTCTTATACAGCCAAGGGTCATACCATAAACTGATACTAGACCCCGAACACGCGAGCAATCTCCTATATGGGAGATAAAACTCCCTAACTTTAAAGATATGTCTCCAAACTACCGAATCTGTTTGTTTAGCCTTATATGTGGAAATTTGCTTGTTGGAAAGATATTTCCTCTTAATTATTTGCTGCCACATCCCATCCTCTTTTTCAAGCTTCCAAAGCCATTTACAGATAAGGCTAATATTTAATTTTCTCAAGTTTTGGATCCCAAGCCCTTTTCTCAGTTTAGGGCTGGTAACCACACCCTATTTGACCAAATGATATCTATTCTTCCCTTTCTTCTCCCCCCACGGAAATCTTCTTCTAATGCTGTCAATAGCTTTAGTCACACTGATGGGCAGCACAACATTGACATGGTATAAATTGGAATACTAGACAAACAAGCATTTAAGAGAGTCAACCTGCCACCTAGAGAGAGGACTTTTCCTTTCCAGCCATCCAACTTTTTCCTCACTTTCTCTAGCAGGTAATCCCAACTTCTAACATTGTTCTTCTTATAGCTAACCGGCACTCCCAGATAGTTAATAGGAAGATTGCCTACTATACAATTAAAATAATTTGTAATGGTATCTTCCTTCTTTTCCACATCATTAATCACTATCACCTCACTTTTATCAAAATTGATCTTCAAACCAGACATGATTTCAAACAAGTAAAGCAGGAGTTTAGTATGAACCAAACCCTCCTCTGCTTCATCCAAACACACTATAGTGTCATCTGAAGTGAGGCTTGGAAGTAAAAAAATGATACTATGTATGTGCGTCTTGTACATGGCTATATTATGAAAAAAATTTAGGGGATGTTTGGTTCACGGTCTTGATTTGCCATGCTAAATAAAAGCATGCCCTTAAGATTTGGCTGCTGTTTGGATCGCGACCATCTAAAGGCAAAGGCAAGAAGGTAGAAAAAGTTGCCATATCAAATTTTTATACTGTGTAGGGCTTCCAATAGATGGCAGCCGATTTGGCCGCCTGCGTCAAATCGTCCTTCGCCAACTAGCTCAACCCCACCAGTAGACACTGCAACGTCTTTTTTCTGTTCAGTTGATTTTCATCTTCATATATATTTCATACAGTGTCCAAATCACATGAAAAAATTTTATAATTCATGTAAAATCTTAACCAACCCATTTTATAGTTTTAAATTTTTAAAATTTTAAATTTATCTGTATTTTTTGCATTTTATAATCAATTTTATTTGCATTTTTTTTATTAAATTTTATCCGAGTTTATATGAAATATATTTGACCATATCAACAATCGGCACATTCTTAGCTGGTAGCTTGTAGTCAACCAAACATACAACCTATTTTACCAAAATTTGGCTTCCCTCAATTGATTTTGAACCGAACGACAAAAAAATTGCCATCGAAATGTCATGTCCTCAATCAATCATAACCATTCATTGGCATGGCTAACGAGGGATACGAACCAAACATGCTCTTAGTTCATGGTGTTGACATTTGGGTCGTTCAAATATGGGGCCTTGCCAGTGGCCCCTCAAATATACAGACTCAAATATACAGAGCATTGTCACGTGGCCGCTCAGATATAGCGCCTTGCCGAGCAGGCACGGACGCACGGTTGCCTGACGAAGCTCAAATATATGTGGCCTTGCCGAGCAGGCCACCATGCTTGACTGGTGGCCCCTAAAAAATAGGGCTTTGCCGAGCGGGCCATCGTTCTAGGGTGTTGTAAATACCTCGGTCCGTTAAAATGTGTGGTCCATATAATTGGTTATAGTGGAATAATATTATTTTTGCTAGCCTAAACAGCTAGAGTTGTAATAACATATAGGCTTTGTTTTTTTCAGCGTATCGTTGCGTTGACATATTACTGTAGCAAATTTGAGAGCCCTCGAAAAAAGATCTAAATATTATAAAAAAATTTTAAAAATAGTTTTAAGATCTTTGGAAGGAGTACTAAAAGTCACGAAAAAATCGTTATAAATTATCACAACATATAGCCTACATAAAATAATAAAATTTGCTATAGTAGTATGCCACGACGCAATACGCCGAAAAGAACGAGGCCATAATGTTTTTCCAATAGTATATGATGTCTCATGGATCAAACATAGTACATTGGGTTGACCCTTTTGGGCGAATCGAGGGTCAAATTGTAACATCCTCATTTTCAAAACCCTAAAAG